>CM056490.1:61222406-61822406 GCA_029783415.1 Anisodus acutangulus
AGTACTAGATGAATTCCCTATTGCTATGCTTCCTTGGGAATACTACCTTGCACTGGTTTAGGCGGTATCCGGCCCTTTTAGAGGCAACAGTTGACTTCCTTCATAAGTGCATTTCATACCATAGCAAATGATGAAAAAGTCAAGTGAAAAAAATGGAATGTTACCAGAGTAAGGGCCAAGATGAGGCCCAATACATTCCAAGAGAACCTACTATTTCCAATTGGGCCTCATCTTGGCTCTTCTCCAGTACTCCCTTTGTCCCAGTTTATGTGCCACAATTTGAATTTCGAGAGTCAAACAATTTAATTTTTTATCGTGAATTCAGACATGTAATCTTTTAAGTTTTTTGAAATAAAATTTACATATTTGAAAACTACGTAAAAAGTACGATAAGTCACAAAAATTGACAATTCAAAATATTTAAAAGATATATATAAAAAAATTATTGTCAAAGAAAGACTCGTTTGAATCTCTAAATCAGAAAAGCCACATGGGAGTAACTTTTTACATGAGCTCAAATCTGTATTACAGAAGCATCTTTATTTCCTTGTGACAGCAAACAAGGGAAAATAATTATATTTGCTCATGATCTGGGATTGGGATTTATTGTAAAATAGGATTGAATAAAAGTCAAGCAAAGCAAGAAAGTAGCTGCAAGTAATGCTAAAGCAGTCCATGGACTCCTAAAGTAAGTGTGTATCAGCTCAGCTATCCATGTTTTTGCCCTGTTATGGTAGTGCTCTTGAATTTTTTCTTTCACATTGTAGAAAATGTGCGCGTTATTCACTCCATACGTATTGATCTCTTTGTACATTCTTGCTACTTCCTCGTCGCTACCAAGCATGTTGAATAGTATCTGTTTTTCTCGAAGTTCTTTGACGTCCCTTGGGCTCTCGATTAGTGATTTCATGAAGTACACGTACGATGTCACAGCACGATCAGTAACAGTATTCGGGCACATCTCATATGCTATCATGTTCAAGAAGAATGCCTTTGTATAGATAGAAACATACCAAGTTGGAAGTACAAGCTGCCCATAGAAGTATCTTGATTTGAATTTTATGTCCTTCAATGAATGAGTGCAGCTAGGCTTGAAGCAAATACCTTTTGCTTTGAGATCAGTCACTGAACGAAAGGAGTGAATGTAATTTTTCATATTAACGCGATCACTGCTGATGCTTTTCTTCCTTTTTAGCCATTGAGGTGTGCAAGTACGACGCAAATTCCTGACTTCACTGTGTTGTGAGACAAGTCTTGTTCTAAATGCTTCAAGAAGATGGAGGGGTTCTTCGACGTGGTTGTAACTCATTTCCCCTTTCTGTTCATATTCACCGAAAAGGGTGAAATTCAAGAACATCTCGAGTAATTCTTCTCCTTCATCCTTATCATATCTTAAGCTGATCAAGAGCTTCAGGATCCAAAGTGGAATTTGATTGTCAAGCAAAAACATGTCTCGAACTGTTGTTGATAACGCCAACATTCCAAGATGGTGCCTGGTGGTTCTGAGTTTGTTGTACCTATCCGATGTGCTGAGCTCGATGTGGTTGATGATAAAGCAGGCATCAAGAAGCATCATTAAGGCAAATTCATGATCATTGTACTTGTCTGTGGAGCCATCAACATAACAACTTCTTGCATTGTCAACAACTTCTAGTATCTTGTTATAAAAATAAGTTACATCTTTGCTGCTACCCGAAACAAACATTTCAAGGGCTATATGCTTGAAGTCCTCTGCTAGTTGCAGCTCAGGTTTACCATGATGGTAAGGTCCTAGTGAAACTACTTTCGGATCATACTCGTGCCTGTTGTATTCATCCATCTTCAATAGAGGTAGTACTTTCTGTATTCGCCTTCTCCACGAGTATGTATACCCTCTTGGCATAGATTCTGCTTGTAAAATTGGGTCACTGGTGACAATAATATTCACTATTTCATTCCCATCTGTTGTACATGATGCTGCTTCACCATCACTATATGCTTGATCGTCTATTTTTTGATCAATTTCTGCAAATAACTCCTCTTGTTGTCCTGTATGTCCTTCCATTTTTTGTTGGTTTTTGGTGTAACAAAAGACTTTGTTTTTCCTTTTGTGGGGTTTTGCTAGTGAGTGTGGTAACTCCATATATATGGACTTTGGAGTAAGGTTTTGAATAACAATATAATCTATTTACTTGAATAAGTCTTAAGGACTCAAGGAATGTCAAACTACAAAGTTGCCTACCATGAAGTTGTTTTTTAATTCACAAGAAAGATTGAAGAAGATTTAGTAGTTGTCAAAGTCAGCACTCCATCTATCTGGTTTTGTTTTGTTTGCTCACTTGTCAACTCTCATGTTCCTTTCTTTTTTAGTTTCCCACCTGTTATTCAATATTTACATTGAGACACGCTCAGATTCGCATTATGTAAGGCCCATTTAAGAGAGAATCGCATCATAACAGAGCTTGAACCTAAAACCTCTAATTAAAGATGCAGAGCTCCTATCCACCCCACTAAGAATATTTAGTGGTGTCAACTCTCATTCTCCTTCATAACTTTCTCTAATCAATTGTTTATATAAGGAGTCCCTATCTCATGTTCCTTTATTACTTCCTCTAGTCAATTTCTTTTGTATAAGGAGTCTATCTCAGTTCTTAAATATAAGATTTAATTATTTAAAGCATGAAAGTTGCCGACTTAGATGATTTTCTTTAATCATTTTTTTCTAATAGTAGTATAATCCGATTCAGGCCAAACTCTTCCAATGGATTTGGCAATATAAGCATGGAAATGCAGTCCTTTTCTATTATTTTATAATATTTCAGTTTTTAAGCCATTTTAAAAAACTGAAATATGGAAATGTTCTATTGATAATTAATAAAAGATGGACAATGTTCACATGAAGCAAACCTGAGTTTTCAATAGTTAGGCTGATTTTTTATTGTACTTAAAAGAGAGGATGTGCTTACTAGGTCTGATTTTTGTAATAAAAAAAATCCTCCACCCAATTATCAAGCCCCACACAACATTTCCATTTGACAATATAGTTTAGAGGAAGTCCAGTTGTATTACAAAACTGTGTTACAGGCAAAGCACTATATTTTGCCTCTTAGAAGAATTATAAGTGGTCCTGCAAAATTATTGGAGGCCACAAATTAAGAATTACATTTATTTCAATATATATACATATAGTCACAATTCAAGCTGTAAAATCAGTTACTGATTGTTGCATCAGGGTAGGCCGTCTACATCATCAAATTCCTTGGCCCTTTCCCGAATCCTACGTGAACGCGAAATATTTCGAACATCGAAATAATAAAAGGAAAAGAAAGGATAAAATAAATGTCAATTTTATTAGCATCAACATCCCCATTATTTTTAAAGTGTTATAGTACAATTGTGATTATTCTTTTGGTATCATGAGAAGAGGAAACCGAGGCATTTTGTTAAGTAATGAGGATTAGATAAGATATTTGACCAGTTAGTTATCTAGTTTTCTCAGCAGATAGTTTATTGTTATAGTACAGTGCAATATATCATAAAATTCTCATACTATCATCTAACCAATCATTAAATAAACGTGTTAGAAAAAGGCTATATTGCTCGGACTCTCTAAAAATGTTAGCGAGTACGTGTTTGATGCTAAGTAGCGTATCTTTGGGGGATTTGACACGGGTGAGGCAGCACTTTTGGAGAGTCCGTGAAACATAACTCAATAGGCATTACAACAGAGAAGATGCTAAGACTAGGCCAGAAACAAATATGACATCACCTTTCATGCACAAGGTGTTGATCTTGTTTCTGGACCAGACCTACTGGCCTTCAGCACGATTGCCAAACAAAGTAAAAGTAAGAAATCTATAAAAGATTTGAGGCATGGAAGGGATCTGTTCTTGTACATCTAAAATGATAAATGTACCCCATGAATGAAATCGTCACTCTCCAAAGCATTCTGTCATGTATACACAGAAAATTGAGAAAATGCTGAGCTCTCACTGGGGTATAAAAAGGGCAGCCCGGTGCACTAAGTTCCCGCAATGCGCGAGGTCCGGGGAAGGGCCGGACCACAAGGGTCTATTGTACGCAGCCTTACCTCACATTTCTGCAAGAGGTTGTTTCCACGGCTTGAACCCATGACCTCATGGTTACATGGCAACAACTTTACCAGTTAATCCAAGGCTCCCCTTCAAACACTGGGGTATAAAAAGATGGAGAAAAAAGAATTGACCAAATCTTTAAGAATACTTCTGTAGGATTCCAAGTGGCTCTAAGATATGAATCTGAATACTTGGCTAGATACTCGAAACAATTCTATGGAAACCAATTTCCAGTATGGACACAACTCATGTACAGCTATCTCCCAAGGGTATATTAGTGTGTGTGTTTCTTCAATATGAATTATTGTTCAGAAGGTAATTTGTATAGGTGAATGTCATCCATGCCAGGAGGTGATTCGGGTGGGATTGCCAGACGATCAGTTTCACTAAATTCCAGGAATTTCCTTCTTGTTGCTTGAGGTTCCAATATACGACCCATCTTTCTTGGAAAAGTATCAGTAATATGAGCATATCTGGAGGAATTTCTATTTCCAGTAGAAGATAAAGACTCTTCTTTTATGATATCTCTATGTGCTGAAGCAATAACAGAGGCGAAAACGCCATATTCCTTCAAACCCTGTATAATGACCTGCAGGCAGAAAAAAGGTAAATAGTTGATTATCGGGTTCAGCTTCTTGTAATTATGTCAGTCTGAGGGTTGATGGCCGTCAAAGGTAAACTCAAATGAACTTTGTCAATCAAGTATTATTTGATCTTACCATAGGAGTATATATGCGTGTCAATATGCCCTTCTTGATAAGCTTCCGGATGAGTGCTTTATCCGTCCAAACAACATGTTCACGGTACCTGATCCAAGAAAGAATCTATCAGCATATCCAAGATACAAACCAATAAGAAATCAAGCACCATGCGGACTACAGATCAGTATAAATTAGATTTTACCATCTAAGAAGGGAAGAATTTGGCAAAATAAGAACTCTACAGATCAGCATGAACTCAGAGGAAGGGAAGTTAAAATAATTATTACCAGCGAAGCATCTCCTCCTCTGTCACAGTTGAAGCTATTATAAAAGCCTGCAATGCAAAGACGAAAAATTAATAGACAAAGAAACTCCACATTCCATCTTTTGATCCTAAAAATATTTGTGTACCAAGTACACAGACCTTGGACAATATCCCTGCTTTCCGCGAATGTTTTATTTCCAGGTTTTTTAATTCATTATTTTTTTTCTCAAGAGAACTAGATCCTATTAACTCTTAGTTCACTTAGCGTGTCAGCATGTCACTGTTAAGAGTATTCATAGTTTCTTGAGCATTCAATACTTGCTTAATTGCATTAACATTATGATTGTACTCCAGATTGACATAATTAAGCACAATAGCTTGCTATTACTCACAGCTCTATCAAATTCTAGCATGAAGCATCTTTTCACATCTTCTTTTGTAGGTTTACATCCACAACGATCTCGTCTTGAAGTTAAATCTGAAAACTTGGGGTATGTGTAGTGCAGAACAGCAGCCTCATCCAGTTTGATCTCTCTACAATAATAAGAAAATACAATTGGAAACAATTACAAGAAGAATGTGCTGTTGCACTGCAGTATCATTAATTTAAGAAATAAACTAGATAGCTAAAAAACATGATAAATAAATTATATAGTTCTGAAGAACACACAGAATAAGTGAAAAGGCATGACAAACATTACTTGTGTGTTTTCAACTTTGATAATACAGTGTTTCTAGGGGGCTGGGAATAAATGAAAAACAAAATAGAGGTATAAGGAACACAAGTTAGAAATTACATGCTGAACAAGCATACTTTGGGCTTTTCATGTAGTTGTGCCATCTGTGAGCACCATTAGGACGAAGATAATCTTGAACTCGTGCAGCTGATTTGCCATTTCCATAAGTCAAAAAGTAGTTAGGATTACCACGAGTTGCTTCCTTGTAGTTGCCAAAGTAAGTTTCTTTTGGGAGATGGTCATAATTCTTCTTGAACATCGAGACCTACCACAAGATATAGATGCATTACTGGTAAAACAGTCTCAAAGGAGAAATGTAGAAAACATGGTTGCATAACTAATATGTTCATTTCCAAGTACTTGCTTCTGAAGTATCGGCAAACAAGTTATACATTTTTATCTTTAAAAGAAATCAAAAGATATTCATGTACAGAGACTGAGGATGTTCCAACAACACGATTGCATCTAACATTAAAACTTGAAAGATAAAAACAAGGACATAGTGAAAGAAATCTTACTTCACTAAAAGGTTCCTTTACATCATCTCTCTCAACACTGCTCTCCTGGAATATTTGTCATCATCAGATAAGATACCAACAAGAAGAAAACACTGCAGAAAATGAAAAGGAAGACAGCCTAAAGCAAGCTCAATTACTTACATAATTAGGGAAGACCGCCAAATCAACATCTTCGGGTAAATCTGCCAGAAGTCGTCGTAAAGAATACTCACTAGCTCCAGCTGGATGTAATAGTTCGTCTGTATCAAGATGAATGATCCAGTTCACACCATTTTCCTGTAGAGTTACAAGGCAATGAAGTGGATCAAAAGGCAAACATAACTGGAAACAGATGAAGTTATTGCAATCATACCCTTGCCATGATGATTGCCATTTCCATGTTAAGACTCTGCTTAACAAATAACTCGTAGTTGCATGGTTGGTAGAAGAATCCAGCCAGCCAAGTTTCATTCCAAATCCGACTAGGAAACAAGACATTATAGATCAGTATATCAATAATAAGTTCACTTAATAGAGAGATGAGATGAAATATAGGGAACAGCGGATGTCTACAGGCCCATACGGGAATTTCACTCTATAAATTTAGTTTGATCCAAGTTAGTAACTTGAATAATCACCACTTTACCAAAGTCTATTACATACTGATATTAAATGCCTTCTAACTTTTCCAGGAGAATGTTGCTGTTTTGAAATTGGAGAAGTCAAGATTGTAGAAAAGAGAGTCTCTTCTTTAGCAATCTCTGATGAATAAATTGATCTCACTTAAAAATAAAAAGTAGACAAGAAGACAAAAGCTATAATACGTTCCACTTATATAGTCAAACTTTTATGCTCAGAGATCAATTCTTCAGTACATTAGTCATATAAAACTCACAACAGATCCAAGCTTACTCAAGATGAATGACTTAAAATATATGTCAGTACAATGTCTTGTATCCATTAGCAACATAAAGCAATTGAATGATACGAGGCTAAATACAGAAAATAAAACCCGCAGAAGGATAACAAACATTTCCCAAAGCAATAGGAAATAATATCTACTCTACTGAACGGAGACCTCATCTTCATAGTTTAGGCACAGAATATCAGAATATGTATAAACATTTCAAAGATCAGTTACCTTTTGGCTTGGGCATCCTCTAGCTCTCTTGTTCTATATATAACTCTTACTCCCTGCAGAGTATACACATTTTGTATATTAATCAAGAGATGAAATACGTCAAGTCCAAATATACAAAACAGTAGAAGTGATGAAACAGAATGTTCAAGATAAAATAACGATAATGGAAATATTAAGGAGATATGAACACCTACTGGAATGGATTCTAGCACTTTGGATACATTGGGGGATGCAGCTTTTCCCTCCACAAACAGGAAAAAGTTTGTTACACCAATAACCTTATGATAAAATATCCAAGGTAGGATCTGCTCTAAGCCAGCGGACGTACTTGTAGTGATTGATATCTAACATCAAGCAAAGGTTACGTGTCACTTAGGGTACTGACATAGGATAATTTAAGTCCAAGAGAAGAGAGGGGATGGCGAGAAAAGAATAGTAAAGCTAAACTTCAATATCTGATACGTTGACAGTAAATATACAATTGCAACTCTCGATGAGGGGGAATTTCTCCACTCCAATTGCACTCATTGAAAGCATGAACAAAGTCAAAACCAACAATAAGATATGTACTTAGAATGTTGAAGCCTGAATTGTATAGATACCGCAATAGAAGAAATTAGCATATCCTTTCAAAATGCCTTATTTATATATCAAGTGCCCAGAATACTAATATACAAAATTCTGCAACTGCTAAATTCATAAGAAATGAGCAAACAAGTGACAGGATTTTAGAGAAGCGAGTAAAACTAAAAAGGGACAATTATGCTCCCTAATAATGCCAACTGTTTGTTATACAACTATATAAAATGAAAATCTTACAATGTCCAAATGATGTCATAGGCTCATAATTCTTGTATGACATCATCACCATATCATATATCAATCGTCACCATGAAAACTACTTACTACAACTTACTTGCTCTCTTTTTTCTTTGATATTTTTTCAAGATAGCAAAGGAGTTCTTTCATCTCAAAATCTGAATAATATTCATTGCTTAAGGTGGTTCTTTCGATCATTCATCGAAAGGTGACAGTGACAGTTGATTTCGAATTTGACCAATTGAGATATCAGGAGACTATTCTGAATTTCTTCATTCAAAGTGAATTGAAGGGGAGCCTTGGAGTAACTAGTAAAGTTGTTGTCATGTGACCAGGAGGTCATGGGTTCAAGCCGTGGAAACAGCCTCTTGTAGAAATATGAGGTAAGGTTGCGTACAATAGACCCTTGTGGTCCGGCCTTCCCCGGACCCCGCGCATAGCGGGAGCTTAGTGCATCAAGCTGCCCTTTTAAAGTGAATTCTCTTTTTAGTTAATGTCAATTCATCAATCTTTTCAAGATTTAACTATTTAAGTTTAATTTCAGTTCTTTGCTTGAATATTCATTAATCTTCTTTTGAGACCTGTACAATGACAAATTAGCTCATCTCAAACTGTTCCATGACATTTAAAATCAAACACAAATACACCTATTATATTGCTTCAACAGTATCAACATTCAGCAAGATTTAGTCTATTTGGATACTTCCATTCAGAGCCAAGAGTTAGGATTTGAATTTTATGGGTTACCTACGCAACCTCAAGCTAATTTACAATAATAGTAACTAGGTTCATAGTCAAATATTTACAGATATTTAGTAGATTTCTTAATACGTATACATGATCTAGGCAAAAGTTACTGGTTTCACGTGAACCAGTAACTTATAAGCTAGCTTTGCCCCTGCTTCCATTACAAGAATGTGATTACCTTTGTTCTTAATTAAATATATCAGCAACTACAATAGTTAGCAATTTCAGTTTGAATATTAATATGAGAGTTAAAGGTGACAACAAATTAATTACACACATACAAAAAAATATGTAGTCTGCAGTTATACCAGCAGAGTACAACAACATACCCGAAACAAAGTGGGGTCTGGACCTTACCCCTACTTTGGGAACTTTGGAAGGCAGAGAAATGTTTCCGGTAGACCCTTGGCACAAGAACAAGCAATTCAAAACAGTACTATGAAAAGCATGATAAATCTGACTGGAAAAAAAGTCCTAAACTATGATAATCAAAGTAGAAGAAACAACCGATAGAACAAGTAATCAAATGGCAAGAAAACTACAAGAATAATAGCACTGACTACTAGTAAATGAATTTGAACCTGATTCTATACAATTAGGAAACGCCAAGAACTAATGAGTAATGACTTTGGTTTATCAAACAGGTGGACCCCATATCATCAAACCAACTTTTTTCACAATTCATACACAGCAGCAAAAAGACACATGGCAAATAAAAATAAAAAACGTGTCCATTTTTCTTCAATTAATAAAAGTTTAAATAATAATACTTCAACATGAAGTTATCAATTATACAACAACACATACCAATAAAAATTCCACAAAGTGGGATCTGGAAAAAAAAAAATAGAGCGTACGACAGACCTTACTAAATCCACTTTTGAGAGGTAGAGAGTTTATTTCTGGTCGACCAGTTTTGAGAATCAGATATCTTTTTTTTTTAAGATAGATTCTTCAAGTATTTATAATAAAATTAATATATTTGAAAATTACATATAAAAAGTACTATAAATCTATATAATTAACAATTTATAATATATGAAAAGAGTTTGAGAAAATTGTAGTAAAAAAGAGTTGTTTGACTTTCCAAACTGGTCAATCTTCAAACAAATTGGGACGAAGGGAGTGTTGGAAATTTACTAATGTGGAATTAAGTTTATCCCATTAATTATGACTCGAACAATTGGGGACCCGCACGTCGAAAACGTCGTTTCCACACACGTGCACACGTAGTGTCAAGTATCGCAAATTTCATTAGTGAAAGAGATATTGGTACGTAAGTAATACGTTTGAGACATAGAATGATGGACGGTTATTGGCCAAATGACAAGTATTCCACGTTGGTAAACGAAGGAAGAAGTGTAAAATGAAACGAGTCGGATATCACCGCGGAGCCGTGAAGGGTTGCGGCGCAACACCGTCGGAGCCGCAGCGCTAAATGGTGGCTTGGGCTACTGGAGCCGAGGAGCCGTGGCGCTAATTCGTAGAGCCGCGACGCTTCGGAGGCAGAATGTTGCGACGGAAAGATGGAAAGTTCTGACTTTTGGACTGGTTTTGGAGCATTGAATCTCCATTATTTTGCACATGAATTCAACCATTATTTGGTTGAATGTAACCCCTCAATAAGTGTCATTACATGGCTATTGAAGGCCATTAATTGGCTAGTTGAGGGGTCATTTCCTTACACTATAAATTGAGGCCTTTGGCTCAATTGTTCAAGACTTAGAAATTTTTTGAAATCTTCTTCTTCTTCTCTAGCAAGTTTTCTATATTCAAAGTTCTTCAAGAGTAACACTTGAGTTTCCTTTGCTCATTTGTTAAGTTGTTGTTGTATCTTGGGAGACTATTGTCCGATAACATAAAAGGATATATATGGGGCAATCTTGTACAGAGTGTCATCACTCGAGTCAGCAAATCACAAGGAGTTTGTAATCGTTCTTATTTCCAGATTGTTGTAATCTTGAGTAGTTTATCCTTTCTAGCATTTGTAATATTTATTTACTTCTCGTTTCCTACAATTGTTGTACCCACAATTTTAAGACAAGATTGTTGCAAGTGCTTAGAAAGATGACCGGAAGAGAACAACTCGCTTCTGATACTGCTGTTGTTACTCAAGGCAACCCCTCTACCTTCTCTACTGCTGCTCAAGGCACATCCAATGCCTTCACTGCTGCTCAAGGCACTTCCAACTCCTTTCCTGCTGCCAAGGGAACGTTACAGTTCCTCCACCCTCTGGATTCCACCATGAACGCCCAGAAACGTTCATGGGCTCCAACTTCAAGAGATGGCAGCAAAAGATGTTTTATCTGACTGTTATGGGAATGACTCGTTTCCTAACAGAAGATCCTCCACAAGCTGGAGATGAAGTGGACTATCAGCCTAATGAAACGGTTGAAGGGGGCCAAGGTATCCATGTCGTTAATGACATGAAGATGGTTCTTGATGCATGGAGTCATAGTGACTTCATGTGTAAGAACTATATTTTGAATTGTCTGTCAGACCCACTCTACACGGTGTATTGCACCGTAGGCACCGCCAAAGAGTTATGGGAAAAACTGCAGAAGAAGTACAACGCACAAGATGTTGGTACGAAGAAATTCATCGTTGGGAAATTCCTGAAATTTCAAATGGTGGATAGCAAAACTGTGATGTCCGAAGTCCAGGAATTCCAAATGATTCTACATCATCTGGATTTGGAAGGTATGAAACCAAATGATCAATTTTTTATTGCATCACTAATTGAGAAGATACCTCCCTCGTGGAATGAGTTTATGAGTTACTTAAAACTCAAGACAAAGGAAATGACCTTTGAGGAACTTATTATCAAGCTCCAGATTCAGAAAGATAATAAGGTCTTGCCTAGGGGAAAACAATCCACTGAGTCAAAGGCAAATCTTGCTGAGGCCAAAGGGAACCCAAGCAAGAAGCGCAAGTTCCAGAAAGACGGCAAGACCCAGGAGGCGGAGAAGTTCAAGGGGAACTGTCACCACTGTGGGAAACCTGGTCACATGATCAAGGACTGCCGCAAGCTCAAGACTGAGTAACAAGAGAAGGCCAAGGCCAAAGGCAAGGCACAGGCTAACGTCGTCAAAGACACGCTTCTTGACGACATGATTGAGGAGTTCTCGGCGGTGGTGCTTGAAGCAAACCTTGTTGAGAATCTCATGCAATGGTGGATGGACACGGGTACTACCAGACACATCTGTTCCAATAGAGATGCCTTCTCCACATATACACCAGTTACAAACAAGAAGCTGTTCATGGGTAACAACGCTTCCTCTGACGTGCTGGGGTAGGAAAAGTAGTCCTGAAGATGACTTCTGGAAAGGAGCTCACTTTGAAGGAGGTGATGCATGTCCCTGAGATTAGGAGGAATTTAATTTCAGGTCATTTATTGGTTAATGCTGGTTTTAGGCTAGTATTTGAGTCCAATAAATTTGTAATCACCAAGAATGGAACTTTTGTGGGAAGAGGCTTCGTCTGTGAAGGCCTCTTCAAAGTTAACGCCATGTCTGTAATGCGTGCAAGCAATAATATTAAAGTTTCTTCTTACTTGCTTGAGTCCTCTAATTTATGGCATCATAGATTAGGACATGTTAACTATAAGTCCATTCGAAGGTTGGTTAAGTTGGAGTTGTTGTCGTCTATAGGCGTAAACCCTCAACATAAGTGTGAGGTGTGCGTAGAGGCAAAACTCACAAAGAGTCCTTTTCGATCCGTCGAAAGGAATACCGCTCCTCTAGAGCTTATTCACACAGATATATGTGATTTGAAGTTTGCACGAACTAGAGGGGGAACAAGTACTTTGTGACATTCATTGATGATAGCACAAGGTATTGTTACCTTTACTTGTTGAAAAGTAAAGATGAAGCCTTTGAAGCGTTCCGACGCTACAAAGTAGAAGTTGAAAACCAACGAAGCATGCGGATTAAATCCATTCGTAGCGATAGAGGGGGAGAATACATAGCGCCATTTGAGGAATATTGTGCCGAATCGGGCATTGTTCATCAAACGACGGCTCCATACTCACCTCAGTCGAACGGTGTTGTTGAACGCAAGAACCGCACATTGAAGGAAATGATGAATGCCTTGCTTATCAATTCCGGTCTTCCCCAAAACATGTGGTGAGAAGTTGTCCTTACCGCTAATACGATTCTTAATAGAGTCCCACATAAGGGTAAGGACAAAACTCCATATGAATCATGGAAGGGAAAGAAACTCACCTATAAATATTTAAAGGTGTGGGTTGTTTGGCAAAGGTCGAAGTACCCAAGCCAAAGCAGGTCAAGATTGGGCCTAAGACTGTAGATTGCATTTTCATCGGATATGCAAATAACAGTAGTGCTTATCGCTTCTTAGTGCATAAGTCAGATATTTCAGATATCCACGAGGGTACAATCTTGGAATCAAAGAATGCTCAATTCTTTGAGGATATTTTTCCTAGAAAGGGAAAAGACACAACCTCTCGCAAACGAAGTTATGAACAAAGCTCTCAGGAACCAGGAGTCGTTGATTGCCCGAATCTAGATGGTTCAGATCTAGTGGACTTCGAAGTGGCTGAATATCCGGAATCTTGTGTTCCAGATTCTCAGAACTTGGAGACTCCAGAGATGGAACCGAGGCGAAGTAAAAGGGCCAGGAAGGATAAATCCTTCGGCCCGATTTTGTAGCTTATATGATTGATGACGAACCCAGGACAATTGGTGAAGCATTGTAAACTCCAGAGGCACCGCTCTGGAAATAAGCTATTGAGAGTGAAATAGACTCCATCCTGCATAACCATACTTGGGAGTTGGTTGATCTTACTCCGGGAAATAAACTGTTGGGTTGTAAATGGATACTCAAACGGAAGTATAAAGCAGATGGGTCTATAAATAAGTACAAGGTCAGGTTGGTAGTCAAGGGCTATCGGCAGAAGGAAGGCCTTGACTATTTTGACACGTACTCCCCGGTGTCTAGGATGACGTCCATACGAGTATTCATTGCGATCGCAGCGTTGTGTGACCTTGAGATACATCAAATGGATGTCAAGACAGCCTTCCTAAATAGTGATTTGGAAGAAGAAATTTATATGGAACAACCCGAGGGGTATGTGGTTCCAGGGCAAGATAAGAAAGTCTGTCGACTTGTCAAATCTCTGTATGGGCGGAAACAGTCCCCGAAGCAATGGCACGAAAAATTTGATAGTACTCTACTATCGAATGGTTTCTCCATTAATGAGTGTGACAAATGTGTCTACATGAAAGGTAACTCTGACTCGTTCGTCATGATATGCATGTACGTAGATGACATGTTGATCACAGGGAGCAGTCGTAGCTTGATCCTAGAGACTAAGAACATATTGAAACAATGTTTCGACATGAAGGATATGGGTATCACAGATGTCATCTTAGGGATAAAGATCTCTAAGACGTCTGACGGACTGGTCTTATCTCAGTCTCACTACATCGAGGATGTATTGAGAAAGTTTGAGATGTTTGACAGTTCGCCTATGAAGTCACCAATGGATAGAAATCATAAGCTTGATAAAAATCGTGGTGCACCCGTATGCCAAGAGCAATATGCACAGGTGATTGGGAGTTTGATGTACATAATAAACTGCACCCGACATGATATTGCTTATGCAGTCAACAAGTTGGCTAGGTTTACACGTAATCCGAGTAATTATCATTGGAAAGCATTGAATCGGGTACTACGATACCTGAAATACACCCTAACTTACGGGTTGCATTATTCGAGATATCCATCTGTACTAGAGGGGTACAGTGATGCAAACTGGATATCTGATATAGAGAACACCAAGTCCATCGGTGGGTATATATTTACAATTGGTGGTGGGGCTGTGTCTTGAAAATCCTCTAAGCAAACTTGCATCGCCCGATCCACGATGGAATTGGAGTTTATCGCTTTAGACAAAGCAGGAGAAGAAGTTGAGTGGCTTCACGACTTCTTAGAGGATGTCCCTTGTTGGGACAAACCCGTACCTTCTGTAATGATCCACTATGACAGCCAGTCGGCTCTAGGAATGGCACGGAGTTCTATGTACAACGGCAAGTCTCGTCACATTCGACGGAGACATAAGACCGTTAGACAGCTGATTACCACGGGTATAAGATCCATTGATTACATAAAATCAAAGGATAACATAGCGGACCCACTGACAAAGGGCTTACCCAAAGATCAGATGTTCTGCCTGTCTAGGGGAATGGGCTTAAAACCCAAGCTATAAGGACCAATACGGTGTTAACCCAACCTTACTGACGGGAGATCCCAGGAATTAGGTTCAATGGGAAAACTAAGCTGTAAATGTAAAGAAACATCAATCCAAAGTCGTTCCCGCGATAGACATTAAGTGCTATCTGCAGTGTGGGTAAAGGTTAAGTTTTCAAAACCTTTAATAATCCTTAACGGTTGAGGTTAGGTTTGGAAAAACTTTTAATGGTTCCTAACACTTGTAAAGTGGGGTATAACAGGATACCTTGTAGGAGACCACCTATTTAGGTGTGAGGGCAGGCCGCCTCAAATGAATGCACTTAAGAATCCAAGAAGTGTCCACGACCACAACGAACAAAACATTACGAAGAACAGAGTAAGGGAAGTTGTTGTGTTGGTACCGTTAACTTGGATTACACCAAACACTTACGGTTCAAGACATCACGTTCACCGCGCAGTAAGTAAGTCCGATGGTATTCAACTATGGAAGGTTCAAAGCTGAAGCTACCTCTCCTGATGCAACATCAGGCCGCTGATAGATTGCTAGAAAATGCACCATGTGAGTGCGCCAAAATCTCTTTCAAGAGAGAATTGTTGGAAATTTACTAATGTGGAATTAAGTTTATCCCATTATTTATAACTCGAACAATTGGGGGCCCGCACGTCGAAAACGTCGTTTCCACACACGTGCACACGTAGTGCCAAGTATCGTGAATTTCATTAGTGAAAGAGATATTGGTACGTAAGAAATACGTTTGAGACATAGAATGATGGACGGTTATTGGCCAAATGACAAGTATTCCACGTTGGTAAACGAAGGAAGAAGTGTACGAAGTGTAAGATGAAACGAGCAGGAAATCGTCGCGGGGCCGTGAATTACCGCGGCGCTAAATGGTGGCTTGGGCTATTGGAGCCGCGGCGCTTCGGAGGCAGAATGTTGCGACGCAAAGATGGAAAGTTTTGACTTTTGAGCTGGTTTTGGAGCATTGAATTTCCATTATTTTGCACATGAATTCAACCATTATTTGGTTGAATGTAACCCCTCAATAAGTGTCATTACATGGCTATTGAAGGTCATTAGTTGGCTAGTTGAGAGGTCATTTACTTACACTATAAATCGAGGCATTTGGCTCAATTGTTCAAGACTTAGAAATTTTCTGAAATCTTGTTCTTCCTCTCTAGCAAGTTTTCTATATTCAAAATTCTTCAAGAGTAACACTTGAGTTTCGTTTGCTCATTTGTTAAGTTGATGTTGTATCTTGGGAGACTATTGTCCGATAACATAAAAGGATATATATGGGGCAATCTTGTACAGAGTGTCATCACTCAAGTCAGCAAATCACAAGGAGTTTGTAATCGTTCTTATTTTCAGTTTGTTATAATCTTGAGTAGTTTATCCTTTCTAGCATTTGTAATATTTATTTACTTCTCGTTTATTACGATTGTTGTAGAGTAATAAAAAACAAAAAAGAGCAGAACTCAAAAACAAATTAAAATAAAACCCATGAAACGAACCTTAGGCTTGAGATCCGACCCGAAAGATGACCCGAAATTAAACTTCCAATCCCTGAGCCTGAAGTACGGAAATGACAGTGTACGGCTCTGTCCAAGAATATCTTCACAACCAGATGAATAACGTACGGGTTTGGACGACCCACCCATGACCCGAAACTCGTCCGGATCATCTTCGGGTACTACCCGTCTGATGGTCGGGTCGGGTAACCCGCCACGCCATTGAAGAACAAAAGCGAAAGCAGCAAGCGATAAAGAAAGAACAGTAAGTAAATACAACAAAGAAGATGATGTTGAAGAAGAGGTGGTGGTGGGTCTAAGAGTTGTAAATAGACCCGCCATATTCATATAGCATATGATATGATCAAGAAAAAGAAACTGTTTTTGTTATATACGTTTTTTTGTGTGTGTATATATATATGGAGAGAGATATGTACATGCAGAGAGAGTTGAAACTGAAAGATTTTTTAGTCGTGTAGTATAATGTTGATAGCGTCATATTTTGCTTTGATAACTCCGGATTAATGTAATTTTAATGTGTTATTGGGGTAATCGACAAGGATTATTCCAGTGTAAAGATTAACTTAACAACTAACCCCTTGTTTGGATGATTGTTAATTTGTTATATATCATTTCATAACAAATAGTTTTATACTCATTCTGCCCACTTTTACTTGTCTATATACTAAAAAAAATATTCAATTTTACTTATTCACTTTAAAAAATCAAGACATAATTTATTATTTTTTCATATTTTACCTTTATTATTAACTATAGTCATCTGCCAATGCATTTTCCAAGACATTAAATTTATTATATTCAACGGATGATGTGATAAACTTTACATTCTATTTTTGGCTCGTTAAGAATCATGTCAAGTCAATAGGTGACAAGTAAAAATAGACAAAGGAAGTATTTATATTGTATTGTACTCCTTCCGTTCATAATAAGTGGGTTTTAGATTTTTTATTTTTTTTGCAAAATAATTGATGTTTTAAAATTTCAAGAAGACTTTAAACAGATTCTTTCAAGATTTTTCTTATTTAAATAATCAAGATTCATTAGCTACCTTTTCTTTTTCTAGAAAGTAGTAAAACTTGATCAGAGATAAGTTAGTAAAAGTATTCCTAATTTTTTAGGAGTAATAATTTCTTAAGGAATGTGCATAAGCCTAAAAATCACTTATTATGAAACGAAAAGAGTATCAGTTTGAATTTGAAGAATAAAATATTATTAAAAAATAAGGTAAGTAGAATTATTATAAAAAGGTAGAGTAGCTGATAAAATAAGTTTATTAATTAACGAAAAAAATAAAATTATACCACGATAAAACCAAATCGATTGTTACTATAAAAAATGAAATTTTTTATCATTACATAATTGCTTAATTTAAATAATGATCAAAATAATTATATTTAGAATACAATACACATACAAATAGGTAGAACCCATGACCCACACAAACTGTAAATTCTAGTTGGTAAATTTCTCTCTATTTAACTAAAGGTGTCATGTACTTTTCGGAATTAGTTATCCCAAAATGAATTTTCCACATGGACTAATCTAAGCTCTAAAAGTGATATCTAATAAACAATATTAAATAAAGTTCATACTTATTCAATTGGAAAGCAATTATCCAATAAAGAAAGAGTAAGGAATAATAATTTATTATAATAACAAAATTTTGGTAAGTTCCATAACTTAATATTTTTGACAAGAGATAGAAAATATAGGAGTGAAAAATTAATTTATTACTCCCTTTAGTCCGTTTTTACTTGTCACAATTTAACTTGACACGCCTATTAAGAAACAAAAAATAGAATGATAATTTTATTATAACTAACCTAATGATTGAAATAAATAAAATATACTTTAAAAATTGTGCAACCACTAAAATTTTCTTGAACTTGTCAACCCAATAATAAATGATAAAGGTAAAATAGGTATGAAGTAGGGTTGGGCATAAATTACAGAAAACCAAATTACCGAACTGAATCGAGAATTTTGGTATTTCAGTATTCGGTAATTCGATATTTACTACGGTAATCGAGAGTAAAATTTTAAAATTACGGTATTCGGATTTGAATTTAGTACGAAACATTAGTACCGTTCAATATTTGGTATTTTCCGAATACCAAATTATCGAACTCAAACTTTAAAAATTCATTAGATAAAACATGCACGTTGCTGATATATAATTTCTCTATGTGCCTTTAAACTACTATTCCAACATTTTGCTACTGATTTGCATTCTATAGACGAAAATTAATTTGTATCTTTATCATATGGGATAAACAAAGCCGAATTGAAACTAGAACTGGAAAAAGTCGTGCCCGGTATACTTTTACACTCCACAAACCCATCTACTCTAGCTAGGTAATAGGTGGATCATATAAACACATCAATAACGGATTGCATAAGATCTCTAAACTCTACTAATTTTATTCAACTAGGCGAGTTATGATTATGAAGCAAAAATCGCTATTAATCGTTGCTACAACAAAATTTTCAAATTGCCTTGAGTTCGCAGTTATGTTCTCTAGAATGGTAAATCCTGAATACCATACTGAAATTTATTGAACTGAAGTTTCATTTACCGAATCAAACTGAATTATTTTTGAAAGAAATAACTCTCTTGCTTATTTTTATTAATTGAATAAGTATATATACAAGTTACAAAATAGGAGAATCATATTCCTAAAATCTTATTCTATCATAATTTTAACTCTACAATTATGGTAGTGTATAATCCTAATTTAGGTAACAAATACATTACAATATACTACACATATATTTTCCTAATATACAATATTCTTACTTTGTCTAATATTTACCAAAACCGAGAGCTCTAAATAGGTGCAGAATCCGAGAGCTTCATAAGGCAATATACACATGTATATTGTGTGTATATTGCCTTATTTAACACACACCCGCAGTCATAGCGGGCGGTCTTCGAGCGCTGAGACTGTCCCTAAAATCTTCAAAGAGTACCGAGGGAAGACCTTTGTAAAGATGTCTGCAACTTGATATCTTGACGGGACATGACATACGCGTACCTGCCCCCGAGCAACCTTTTCACGGACAAAGTGAATGTCCATTTCGATATGCTTAGTGCGTTGGTGTTGAACCGGATTACCTGAGAGGTAGATGACACTAACATTATCACAATATACTAAGGTTGCTTTCTGAATGGGGCAATGAAGCTCTAAAAGCAAATTACGTAACCAACATGATTCTAAGACCACATTAGCTACCCCTCGATATTCTGCCTCTGCACTTGAGCGGGATAGAGTCGTCTGACGCTTTGCATACAAGGAGATCAAGTTGTTGCCAAGGAACATACAATAGCCTGACGTAGACCGTCTGGTGTCCGGACAACCACCCCAATCCGCATCTGTGTACGAGACGAGTGTGGATGTAGATGAAGGATACAAGTGCAACCCATAGTCCAGTGTCCCCTGAATATACCGGATGATGCGTTTGATTGCGTTCATGTGTTCAACTCTGGGATCATGCATGAATAAACACACCTGCTGAACAGCATACGTAATATCGGTCTGATAAAGGTAAGATATTGGAGGGCCCCTACAAGACTGCGATAGCGGGTCGGGTCATCGTATGGTGCACCTGCCGCGGCACTAAGCTTGGGTTTTGCATCAACTAGAGTGGAAGTGGATTTACATGATGACATCCCAACCCTCTAGATGATCTCAGCTGCATACTTTCTTTGGAACAAAAACAAACCACCGGAATGACGCTTGACGGCAATCCCCAAAAAATAACTCAAGGGTCCTAAGTCTTTCATAGCAAACTCATAACTGAGCATGGCCATGATAGACTGGCGCAAGGCATCGAAAGAGGCAGTCAGAATGATATCATCTACATACAACAGAATGTAGGCCAATGACGAACCACGACGGTATATAAACAAGGAATTATCTGACCTGCTATGAGTGAACCCGATGGTCGAAACAAAGTCAGCAAATCTCGTATACCAGGCATGTGGAGATTGCTTAAGCCCATATAAGGACTTCTTCAACAAACAGACATGATGAGGACAGTTGGGATCCCTGAAACCCAATTGCCGATGCATATAGACTGTTTCTTTGAGATCCCCATGTAGGAAAGCATTCTTGACATCCAACTGATAAATAGGCCAAGTCTTTGAAAGAGCCAAGCTAAGCACAGTGCGAATGGTAGCCGGTTTGACCACCGGACTAAACGTCTCACCACAATCTATCCCAACCTGTTGAGTCTTACAATCACCGACAAGTCGCGCCTTATGTGGAGTAAATGACCCATCTGAATTCTCCTTATGAGCAAAAATCCACATAGAGCTGATAACATTAATATCATATGGACGGGGCACCAACTCCCACGTCTTATTATCAATAAGAGCATTATATTCATCAGTCATAATAATTTTCCAATTAGGGTCATTTAATGTGGACACATGATTGCAGGGCAATGGGGAATTAGAGACATCAGAATGTAAATTAAAATGTTTTAGGTGTAAAAATACCCCGCTGACTACGAGTGACCGGTCTATGACTCGAGGAAGAATTGAGGGAATTTTGAGAATTTTCTGGGCTCGGAGCAGATGGTCGTGACGGTGGGAACTCTTGGCCCAAATCGAGCTGAATCATCAAGCTGGACCAGTTCTAGAATTGGGCTGGTAGCCCCAATGCTGGGGTGATCCGATGCGGCTTGGCGGCGGTGGAAGTCTGATGGGTCGGAGGCGATGGGCATTTGGAGGATTTTGGGTGCGGGACATGTCCAAAAAATGATGAGTAATATACAGAGATATACCCTCATCCAAAAAATTATACGACCTAGGCTCGGGAGTATGATCTTTCGTAAAAGGAAATTGGGCTTCATCAAAAATGACATGGCGATTAATTATGATTTTCTGGGAAGATAAATCAAAACATTTATAACCACGATGGTTAGACGGATAACCCAAAAATACACACGGGGTAGACCGAGCCTGAAGTTTGTTAATTGTGGTGGATGGGAATAACGGATAACACAAACACCCAAAAATTCAAAGATGAGAATAAGAAGGGTTCTTATTATATAAGATTTGGAGGGGAGAAGAATATGTCAGACCTTTGGACGGAATTATGTTAAAAAGATATGTTGTCATTTGCAGAGCATGGTGCCAAAAATATGGGGGTACGGAAGCATGAAGTAAGAGAGTGCGGACAATATTATTTATGGAACGAATTTTGCGTTCGGCTTTTCCATTTTGAGATGATGTATGAGGGCACGAAAACCGAAAATTTATTCCATTATTATCACAGAACTCCCGAAACACCCTATTGTCATACTCTTTCCCATTATCACACTGAATATTTTTTATTTCTCTTTTGAATTGTGTTCTAATGATTGCTCTAAATTTTATGAAGACAGAAAACACTTGAGATTTATTGGCAATTGGAAATGTCCACAAAAATTTAGAATAATCATCCAGAAATAGAACATAATATCGATGACCTAACGAACTTAGAACAGGAGACGTCCATAGATCGCTATGAATAATATCAAAAGGCTATAAAGTATGAGAATTTGAGTCCACAAATGGCAAGTTAACAATTTTTCCTAACGAACAAGATTGAAAAATTTGAGTACGACTCGTACCCTTACAAGAAATAAAGCTATTTTTATCTAAAACTGATAAAATAGAAGAGCCCGGATGACCAAGACGAGCATGCCACTGGAAAGGAGAAATGGCTGCAAAAGCTAACGGCAAGGCTTGACTCGATGGACTGAAATCAGGCATGATAGGATAAAGGTCCTCCCTACTATCACACCTCATGAGATGACTCCCCGTCTTGAAATCCTTCACAGTGAAACCAAAAGGATCAAATTCAACAGAAACTGAATTGTCAGTGGTGAACTTTCGGACAGACACTAAATTTTTAATCAATTTGGGGGCATGTAAAGTATTTTTCAAGATAAGGGGTGGATTGGGGGGAGACAACATTTTCTGACCATAACCCTGAATTGGAATAGAGTTGTCATTACCAATAATTATACCCCGATGGGTGCTCAAATTAGAATAAGATGAGAGAGTACCTGATTCAGAAGTCATGTGAGTAGTGGCACCGGTGTCCATATACCAATTTGGGTCCGGTTGAGTCAACCCCAACGTGTGCATCGCGGCCTCGATATCGGTCTGAGTGGGGCTCTTTGCATGGTGGGCTTGCGGTCGGGGCCCAGTATCCCCGACGAGGCGGGTTGGGTCGTAGCTGGAACCTGCTGCTGAGCCAGCGGCGATGGGCGCCACTGTTGGGTGTTGGGCCTGAAAGGTGGCGACCAGCTGCTTTGGAGTCGGCCAGGCGGTATGGGTGGCGGCCGCGACCCACGCTAGCCCCACTTCCATGGGCCCCACTGCTGGGACCAGGGGCGGTGGGCCATTGTTCACTAGAGGGGGCCCACTGCTTGTTTGCTGACCACCGGAACCGTCGCGTTTGCCCCCGTGGTTTTTGTTATTATTCTTGCGATTATTCTTGCCGCCACCATGATTATGGTTTTGGCCCAAATTATTGACAAAGCCCGAAGAACTTGGGGAGGACGCCACCATGATGACGGGGCTTGCTCCGGTAGCCGCCTTTTTAGCTAAATCGGCTTCTTCCAAAGTAAGCATGGAGCGGGCTTGATAAAAGGCGGGAAGAAGGTTGCTTTGACGAATGAGAGTTCCAACGCCATTATATGCCTCCGAAAGGCCGACAACCAATTGTAGAACCAGACGATTATTGGTGACAGGTGCACCCACATTACGGAGTTGATCTGCCAACTCCTTAAGTTTCTTGCAATAGGCAGATACGTTAGGGAATTCTTCCTTGCGAACGAGGGAGAATTCCTGCTCAAGTGTGACGGCACGTGAATGTTGGTTATCTTGGAATATGACACGCAATCTATTCCAAGTAGCCATAGCCGTGGTATCCGGCTCAATAATCATTTGTAGAAGGTCAACTAAAATAGTGGAATAGATCCACTGGAGAACGGTAGCATCAAGCGTAATCCATAATTGAGGATCCTCCTCGGAAAGGGGTGTAGCGGGAGGAATTATGTGATGGATAACTTGATGGGAGATAGCGTGTATTTTAAACAACTCTGTCCACGTCGCATAGTGGACGTTTTCCATTTCAAGCACAATAGGGATATTGTTCTTGACGTTGGAAACCATGAGGGCAGGATGATAATTGTTCTTAGACATATTGAAAGAACAAAGAAGGAGGGAAAATTTAAGAGAGGTTTTTTAGAGCGGAAGACGAAATTTGGAAGAGAAATCCGAGGAGGGAGGGGGGGGGGGGCTCTCGGCCGAAAAGAGGCAAAAGTTGGGAGAGAAAGCTTTTGTTTAGACATAGTCTCTTGATACCATTAAAGAAATAATCCCCTTGCTTATTTTCATTAATTGAATAGGTATATATACAAGTTACAAAATAGGAGAATCCTATTTCTAAAATTTTATTCTACCATAATTCTAATTCTACAATTATGGTAGTGTATAATCCTAATTTAGGTAACAAATACATTATAATATACTACACATATATTTTCCTACAATACACATATATTTTCCTAATATACAATATTCTTACTTTGTCTAATATTTACCAAAACCGAGAGCTCTAAATAGGTGCAGAATCCGAGAGCTTAATAAGGCAATATACACATGTATATTGTGTGTATATTGCCTTATTTAACAATTTTGGTTCGGTATTTGGTATCTACTTTCAATTACCGATTATCAAATTCCCGAATCCAAATTCTAGAAATACCGAACGCGCACCCTAATATGAAGTGGTAAATTATCTCTTGATTTTTTAAAGTGAACAAGTAAAATTGGACAACTATTTTTAATATAATGGACAAGTAAAACTATAATAGAAAGGTTATGGTGAGTCGTGCATTATATGGGAACTTTGTAGGAGCCGTTTTTGCCGTTGATAGTGTCATTTTTGCTTTGATAACTCCGAATTAATGTAATTTAACAGGGCTAATTCATAAGGATTATTCTAATACTAAAGATTAGCGTGGTAAGTGTCTCTCTATCTTTAACTAGAAGTTTCGAATTTGAGTAAAATCAATCTTTAATAGGGAGCGATTTACCTTAAATAAAATTTTTTTTGGAACTAATATGAATTAGTGGAATCCCGAAACAAATTGTCATAGTAACAAAATTATGGTAAGTTCCGTAACTTAATATCTTTGACAAGTAAGAGAGAGAAAAATTATAGGATTGAGAAATCAATTAATTAATATAGTAGAAAGGTTATGGTGAGTTTCTTTTAACAAGAAGAAAGAATAGTACTAATAATAACGAGTGCAAATTTATATCAAAAATCTTAAAATCTAACCTAATGAAATCAAAACTAAAGTTTAAATTAGTTAGATTTATTAATTTATAGAATTTGATTAGTTAATGTAATCTTATTATGTTAAATCTTCGTGTAGTTTCAGGTTGACGAAGTTATTATCTTTGTATCAATTTTATTTTATCGAAGGAGTCTAGTTTTGCAGTCTGATGTGTGGTTCAAAAAATTGAACAAAAACTTCTACAGAAAAATAAATTTTAGAAAATCAAGTATGTATACAAAATTGCGTTTTAACCGAGCTCCACCGAAAAAATGTTTTAGTGTTTATACAAAAACTAGAAAGTACTCCATAAACTAATTGAGTTTGCCAAAAATATTTATGCAAACTTAGGGACAAACGCCATTTTGTTGTGTTTGTTTCCCTAAAAAATGTAAGTTATTTTATTATGAAAATAATAATAATAATAATATAATATTTGGATAATTAAACGTGTATCATCTGTTGTCTTTCTATTGTAAAGCAGTACGGGAAGTAAATAAATATTACAAGTGTTCGAAAGGATAAACAAATAGGCTATGTTCAGAACTGCCGCAAAGTTGTTGAGTCTTGAATCTTATTGACCTGAAATCAAGAAACACTAAATCTGGATGGTTACAACTGTGTGCTGAGTCAAGTGATTACACTCTGTCCTTAAGACAAGATTGCCCCGTATATATGCTTTTACGTTAATGGGCAATAGTCTCCCAAGATAAAACAACACTTTAATCTCAACACTACAAAGCAAATAGGTTGAGTCTGACGAAGAAAACAAATACGAATCAACTTGCTGAAGAAATGGAAAAGGAAGGAAGAGTTTATGTTTTCATCCAACGTTTTTTGACTGACTTTCTCTTCTGTTTTATCTCTGTGTATATAGTGTGTCTCTATTGTGTATATCTCGTGTATATTTCATCACTATATATGCGTTATTTTCGTGTTACCTTATTGAGCCAAAGAGGCATCAATATATAGCATGGAGGAGGGACTCCTCAACTGCCACAAACAAGGCTGTTAATAGCCATTAGTGAGGGCTGTTAATGGCAGGTTTAAGGCCATTAGTGTGGCAGGTTTAAGGCCATTAGTGTGGCAGGTTTAAGGCCATTAGTGAGGCTGTTCATGGCCATCGAAGGAGGGCTGATTATGGAGGAGTTAATCAGCCAAGTAATGGCTGATTAATGCCCCCAAAAATCATCTCCAACGGTAGGCAGAAAGTTTCTGCCTCTCGTCATTCCCAAAATCAACTTTTCAGAAATTCTAGGGACCAAACTGTAAATATTAAGCAATTTGGGGTCTAAAAAGATAATATCAGAAAGTCCCCAAAGCCCACGACCCGCGACGGGCGGCGGTGGCGTGCTTGTGGGCTTAGCCTTGAACCCAAGCACATCTAGGTCCTCCCTCCTTTAAACACATGGAATACCTCTTGGGGTCCCAAATCCTTAATCACTTTAGAGACTTATAAAGAGAGCAATTATTCATTTTCCCACCGATGTGGTAGATTTGTCCCACACCATATTTTCATGCCTCAAACACCTTACTTCGTGGACCAATATCTCTTTCATATCTCAACGAAATTTGACGATTCTTGGCCCTACGGTCATCTACTCACTTAGTAGATTATGCATGTGTGAAGAGACAAAGCCTCCAACATGCGGAACACTAGTGTTTAATTCATTAAACATGAGTGGACGCACCTCCCCGCGAAAGGCAAATTTCCAACATCATCTTCTTTTGCTCTTCTTTTGTATGTTCTCGAGGTTAATTTTCATCTTTTTAATCCTATTTGCTTCAATTTTTGCAACATAAAGTGAAGAATATTTCAGAATTAGCTCATAAAATGATGACATTCCCGGAGAAAACTACATATATTAATTAATGTAAAGCCGCCATTTGCATTTTCAACATTTCTTATCTTTCGGTTTGTCTGAAAATTAATTTTTCTACATTTGAAATTCACCATAATTTTACATTCTAAAATCTCATGTCACTTCCCCTCTCATATTATAAAATTCCATATTCCTACCCTTCCCCTCTCATGTCACTTCCCCTCTCAGCCTAATCTGCAGGAAACATCTAGGATGAAAATGGTGGTTACATGGTAGAACGCCACCGATGGTTCCCATTTCATCAAGGTTAATCGGTGGATAAGCACAACAGGATCACCTGTTAAACATGTCCCCAGTTCCAAATCTTCCCCACCATAATCCTCTCCTCATTCGAAATGGGTAGTTGTTGAGGAAATAGTCTGAAAGTATAACGTATCATATCAATAATATGTGTACGACAAGATTGATACCTAGGGTGAGGATTGATTAGGGGCGGGGGGTTTGGGGTTTTTGGCTGTGTTTATTTGTTTGATTAACAAACAACAGTGTAGCACTGGAAACATAAAGCAAACGCAGACAACTTGCTTAAGAAACCGAGGAGCAAACGCAGACAACTGTCTTCGTTCTGCTGTTCACGAGGAAAGAAAAAAAACACAGAGAGAAAGCCGAGAAAAAATTTGGAAAGAAAGAGGAAAAGGAGAGTTTCTCGGTGCAGAAATTCTCGAGAAAGGAAGAACAAAAAAATAGGGTTTAGGTTTTGACTTCTGATATCATGTAAGATTGTATTAATTTCTCTCGAAGAGCCTTTATCATTAATACAAATATATATAGAGTGTAAAATGTAGAATCCTCATACAATAAGATCTTATATTTATGATAATTACATAAGACTAAATATGGCTAAATATATTAAATGGACACATGCTAATAAATCTGTATAAATGTATATGGGTGAAGTCTAATGGAGTGCTAATGTAAGGAAGATGATAAAGTGTGCAAGTGCCATTTTCTCTAGGTTGCTAGTTTCTCATGTCCGTGTGTGCTCTTGCGGCTGAGTCCTCCCCCTCCCTTCTCTTGCTATTGTGGCTCACTAAATACATATCTAGGTCTCATGAAGAAGAAGAAGAAAAAAACAAGAGAGACGTTGGGGAATGGAATAAAATAGGTAATGTGATCTCTTTGTTTTTGGCAAGAATTATTTTTTACATGGAAAGGAATGATAGTAGGGATTATTTTTTTGAATATGGAAATGATTTGATTGAGTATGAAATATCAAGTATAAAATCAATAAAGCCATTTGTTATTGGGGCTAAATTGATGAGCTACGGCAGCACGATTTGGAGGAGTTACTCTTTATTTCTTTTTTAGGCTTCTATATTATGCCATGTAAAATATTTAATTAACTAAATGCAAAAATTAATGTAGCAAGAAATTATATAATATAAAGTGAAATTTAAAATAACTTAATAAGAATGTGCTATGAATATGAAAAGTATTTTATGTGGTGCATTATTTAAAGTCGTAAGTTTAGATAGTTTTCTCAATATTCATAATAATAAGAGTAGAGGGGCAAAAATATTCCTTTTAATACACACTTCATGTAGATATTAAAATAATAATAAATTAAGTGCGATAATATTTCGCTAATAAGAAAATGTTTAAATGGATATTTATAAGAAAAAATATGAATAAGATTAGTGTGATATAATAAGAATACTATTTTAGTGAGAAAATTCTTATTTAATTAAGTCGGAAAAAGAATAAATGCATGATGAACTTTTTTTTTGTAAAATAGCAATTATTGAGAAATTAATAGAGCTTTGACTTCCTATTGTGGTAAAGATAAGTAAGAATAATATACTTAATATATTAATAAAATAGAAGCTTAAGGAGGTGAATTGGAAAGAAGGGTCAAAATTGGGTGTCAATAACGTGCCTTGGCAGGGTGATATCCATGGACAGGCTCGGATGTCGATGAATGCCCTATGTACTCATTTGCGCCTCTTAACACATGGAGCATCCTATTACAGACGGCACACCTCAGGTGGATATCGATCGTCGTGTCTGTCTGTACTTACTCATCATATTCGGGGGAACCATGTTCTCGAACACATCGGATTGCCATGTGAGCTTAAAGTATCTGCCATTTCTGGAAGATCTAGCCCAGTTGGGATGTTATAGCTGGGCCGATGTTGTTCTTGCTTACCTGTATCGATCACTATGTCGAGCGTCTATGGGCAATAAGACGGATATCGCTGGATTTCATGCGCTCCTCCAGGTAATATATTTAAGTGTGTGTAATTTTATTCTAAATATAGTTTTTTGAAATGACGACTAATAAAATATTTTTAATGACCCTTTCAGTTATGGGTGTGGGATAGGATGAGGCCTTTTCAACCCATAGTTGCGCACTCTCGGCCTGACTTCATTGCTAATGACATGCCCTCACGCGGAGATGGACATGAGGCATATCCCGAAATGTGGATATGCACCACAGTATTCTTCCGTTCAGAAATCAGTTAGATCGTATGGCGGAGGACATGGTAAGTTTGTTTGATTTTATATTATTATCTTTTTATACTATTTTTTTCTTTATTGTTTACTCATTCATTTTTTTCAATTTTTTATATGGAGGTCGTATGTTCAGTTTTTGAATCAGTTGCCGGTGTTTTGCAAGGCTGGTGAGCCCGTGTGGATGTCGCAGTGTCTGTTGATACACATGGATATCGTTGAGGATCACGCACCCCACCACGTCTTATGACAGTTTGGACATGTACAGAATATACCTGAGTCGGTTCTTTGGGAGCACGACCACTATACGCGGGACAAGCGTGCGACCGTCATTGCTGCATATCAGGCCTTTATGCAGGCCCAAATGTATCGTTGGGATCAGAGGTTGGGGACGCTATTAATGATCGGACATACAACTCCGATCCAGGATTACATAGAGTGGTACCGGTAGATCACACGCAACTTGATTGACAACCTCAAGATACGTATCCAGATAGCCGAGGATATGCATTACTCGCCGGACAATATGAGGTGTTGGTAAGTTTACCCCACTTAAACTTAATTAATCATCTTCTATATTACGTTACAAATTTATTCAATCATTAATATTTGCAAACAAATGCAGCTACGGACCGTATAAATGATGCGCTGGATGAGCATAGACCATATGGCTTTCCCCGAGACAGTGGAATTTGCAGCCCGAATCGTTGAGCTAGCCGATAATGCTATGCGACAATCACAAGAGCTCGGACGTATGTATGAGCATGTTCCAGAGGTCCCGTATCAGGCAGCGGGTGGTCGTGATAGTGGTCGTGCTCGTGGAGGTGGTGGTGATAGAAGTGGCAGTGGCAGAAGGGGGTGACCGAGGGGGTGGGGCTAAAGGGGCTGGTGACTGATGGCAGAGAGGATAGTGACCAAGGTGGTGGCGGTGAAGGCCTTTGTCTAGTAGATGAGCCTGACGAGCATGCTACCTTTCACGCTCCAGCCCAGCAACATCTATCGACTTCAGAGCGCCCAACAACTTCTTACTGACTGTTGACACCTCTATATACGTCGGCGCAGCTATATTCAAATCACATAGACTGGGGATCATATGAGGCATCAATGTTTACTCAGGCGCCAGTTCGTGATCCACAAGGTGAGTGGCCAGATCATGATCTACATAGTGGAAAAGAGCTGGAGTACGACTCCACATTCATGGACTTCGACATGTTTCATAGTCTAGAGGTAAGTGTTTAAAATAATTAACAAATTAAAATACTTATACGGATTATTTAATAATTTTCCATATCTTAGGATCCAGCTCCGGCACCATCTCCAGCTCCTGCTTCGGGGCACGCTCAAGAGATCGCTGAAGAGCCAGCTCAGGAGCCCTCTAATGAGCACTCTCAGGAGCCCGTCGACACACAGGTTTGATTTTTTACCAAAAGATAATGTATTAACTAAATTAAAATTAATACTAATTGTTTATATATTATTTCAGGTTCATTCTTCAGCGTCTGTGGATTTGTCTATATAGGAGGACGATGTTGATGATTTTGACCCTACTGATCCGGATAGATTGGCATGGATCATGCTAGTTAAAGGCAGTCAGGTGCATGCCATGGTCCTGACACTGAAAAGGCGGCAAAAAAAAGGGTGGCGAATGATCATGGCTTGGAGCATCCTGCGATTAGGAGGAGAAAAAGGAATGGAGATGATGGTGGTGATGGAGATTGCCTTAGGCCTAACGTTACTCTAAAGGGTCCCACATGTAGGACCCATTAGAGATTGTGTATATGCAAATAAATTGTACAATTTATGTTAATATTATATTTTTTTTGTATTATTTTCTTAATGATAATTAGTTATCTTAGTCTTTATTATCGTTTATTAATAACTCTTGCGACGTTCTAAATTAATTATAAAAGAAATTTTGACATATTCGAAATAAAGTAATGCCTTGACTAAATAATAATACGCTTAAATCAAAACCTTATAAAATAAAACACTTAAACCTAACAATAACAAGTTTCCAAACAAAACTTACTTCGGGGCACTTTACAACCCATAAAACGACGATCCAAACGTACATGTATCCGTGATGTATTGAGCCTACATTATTGTTCGCAGAAAAATATACCAGGTTCTATATAAATTATTGATATTTCAGAGTTTTGAAACATGACTAATCTTTGGTCAAAGTATGAAAAAAATGTGAATTTCAAAATTTTTAAATTATACAAAGTATGAAAAAATGTATCAAACCCCTATTACGCAGGAAATTTCTGCTCAAAAGATATTAATGTCACATATTTTTTGTGGGGTATTTTGGCTCAAAACCCCACATTGTGGGTCATTTAAGTTGCGGACTCGTTAAAATATTTGTTTTGATCCCTATATGTATAATAAATGTCATATTTTGATTAATTTTATAATTATATTACCTCAAATACAGCTAATAGTACAAATTTAACATATATAATTCATGAAATAATTAAATGATAGAACAATTAATAATTTTTTATATTTATAAAATTAACAAATAAATGGATTAAATGTGCATATTTCAATTAATTAAACATTAAATGTACTTTATACATATTACTTTCACCGGATAAAAAAGAATGTCCACTTAATTTTTTTTTATTCAAAAAGAATATTCACTTACCAAAGCAAGAAATAATTTATCTTATTCTTCTAAAATTATTAAGTGTTAAGCGATCAAATCTTAATACCTATTTAATTAGGTGCAGTTTAGTTAAATTACCTATTTTTGCCTAGAAGTTAGTATTTTTATAAGAATTGTGCAAATGACCAAGTGAACACTCTTTTTTATCCGAGGGGACTATCATTTAACAGGACTAAGGGGATCGTTTGGTACATAGTAAAAGTGAGATATCCCAACACTAATTTTGGGATTAATTGTATACCATATTTAGTAGAAGGTATAAACTTATTTTATGATAAATTTATAATTTCTACCAAACAAAGTATAAAATAAAACTCAAACTTAATAATGAGATACTCGCCTTATCCCATTAACCTCAGTATTATTTTATCCAACCTCTTAAATGAAATAATTTAATAAAAATTATAATTCCGACATATTTAATCAGCCTACCAAACCATCCCTAAAATTATAATTTATCAATAACCTAAAAGATTTATAATTTATCAATAACCTAACAAATCTTTTTTTCAAAGAAGGGAATATGTCAAAATCAGTGACACATATAGCTAATGGGGTTGGTGGTGGCCTTGTGATTGTATATTCCCTTTATATAGAAAGAGTCACCCAAAATTATAGGAACCTCCATCTCTCTCAAGATCTTCTTGTGAGAGCAGAAAAAAAGAGGCTGAAATTTGCTCAAAATTTGTGTCCTCATTCCCCCTATCCAATTTCTTTTTATGATCTTTAGACTAGTGTAAGCTCTATTGGCCTCCAAATTTCTATAAATCCCATTATTGTCGTTTTCTTGAATTCCCTTCATGTGGTTCTAATTTACTTCAAGATTTTTAACTCATCAGATTTATCAGGTACACATTAGTCCACCTAGATACCATAAGAATCTTTTATTACCTTAAAGCTTATTATAACTTTGTTATAATGTGGAAAAGACTCCACCTTTATAAGTTGATGTGCCTGAAAATGGACATTTAGTGATACCCTTTTGGTATTTTTTTAATATCAAACCTCTTTTGCTTATTCTTTTCCAATTAACAAATCTTGATGTATATATTTGCTCTGTCTGTGTAATTGACTGATGCATTGTTCTTATGTAGATTTCAGATTGCAACCCCTTAGGTCTTGATATAAATTTGGATATTACTTTGATTGACTTGGTGGACAATCATCTTGTATAAAGAGGAACTAGCAAAGGGCAAGGCTTGTCATTCTTTACAAGAAGAATCTTTTATTAGCATAAAGCTTATAACTTTGTTAAAATGTGGAGAAATTATATACCTTTTAGAAAACTAGAATTTAATTGATGTGCTGAAAAATGGTCATGGAGTGAAAGCCTTTTGGTATAAATCAAAAAGTCTGTAGCTTTAGAAGTTGATGTGATGAAAATGGACCTTGAGTGATACACATTTGGTATTTTCACTTTCTTATTTTTATAAAATCCATACCCCTTTACTGCTATGTTTCTGATTTTCCTTTCTTGGATTTGTTTCTCTATGTCATACCTTGATGTGCACATTTGTTCTGTTTGAGTAATTGACTGTTACATTGCTCATCTGTTGATTTCAGATTGCACAAAGATCTTGATTTAAGTCTGGGATCCGTTTGGTTGGATATTCATCTTGTATAAAGAGAAATCAGCCAGGTTAAGGCTTATTCTTTTACAGATTTTTTGTTCTCGTTTTATCCTTTCTCTACACCCCGATCCCAATGTATGTATTATTCTTTTTTAATATGTTATGGTTGTGCAAAATTGGTCGTTTGTGGCTTAGGACTGCTTTTGAACTTTGAGGTGTTTGCTGTAATGTACTGTGGCGGATTTCTTTATAGTTAACAAAAGAAAAAAGGATTGCTTTTCCACTCTTCAGATATGTATTGTATAATTTTGCGTTTAGATTTCATAATTATGCTTTAGTTTTCTTGATATAGCTATTTACTTTTGGTGGTATTGGGTCTTATTCATGGCAATGGTTTTTTGTTTTGAATATATATCAGGTTTGACTATATACAGTTCACTAGAGGGTATTGCCTCCCCCATGGCTACTTTTCAGTAGCTTTGAAATCTGAAGCATTTGTGAATAACATAATAATCGTTAATTTAGGACACTGTCTGGCTCTGTTATATTTGATTTTAGAGTTTCTGCTGCTATCTGAAGAAGAGTATGAACACCACTATTGGATTTCCATTTTTCTCCTCTTCTAGTACATGTCTTGAGTCCTTACATTTTAAGATGTTTATCAAGGAGTAGAAAAGTCGAGAACCAAAGGAAGAGATTCATGTACATGTCTATTATTATTTTTTTGGTTTTTCTTTTGGTTAGACGATTTTACAGGGAGAAATTTGTTCCTCACTATGAATAAGCAAAACAATAATGGGGATAGTACTGGAGTTCTAACTTGCTGTCTCACTCTTTTGTTTTGTCAGGCATGGTATGTAGATAATTTCTAGGCAAAAGCAGTTGGAACACTTTGGTTCTAAAGTAGCTGACTGTCATAGGACACCAATGTCAAAATTATCTAGAGAAGTCAAATTGGCATACAGACTTTTGATCTGTTCTTTTATTGTCATCTGACATATGAGTTTCTGATTATCAGAGTGCCTCATGTCTGGAGGTGTAAAATTGTGAAGGATTTCGTTAGAAGAACTGTGCCTGGATTCTTTTTGGTGCTATTTACTCCCAAAAGTGCGATAGCTCCACAAATAACCAAGCTAGACTTTGTATTAAAACAAGGATATCTAGTTGTTTTTTCTATGTAGGTTCATGGTTATTGACTGCAGAAATTAATGATGTTTTTTTTTCCGCTACACCAACATTTTAGAAGAAGTCTTCAGCTTAACAGTGATACTCCCTCCATCTGAATTGTATGTGAAGGTGTATGAGCGGGCACATAGTTTAAGGAAGAAAGGATGACTTTTGAAACTTGTGGTCTAAAATATTGTGTGACTATAAATCATCTCATTAAGGGAAAATAGGAAGTTTGAAATTAAATTGTTACTAAATAAAGGTGTCAAAGAGTCACATAAATTGGGACGGAGGAAGTAATATACTCTTGCAATCCCCTCCTTCCCACCAAATCGTTTTTTTCTACTATTTAGAATTTTAAGCAGTCATTGCAGTAGCCAATTTACATTTAGACATAATTTTTTTCCCTTTTGTTTTTGTGTTCCAGATTTTCCGATGGGTGATATAGCGAAGGATTTAACCGCTGGGACTGTAGGCGGAGCAGCACAACTGATCGTTGGTCACCCTTTTGATACCATAAAGGTGAAGCTTCAAAGCCAGCCTACTCCACTTCCAGGTCAGCCTCCAAGATATTCTGGTGCTATAGATGCTGTCCGGCAAACAGTAGCCGCGGAAGGTGCCAGAGGGCTGTTCAAAGGCATGGGGGCCCCGCTTGCCACTGTGGCAGCCTTTAATGCTGTGCTCTTCACAGTGAGAGGTCAAACAGAGGCGTTCTTGAGGTCTGAACCTGGAGTCCCTCTTACTGTGAACCAGCAAGTCGTTTGTGGGGCTGTTGCTGGAACTGCTGTGTCTTTTCTTGCTTGCCCAACTGAGCTGATAAAATGCAGGTTTGCTCTAATGCATTAAAACTAAAATGTAGTATATAATCTTGCCTTCACAAAGTTTTGCTCACTTGGCCAAACTGTATGATCAATGAAATTTAGATGTTTGCCATGTTGTATCCTTCCCTTCCATTGAAGTGGTGAATACATGTGCATAGGGCTGGCAAAATGGTTAAAAAAAAGTAACCATCCAATCCAACCCATTTATTGACTTCTTAAAATTAGATCAAATATGGATATATCCATATCATTCACTACAAAATGGATATCCAGATGGGTAATATGGATATCCGTATTATCAAATACTCATTTGTCTACTTGTTATCTTTCATGAGTTCTTACTTTCGGATAGTCTAAATTTATTTTGGCTTTTAGCTTGCGTTCTCACTCTATATTATCTGCCGGTTAATTTACTTTTTTACCGTGTTAAAGTAACTTGGTTTTTGTTTAACCCGTTTCCAACCCACACATATCCGACCCAACCCACCTGTTTGCCGCTTTTATAATGTTTATTATACAATTATAACATACCCAATGTAATACCATGGGTGGGGTCTTGAGAGGGTAGAGTGTACGCAGACCTTACCCTTACCTCTCTCTTACCTCTCGAAGAGATAGAGAGACTGTTTCCGATAGACCCTCGGCTTAGGTAAAGCATTTCAAAGAAGTATGAAAAAGTGACTATGATGTGCATCGTAGATAGAAAGAAAGCACATGTACTTTTCTACTTGTTGTTACCACTGTTTGGTCAATGATCAAAACGACGAGGGAACAACTTCTGTACTTGGCAATTTAGTGGTTGAATTATATGAATGCAGATTGCAAGCCCAGGGTGCATTGGCAAGTGTAGGCTCAGCTGCCGTGGCAGTGAAATATGCAGGGCCAATGGATGTAGCAAGACATGTTCTTCGATCTGAAGGAGGGGTGGCTGGTCTCTTCAAGGGCTTGGGCCCCACCCTGGCACGTGAAGTACCTGGAAATGCTGCTATGTTTGGCATGTATGAATTGCTAAAGCAGTACTTCGCAGGAGGCACAGACACTTCAGGGTTGGGAAGAGGTTCTCTTATTGTAGCCGGTGGCTTGGCTGGCGGTTCCTTCTGGATCTCCGTGTATCCCACAGATGTCATCAAGAGTGTAATCCAGATTGATGACTATAAAAACCCCAAGTACTCGGGCTTTTTTGATGCTTTCAAGAAGATCTTGGCATCGGAGGGAGTCAAAGGCCTTTACAAGGGCTTTGGACCTGCTATGGGGCGTAGTGTCCCCGCAAATGCTGCATGTTTCTTGGCATATGAGATGGTTAGGTCTAGTTTGGGATAATTCATTGTTGATGGAGAAGGATTTAGACACTTGTTATTGGTTATTCTTTGAACCTAACCTCTTCTTCAATTCTGTAATTTTAGTTCAACTTCCAGCTGAGCAATTGTGCTTTAAAGATTTAAGCCATTTTGTTCAGGGGTAAGAAGAAGAAATAAATCTTTTCTAGTCCAGTAGCCTAGTTTTTCAAATCTATGATCACACTTTTGGGAAACTGTGGATAAGTAAAGCAGGGTTCTAAAACTCGTTTAGAGTTTAAGACTGATGAAAAATCTGTTTTTTTTACCAGTCCTATAATTGATAATTTTCATTCATTTGATCAAATGATTTGCTGAAACTTTGTTCGGGCCATTGCGTTTTCCCTGCATTGAATTGAGATTCAAGGAAGATACCAACTTCACTGCGGCTCTTGGTTCTCTCCGCAATTCATGATCGTGCCATTAAAGACACGAGGGAGAGAGTACTATTTAAAAGCATAATAATTAATTTGTCCCAGTCTGTTATGCTTTGCATTGCCAGGGAAGACACGAGCTTATTAGCGAGCGTCTGGTGATCAACAATTCAGAATTGTTGGAAGACATGGTACTTAAAAGCGAGTGTCTCATAACCAACAACTCCAAATTTCATTGCCTTCCTATCATCAACACTTCCACATTAGAAAATGAGGTTAATATAAGGGTGGTCAGTGGGATGAGACGGGATTTGGGGGGACGGGTGGGTCGGGATCGGGATAGGCGGGACGGGAAGTGGTCCCGTCCCGTCCCACATCCCGCTATCAGAGGGGACGGGACGGGATGGGGTGGGATGGGATGGGACGGGAAGTGGATTTGGGGGGATTTAAAATATAAATAAATAAATAAATAAATATATATATATATATATATATATATATATATATATATATATATATATATATATATAAACACTTAAATAATTGAACAAGATAGTGAAAAACATCCCAAGATTAATTGCCTCTTATATTATTTAATAGAAATATGTTTTTTTTGTAATACAATTTTAAAATTGCAACTTTGTTTCGTAGTTCAAAAGTTGCAAATCACATAGTAAAATTGGCATTAAAAAAATTACATATGCAACCATACATTTTCTAATTTTCTGACAATCTCTTGAGGATCTTCTGTTGGAATTGAAATTTGTTGGCCAAATTGTTCAACGTCGCTTCCTGCTCCCTCGGATAAGATTTCATTGTAATTGTAGTCGTCTTCTTCATTGATCTCTGGTTGACCGCATCTTCTACGCTCCACTCTACTCCAATCTCTAAATGAAACTGCAATCTCCAAACTATCTTCCGCCAATGAGTGTCTGTGCTCTCCTATTTGAAATCTTTCAGCAGAAAAAGCGCTTTCAGAAGCTATGGATGACGCTTGAATATTCAACACATCTCGGACCATCTTTGATAGAATTGGAAATGTCTTTTCATTCTCCATCCAGTATTTCAGCAAGTCTTCACGTCCATTTTCATTAGAAATTGATTCGAACGATACAACACCTTGCAAAACATAAACATCAAACTCTCTAATTTGTGAAGCACTTGAACCACTATACATTCTCTTTTGAAGGCCTTGAATACTTGAAGCAGAAATCACATATTTTTTATAAAGTTGAAGTGAAGTAGAAGAAGATTGTACAGAAGCCGGTTGATTATTTGCACTTTGCTCTTCATAATACATATACATAGTTTTGCATTGTGTTTGTAAGCTAGAGATAACATCTTCTTTAGTTGGTTCTTCAGTTGGTTCTGTTGGAAGTATTTCTAGACATTCATAAATCGTTTCAATAAGGGCATTACAACCATCTACTTTAATAGTAGGATTTAATACAGCACCAATAAAATAAATAGTGGGAATAGTTAAAAAATATTTTAAGAATTTTACAAACATTTTTGTAATAGCTGGAGCGTAAGTTTTTTTTTATATATATTCATTAAATAACAAAAATATTAGAGCTATATAAAATAACATAGATGAAATAGTAGGATAATAAATACCAGAAAATTCCTTAGTAGTAGCTAGAAAAAATTTCTCTAAGAATACAATAAGTTCCAAAATTGTATCTCAATCATCATCTACAAGCATATCCGAAGGATTTTGATTATGTACGTTAAATAATAAAGTTATAGGTCTTCTATACTCGTGAACAACAACTAATTGTTCATACAAAGAATTCCACCTAGTTGCAACTTTTTCTGAATTTTCCTACAAGGTAATCCACAATCATGACATATTTTTTTAAACTATTTGTGTCTTTGTATTTTATTACCTTTAACAATAAAGTTGATAGCAAATTGTACTTTATCAAGGATGTTTTCAAAAAAAATTTAGGTCATCCTTTACAACTAAGTTATAAATATGACATGCACATCTAACATGAAAAATATAGGGAAAAGATGGAGTACATCGAGTTTTTAAAATGTTTACAGCATAATCATTAGAAGAAGCATTATCTAATGTAATAGTCATAATTTTATCAATAATTTCATAATATTCAATAATTTCATGAATATTCTTTGAAATAAAAATTTCAGTATATCTTTTATCAATATATCTATATGTTAATATACATTTTTGCATAGACCAATTGTAATCTATCCAATGACATATAACAATTAAATAATAATTATCATTAGTATTATGACCTATGACAGAAGTGATAGGGTGCAACCTATGTCAGAGCGATGAAAGTGATGGGGTGCGCCAGGCCTGGGCTATAGTGTAATACCTAGGCGACGCACGAAGACCCAGGTAGCAAGTTGCCTTAATAAGCCTGCACCCTTAAAAATTGAGTTAATATCATGTGAGCCAATGACCCACATATCAGATATTAAACTGATAAGATCACATACTGCACTTGATCTTAGCCAAAAGGCAGAGAAAGGTATGCTTTTTCCGATCAACGGGCCTTTGTTTTTATAGCATCTCTTTGCTGTCTACTTCTTAGCTTCTACGGTGTGGGAGACTGAACTCCACAACTCCTTTGCTCTTTTTGACGCGTAAAAGCCTACTTGAAAGGCAATATATCTAGAGAATTGAGACACAATTTATTCTACCATACTAACAACATGAGTATAACCCTTACTTCTAATCTTGGACTGATTCATTATTTTCATATAAACATCTGAGGCTTTTAATTTGTTAAAAAGGGTGTCCTACCATGCTAAAGGAAAGTGTGGACAAAAAGTGAGGCCGGAATGTAGACAACTGACCGTTGTAGTTAGGGAGATAACTTCGGAGAATAAGCAACGTCACCAATAAATACCATATTCGGCTGACCATATTCAGCTACCATATTCGGCTGATTTGGACCGTGTATATCACGGTTTGGGAGGCTTATTTTAGGAAATGTTGTTGTATTTAATTAGCATTATACACTTACCATAAAATGTATAATTCTTGTACAAATAGAATAAGGCTTTGGAATAGAATGTGAATATGATTTTTCATATTATGAAAATTGTAAATTGTATATATAGTCTCTCATTAATGAAAATAATAAAGGAATTATTTCTTTCATGATATCAGAAGTCTAGGTTCACAAAATCCTATCGACTTTTTTTCCGCTGCCACATTTTTCGAGCTTCTCTCTCGGAATCCGTGCCCTAATTACCTCCTCTCCTCCCTAATTTTTCTTCCAAATCCCTTCTTCACCTATTGTTCTTTCGTTACGTCTACGTCAAAGAACACGTTCCATCATGACATTGCAGTTTCTAACATCAAGAACCACATCCCTATTGTTCTTGAGATATAAACGTCCAATATGCGATGTGGGAGGAACTTTTCAAGATTCATGCCCGTTCACATCAAGTTCTTCATCATATCATTCCCTCAGCCGCAGGCACAAAGCCTGCCCCAAAAGATGACCCGATATTATGGACTACTCTTGATGCTACCGTTTTGTAGTGGATTTATTCCACTATCTCTACGGACTTCTTGCAAACAATTCTTGAACCCGATGCTACAACGATGGACACTTTGTAGGGGTGGGCAAAAAATCCGGGGAACCGAAAAAACCGAACCGAATCGAAATTCGGTTCGGTTTTTTCTCGGTTTTTTTTTTAAAAAAAAACCGATTTTTCAAAAAACCGAACCGAATCAGGATTTAGTGATTCGGTTCGGTTTTTTTATTTTGGATACAAACCGAACCGAAAAACCGAAATTTTAATATTTTTTTTTATTTTTATTTTATTTTAGGCTACTACTATCTCTTGAATCATAGTTATTGAAGCTAATCTATGTTATGAAAGTCGCATGCGGTATGAACTTGATTAACATATCACGGAAACATTGACATAAAATGTATGGAGAAAAAATAGTTGTAAATTGATAAAACTTTAAATGGTCATAACTATGTGCTCGAATGTCCGTTTTACCCGATTTTTATTTTGCGTATTTTTTCGAGAGCGGGGCGGTCAAATCGCCTTATGGCGGTTTGGCCTGACCAATTTTTAGAAATACGTATGTTTTTCCAATCAATTTGTGTTTTCCCCCAAATCGATTTCTAATTTTCTTTTTTCTTTAGTAAAAATCTCACGATACACAATAGATTTCAACGTAGAAATTTCATGATAGTGTAGGTGTGAATGTAAATTTCAGTTTTGGAAATTCAATTTTTTTTTTAAAAAAAAAAAACGACCCGGCCCGGCCCGGCCCACTAGAAAAAACCGATACAAACCGATACATCCGGCAATATAAACCGATATATCGGTTTTTTAAAAAAAAAAAGTTGTATTCGGTTTTTTTTTAAAAAAACCGATTTTTATTCGGTTCATATTTTTCGGATACAAAACCGATATAAACCGATATACGCCCACCCCTAACACTTTGTATAGGTTGTGTGACATATTCCAAGATAACAAAAACTCCAGTGCTGTTACTCTTGAGTAGAAATTTTCTCATGTTAACATGGAAGATTTTCTGAATCGTCTTGTTTTACAGATGGTTGTTGGCCTATCCGAGGATTATAGTGGCGTTGGTACTCTCCTTCGTCAAAGTAATCCTCTCCCACAGTTCTATCAAGTTCGGTCCATGCTTACGTTGGAAGAAGCCGGCTTGGCTAAAAAGGCGGCTACAAGTGCAAATCCAACCGTCATGATGACAACATCCGACGTTTCTCCGTCCTTCATGCTAAAATCGTAACAATGGTGGAGGCCAAAATGGTAAAAATCGGAAACATAATCGGAAAAATAATGGCGGAAACCGATGTGGGAATAAAGGGGGTGGACCTCGGGACAATTGTCTGCAAGCCAACTGGCTGCAGCCCTGGGGTTCTGGCCCTGGAACTGGGCAGGTGGCCCTTGGCCCACAGGTCCCTATTATCCGCTATCGGCTAACCCGAGAAACTGGGCACAATTTCCCAACAGGCCCAATTTTCCTTTGCAACAATTCAGTCCGAGACCAGGATCTGGGCCGGGGCAACAGGCAGGGATGCTTGGGCCTAGGCCCATCATGCAGCGGGCCCCACTCCAACCGACATTGAAGCCGCTATACACACACTGGAATTAAATCCTCCGGATGTTAATTGGTACTATCTTGCTGATCTAATATCTACCTTGTCAAAAAAAAATCTATCTTGCTGATCTCAACTGACGAAGATTTCACTGTACCTGAAATTCTTGCAGAGTCAATGATCCAGTGGATTTAAAGCTACTTAATAAAGCATGTGAAATGCCTTCATTGGAGCCCCCTGATGACGAGAGCATTAAAACCCTCTATGTGGGTGGTGTTGATGCAAGAATCACTGAGTAGGACCTTAGGGACCACTTTTATGCACATGGTGAAATTGAGTCCATTAAAATGGTGGTCCAGCGTGGTTGTGCTTTCGTAACTTACATGACTAGAGAAGGTACAGAGAAAGCAGCTGAGGAACTTTCAAACAAGCTGGTGATAAAGGGCCTGAGACTGAAGTTACTCTGGGGGAAACCTCAAGTTCCTAAGCCAGAGTCCGAGGTTTCTGACGAAACAAGACAGCAGACTGCTTTGACTCATAGTGGATTGTTGCCTAGAGCAGTCATATCACAGCAGCAGAATCCGCCTCTTCAGCCACCAGGCACTCACGACCAACCCCCATCCGCGCCTTACTTCAACATACCCCCAATGCCTCAGCAAAACAGACCATATTATCTATTAGCGAATATTCTCCAAATATTCACCGTATATTTTGTAATTATGATAGATGTATATTTAAGGTAACTTAGGATTCTTATTGTATTAGGAATCAATCATTTAAGGTAAGTTAAGATTCGTACTGTATTAGGAATCAACCTTTGTATAACTATATATATTGTGAAATGAATCTCTAAGGGAAATTATTCTATCAAACATGGTATCAAGAGCCTAAACCTAATTTTTTTCCTCTCCTCTCTCTCTTTCTCAATAACAGCCGACGACCCCCCCCCCCCTCTCTCGAATTTTCTTCCCGTCGGTCGACGGCTCACCGGCAACCACCATGTCTTCCCCCACAAATTTTGGTTCCTCCACTGGCACGTTTGACAACTCCTCTCAACGATCATCGTCTTCTTTTCACCCGATTTTCGCCGTTACAAACATCAAGAACTCTATCCCTATAATTCTTAATCAAGAAGACTGTCAATATTACATGTGGACAGAACTGTTCTATATTCATGCATGTGCGTACAACATGCTCGACCATATTGATGACTTTGTTCCTCATCCCACCGACATTACCGAACCAACATGGCGTCGCCTTGACGCCATCGTCAAACAGTGGATATACGGCACCATCTCAAAAGACTTGTTGTGTACTCTCATGAAAACGGGTGCCACGGCATGTGACCTTTGCGTACGGTTGGAAGAAATTTTTCAGGACAACAAAAATACTAGGCCCATGTATTTGGAAGAACAATTCAACAATACGCGCCTCGAGAATTTTAACAACATGTCTGAATATTGCAAACAACTAAAACTCATAGCCGACCAACTTTCCAACGTCGGGACATCTATTTCTGAAATCAAGATGGTACTCCAATTAGTTGCTAGTCTACCGAAAGGTGAATGCGATACACTTGCAACGATGATTCAACAGGCCGACCCACTACCTAGTTTCACCAAGGCACGTTCACAACTATTGTTGGAAGAAACTCGACGTGCTAAACAAGAGGATCATAATCATAAGGCGTTAGCCGTTGAAGGGATGACATCACCGGCGACCAACACCACCCCGCCACCACCGCATGACCACCATCAGCAGCAGTCCCGCGACGGAGGTCGTGGCGGCAGAGGTCGCGGCAACAACAATAAAGGCAAGGGTCGCGGCAAGGGCCAACGCAACCAGTGGGCTGGACAGCAGCCAGGCCCAAATACTGCCTATTTTCAGTGGGCTGGACAACAGCCAGCATGGCCCAACCAGTAGAACTGGGCCTCGCCTGCAAGCCCATACCCAACTGTAGGGGCCCAGTTCCAGCAGCCTTGGTCGCCTGGCCTGTTGGGCTCTGCCACCAAGCGAGCCCGCCACGGCGGCGAGCCCGCCACCGGCCCAAAGAAGAATCGCAAGGCAGCAGCCTGGACCCCACTGATTTGGGTCAGGCCTACAACACCGTGAACCTTCAACAGCCCGACGAAAATTGGTACATGGACACCGGAGCCACATCTCACCTCACTCGGTTGTCAGGTAACTTATCTCAACTACTTCGGTTAAAGTGTCCTCAATTTATTACTATCGGCAATGGTCATCGCATTCCAATTGAAGGTTACGGTAACACACACACCAAACATCCATACCCGCCTTTCTCCCTAAACCACGCTCTATACACCCCTAACATCATTAAGAACTTAATCTCTGTTAGAAAATTCACTAGCAATAATTCTGTGTCTGTGGAATTTGACCCTTTTGGTTTTCTGTGAAGGAACTCAATACGGGGAAAATTCTTACACGCTGCAATAGTGTGGGAGACCTCTATCCATTTACTCAATCTTCCGCTGTCAGACCGCAAACACCTCTATCCCTTGCGGCGATCTCTCCCTCAACTTGGCACAACAGACTCGGACACCCCGGAGACCCAGTTTTTACTTTTCTTAGGACTTCTAAGCATATTCAATGTAATAATGGGAAAATTGTCCAACGCTGTTTTTCTTGCCCACTAGGCAAGCATACTCGTCTTCCATTTATGTCATCAAACAATGTTACTCTTTCTCCTTTTGATATTGTTCATGCTGATTTGTGGATATCTCCGATTGTTAGCTCTTTGGGTCACAAATTCTATCTAGTATTCTTAGATGATTTTTCACATTTTGTCTAGATTTACCCACTGAAATTCAAATATGAAGTTTTTGCCAAAATCCTTGAGTTTCAAAAATTCATTAAAACACAATTTGAAAAATCTATCAAATCATTCCAATGTGATAATCTATCAAATCTCCTGCACCCCCAGCAGCCCACCAATCCCCAGTCCAGAAACCATAAGCGGTAGCCTACTGGTCCCCGACAGATGCCGCCCATCGGTCCGAACGGTGGACTGCAACCTCTCAGCCCCGACCTCCCACTACTGCCCTCTCATCGCATGGAGACTCGTGCACAACACGGGATCTTCAAACCCAAGGTTCACTTCAATCTCTCCACACAAACCTTATTACCCATTCCAAAAAATCCAAAACTAACAAAACTGGACCCTAATTGGAATGCGGTCATATGCAAGGAATTTAACGCATTAACCAAACAGAACACTTGGGATTTGGTACCTAGACCAGATGGTGTGAATGTTATCCGGTGTATGTGGCTATTTCGTCACAAATTCAGAGACAATGGTGATTTAGAGAGGTATAATGCAAGACTAGTTTCCAATGGCACTAATCAGCAGGAGGGTATTGATTGTGCTGAGACATTCAGTCCGGTTGTTAAACCGGCCATTATTCGGATTGTTCTCGGTATTGCTATGGGCATGCATTGGCCGATTCATCAGCTTGATGTCAAGAATGCATTTCTTCATGGGGATTTGAAAGAAATTGTGTACATGCATCAGCCCCCTGGCTTTGTTCATCCGGCAGTTCCGCAGTTTGTATGTCGTCTCAGGAAGTCATTGTATGGATTGAAACAGGCACCCCGCGCTTGGTATGATCGTTTTGCCAGGTATCTTCTGCATATTGGTTTTATATGTAGCAATTGTGATAACTCTCTCTTCACTTTTACAACTATATATATTGTGAATAATGAAAGGAATCCCTAAGGGAAATTATTCTATCAAACATTATCCATCAATGGATCCACAAAGGATGGGTGCCATAGTTGCATCCCAGGACGGGGCTTCTAGTTCAACTACAGGATCTAGTCCTGGTGAAAATAAGGGAGGTTCTGAGAATCAACAAGGACAACGTTATGCATATCTACCTGGCGGCCCTCCACCTCAAGGTCAATTTTACCCGCCTTATTATCACCCACCCTATGGATATATGCCACCACCTCCTCCACCTTATCAAAAGTATCCTCCTCCACCTTATCAAGCTACAGCAACCCCGCCACCTGGTGGTTAGCAAGTCGCACATCAGCAGAACCCTCAGCCAGCAGCAGCCTTAATCTTGGTAGTTTTATCAGGAATCTGCAATTGGGAAAAATCAATGTGAACAATGGCCAGCATCTTTGTTACTGCTGAAAGTTGTCTCTATTATTTTTAGCCATTTGGAATTAAGTATTGATTCTGTTGTGCCCGAATCAAATTTTGGTGTTAGGTTTCTCATCACTTCCACAATTTGGTACACTGACCTCATTATAGCCTTTCAGCTTATGGGCAAACTGCAATCTACCCTTTTTTTTTTTTTCTTAATGAAAAAGTTCCCTATGGCTTTGAGTTTTACATTTGTGTTTGGCGTATGAATGTGCATAAATGCACCTTGCTAAGCGTATACATGAGCTTATGTATATATCTGAATGCAATTGATTTTTTTTGTTTGTTATAAATCTGTAGTTAAGAAATTTGTTTCTCCTCCCATAAGGAAAGTTTACATCGTAAAAAAACTTTTATTTGCTGGAATGATAAATATATTTAAACCACATGCAATTGTGGAGTTGTATAAACTCACTAGAAAGTAAACTTTTGGAAGAGTGGTATATATTGAGGTTTCTTTGTCGTAGAGTTATACATTCAACAGAGTGGATGTTAATCCCATGCAAGGCTTAACTTGTTTGGCACAAGAGCGAACCTATAAATTTGAGAGAAAAAATTGCATCGAAATTAAGAATCCATTCATGGAATTTGATAGTTAAAGATCTATGAATTAACCATGTTCAGCCATTTATATATACATAAAAAAATTGTATGCATTCTATTCACACATTAATTTCTCTACAAATTGAAGAGGATTCAATTGAGTACCCCTCAATACACTTAGCTTACGCCACTCATAGGTAAAAGTACAGTAAAATAATTAATTCTCTGTTATATTAATTATGCACACGTATACAGGTCATTCTCAATAAATTAGTTATTAGAATAAAAAAAAAATTCTTGTTAGATTTTCTTTTTGCAGTTGAACTAGGAAACAAGTGAAGGGTAGTAGAATTATATCTACCGAAATATGCACCTGATGATCATCGGTTTTGGTACTTACCAACAACAACAACATACCCAGTGAATCCCACAATATGGGGTCTGGGGAGGGTAGAGTGTACACAGACCTTACCTCTACCTTGATAGGTAGAACGACTGTTTCCGGGAGACCTTCGGCTCAAAACAAAGCATAATCACAAGTAAAGCAAGCAAAGCAACGCAAGAGAAACGGTCAGACCCAGACAAGAAATTAAAGTAATATGAACATGATGATAACAAAATCGAATACGTCATGGTAGCGCATTCTGACAGAAGTAAGCAGTAGCTAACTTAGATAAATAATATCAACAAAGTACACTAGGGAACACATAGCAGCAGAAATCAAACTACAATGGACTATAAAGCAATACTGCGCCTATAAGTGTGATAGGCTAATCGGGTCTACATTAATAACACTACAACTAACATTTTGTAAGCGTAAGTAGGACTACGTTCGACTACCTACTACCCTTCTACCCTAATATGTGTCCTCTACAACCCCTATCTAAAGGCATGTCCTCAGTAAGTTGCATATGTGCCATATCACGCCTAATCACCTCTCCCCAATACTTTTTCGGCCTACCTCTACCCCTTCTGAACCCGTCCATAGCCAACCTATCACACCTCCGCACTGGGACATCACGTCTCTCCTCTGCACATGCTCAAACCATCTCAACCTCGCTTCCCGCATCTTATCCTCCACCGAGGCCACTCCACTTTGTCTCTGATATCTTAATTTCTAATCCTATCTCTCTTTGTATGCCCACACATCCATCTCAGCATCATCATCTCCACAACTTTCATCTTTTGTATGTGCGAAGTCTTGACTGACCAACACTCTGCCCCATAAAACATAGTCGGTCTAACCACCACCCTATAGAACTTGCCTTTAAGTTTTGGTGGCACCTTCTTGTCGCACAAAACTCCAGATGTGAGCCTCTATTTCATCCACCCTTCCCCAATACGATGTGAAACATCATCATCAATTTCTCCATTCCCTTGGATAATAGACCCTAGGTACTTGAAGCTTCCTCTCTTTGGAATGACCTGAGTACCAAGTCTCACCTCCATCCTTGTCTCAAGGTCGCTCCCGTTGATGAACTTACACTCCGAATATTCTGTCTTGGTCCTACGGACCCTTTAGACTCCAGAGTCTGTCTCCAAACCTCCAGCTTGGCGTTCACTTCGCTGCGAGTCTCATCAATCGAGACTATGTCGTCTCCGAATAACATACATCATGGTACCTCCCATTGAATTTGTCGCGTCAGTTCGTCCATCACCAAGGCAAATAGGAATTAGCTAAGAGCTAATCCCTGGTGCAGAACACATGAATGCGCTCAAACGCATTATTCGTTACATCCAGGGGACACTTGACTATGGCCTACATCTATATCCGTCTTCGACATCTACACTTGTCTCGTATACAGATGCTGATTGGGGTGGTTGTTCGGATACCAGACGTTCCACGTCCGGCTATTGCATGCTTCTTGGTAATAACTTGGTCTCCTGGTCTGCAAAGCATCAGTCGACATTATCCCGCTCTAGTGCAGAGGCCGCGTATCGAGGGGTAGCCAATGTGGTCTCTGAATCCTGTTGGTTACGTAATCTTCTTTTGGAGCTTCATTGTCCTATTCAGAAGGCTACCTTGGTTTATTGTGATAATGTTAGTGCCATCTACCTTTCTGGTAATCCGGTTCAGCACCAGCGCACTAAACATATCGAGATGGACATTCACATTGTTCGCGAAAAGGTAGCTCATGGACAAGTATGCATATGCCATGTCCCTCCAGATATCAAATTGCAGACATCTTTACAAAAGGTCTTCCCTCAATCCTTTTTGAAGATTTTAGGGACAGTCTCAGCGTACGAAGACCGCCCGCTATGACTGTGGGGGTGTGATAAATAGTGTATATATTCCCGTGATATACACTTCCATAAATAAGTGTACATCACGGTTTTTGCCTTATTGATTAGTGTAACATAATTGTAATAATTAGTATTGTACACTTACCATAATTATATGATTCTTGTACTACTAGAATAAGGTTTTGAGATTAGAATAGGAATATGATTTTCCTATTATGGGCATTGTAAATTTGTATATATTCTCTTTCATTAATAAAAATAATTAAGGGATTATTTCTTTACCTAATAATGGTGCTGTTTTTTATTCCTCTTAAATTTTTGACGGTCTTTTCATCTTTCTCATAATTCTTTAGTTATTGTTAAAACTTAAAAATAAAGGAAAGCAATTATCAGTTGTAATGGCAACGAAAAGTCATAGCTGAAAAGGATAATGGAGAGTCGAGTATAGAAGTTAATTGTTGAATATGATATATCATGGTATTTAATGCCCTCCTTCTGTCTTATCTCTATAAGAAAAATATTCACTCAACTCTCTGAATGTTCACGGAGAAAAAGAGCTTGGAAAAGAAATGGAAAGAATAAAAAGGGCAGTCCGGTGCACTAAGCTTCCGCTATACGCGGGGATCGGGGAAGAATTGGATCACAAGGGTCTGTTGTACGCAGCATTACCTTGCATTTTTTACAGAGGCTGTTTCCACGGCTTGAACTTATAATGAAACTGGAAATGATCCTCGTGCAAACCAGTCAATCATCATTTCTGGTAGTTCCACTTTTCTCAGTTGTGTGGCTCCAATTTATTGGTTTCAGGTTACACAATTCTGTTGCATAATATTTTTTCAGTGTAAACGTACTTTGTTTCTCCCTAAATAATTATCTCGGTAATACTTTTGTCCACATCAAGAATACAGAATATGTTACAATACTTTGTCAAGGGAGATTAAGTTACAATCTTATATTCTCGTGCTATTCTTAAAAGAAAGCTATTAATTTTGTACTTGTGACTAATTCCCAAGTACATGCAAATTTGGACATCAAATCACAAGGAGATTAGAATTTGTTATAGACCATATTAAATCAGGAGAAACAACCTCACTGTCTCCATCTTCTCTTTAAAAAATGAGGTTGTCAATGATGCAGGTATTCTATATCTATGAATTATATTCATGAAACTTTTTCTTAGTAATTTTTGTTATTCGAAAATATGTTTTAACAATCTTATGTAATTATACAAAATTTTATACATAATAACTTGGGATACATGTGCAACGCACGTGTCCAAAGACTAGTACATTCAAAAGTAGGACGAATCTTGGGTTATTAATTGGTAGAATGCTAGACAATCAGAAGAAACTCAAATTTTTTATCCGGACTATTTATTGTTTGTATTAATTAATTCTAGCAAAACACCCTTAGTGTCATTTTTAATAATTGATCGTTAAGGCGTATTGTTATCGGAAGAATATTTGATAGTTAAAGATCGAAATTAAGAATCCATTCATGGAATTTGATAGTTAAAGATCGAAATTAAGAATCCATTAATGGTATTTGATAGTTAAAGACCTATGAATTAGCCCATGTTCAACAATTTATATGTACATAAAAGAAAAATTGTATGCATTCTATTCACACAGTAATTTCTATAGAAATTGAAGAGGATTCAACTGAATACCCCTCAATACAACGAATCTTGGGATATTAATTGGTAGTGATAGAATACCGTGTGTGTATAGTGTAATTAGAGTATGAAATTAATAATTACCATAATTGTAGAATTCTTGTACAAATAGAATTAGAATATTAGAAGTATAGTAAGAATAGGATTTTCCATATTTGGAGATTGTAACTTGTATATATACCACATTCATTAATGAAAATAATCAAGGGATTATATTCTTTCATGGTATCAGAAGTCTAGGTCTAAAATACCTCCCTTCCCAATTTTCTTCCGCTACTCTTGGCTCAAATTCCGAGAACCATTCTCGGTTTCCGGTCGTCTTCTTCCTCCTCCCTTCCCAAATTTTCTTCCAAATCCCTACTTCTCCTATTGTTCTTTCGTTATGTCTACGTCAAAGAACATGTTTCATCAAGCCCTTACAGTTTCCAACATCAGGAACCACATCCCTATTGTTCTTGAGATGGAAAACGTCCAATACGTGACATGGGCAGAATTATTCAAAATTCACGCACGCTTGCATCAAGTCCTCCATCATATAATTCCCTCCACACCTGGAACAGAGGAGGTACCTAACCCCGAGGAAAATCCTACGTTATGGACGACACTTGATGCTACCGTTCTCTAGTGAATTTATTCCACTATTTCTACCGACCTCCTACAAACAATCATTGAACCCGACGCTACGGCAATGGAAACTTGGAATAGGGTGCGTGATATATTCCAAGATAACAAGAATTTCCTTGTTGTCACCCTCGAGCAGGAATTTTCACATATCAACATGGAAGATTTTCCTAACGTTTCGGCCTATTGTAAAAGGCTGAAGGAATTGGCAGACCAACTCCGCAACGTTGGTGCGCCAGTTACCAATGATCGTCTTGTTCTCCAAATGGTTGCAGGCCTGTCTGAGGCCTATAACGGCGTTGGCACACTACTTCGTCAAAGTAACCCTCTACCACCCTTTTATCAGGCCCGGTCCATGCTCACGTTAGAAGAAGTCGGCTTAGCTAAAAAGGCGGCTACATGTGCAAATTCCGTCGTAATGATAACCACGTCAGATGACCCTCACTCATTCTCTGCGAATTCTGGCCAAAACCACAACAAAGGTGGAGGCAAAAAAGGTCAAAATCGTAAAAATAATGGCAAAAATTGCGGTGGCAATCGCGGTGGTAACGGAGGTGTCCCAAACAGTGGTGGCAGCGGCAGTGGGCCGCAGGCCAACTGGTCCCAGCCGTGGGCCCCCTGGCCGTGGAACTGGGCCAATGGCCATTGGCCCAACGGTCCCTATTTTCATCACAACCCTTACCTGGGTAGCTGGGCCCAGTTCCAGCAACATGCCAGGCCCAGTTTCTCGGGTCCGAATACTGGCAGCAGATTCACTTTTGAGCCGGGGCCGCAGGCAAGTTTGCTTGGGCTTCGGCCTCTGCAGGCGTTCCATGCAGTGGGCCCTACACCAACTCCGACAGGTAGAATGCTAGACAATCCGAAGAAACTTCAATTTTTTATCCGGACTATTTATTGTTTGTATTAATTAATTCTAGCAAAACACCCTTAGTGTCATTGTTAATAATTGATCGTTAAGGCGTATTGTTATCGGAAGAATATTTGATAATTAAAGATCGAAATTAAGAATTCATTCATGGAATTTGATAGTTAATTATCGAAATTAAGAATCCATTCATGGAATTTGATAGTTAAAGACCTATGAATTAGCCCATGCTCAACAATTTATATGTACATAAAAGAAAAATTGTATGCATTCTATTCACACAGTAATTTCTATACAAATTGAAGAGGATTCAATTGAATACCCCTCAATACACTTAGCTTACGCCATCTCTGATATATTAATTATGCACACACTTATACGGGTAATACTGGAAATTCTCAGTAAATTAGTTATTAGAATAAACTTTTGTTTCTTGTTAGATTTTCTTTTTTCAGTTGAACTAGGAAACAAGTGAAGGGTAGTAGAATTATATCTAGCGAAATATGCACCTGATAATCAATAATCATTGCTTTTGGTACTTGGCAAAAACTGTAATTGCATTTAGTTTCCAAAAACTTCTTTTTTCCTTAACCTATTCTAACTAGGATTAATTACTCCAACTTATTTCCTAAAGTTGGTTTTCCTTAACCTATTCTAACTAGGATTAATTACTCCATCTTATTTCCTAAAGTTGTTTTTCCTTAACCTATTCTAACTAGGATTACTATGTATATATATTAGTAACCCTTCAAGCATTGCTTTCATCACCTCATTCTTTACTTTGTTTCCAAAGTTTTGCAAATCAACACAACAAATATGGGTGCATGCATATCACCATTACGCGAAGTTGTAGAGAAATCTCCGTGTGGTAGGTTTATTAGATACGATGAGATGTTGGGTGGAGGTGCTTGCAAAGAAGTGTACATAGGGTACGATCGTGTTGAGAAAATAGAAGTTGCGTGGAACCAAATCGTTTATTACGGAAAAGATGAAGCACTGAATACCCCGGAAAAATTGTTCGATGAAGCTACTATGTTGAAGTCCTTAAACCATGAAAGGGTTATGAAGTGTTTCAAATATTGGTTCGATTCAAAGTCCAAAACCCTAAACATGATCACGGAGTTATTCCCCTCGGGCAGCTTGAAAAAATATCTGTCGAAGTATGATAATGGCATTGACGTTGGTTTGGCGAGTATCAAAAATTGGGGCAGGCAGATTCTTGAAGGTTTGAGCTTTCTCCATAGTCAGAGCCCGAAGATAATCCATAGAGACATCAAGTGTGACAATGTATTTGTTGATAGGGATGGGAAGAAAGTTAAGCTGGGAGATTTTGGGTTGGCGGTTCGCCTTACGGAGGGTGATTTCGTGAAAGAGGTTAAGGCTAACGGTACGCCTGAATTCATGGCTCCAGAGTGCTATGACGGAGAATACAACGAGCTGGTGGATATATATGCATTCGGGATGTGTCTTCTTGAGATGGTTACTGGTGAATATCCGTATATGGAATGCAACAATCGGATACACATATTTAAGAAAGTGTACACTGGTGTTAAGCCTGCATCTCTCGCAAAGGTAAAGGATTCCAGAGTGAAAGATATCATCGAAAAGTGTTTGCTTCCCGTGTCTGTTAGGCCGTCTGCAGAAGAGTTGCTGAAAGATCCATTCTTTCTATACAACGGTGGATCATCAACATTGGAGGCATGTGCTCCCGCTGCCAGTTTTCATAGTAGTCATCCTTTCAAGGGATTACATTGTTGTGCAAGGGAGATTAGGAATTTGTATTTGGTGTGATGATCGCAATAGGATGAATCACACGCGTTCTAGTTTAGAATTGAGGTGTAATTGATTGATTCTTTTTCACACATTGTCTCTGAAATTAGGAAATTTTCCAGAATTTGTTGTTAATATGAGAATGTAGTTGACTGGCTATTTGAGGAAGTGAATATAATTGATTGAACGAATATTTTGTTATTATGATTTTTTCCACAACTTTCTTTCTTCAGGTTTAGACAAAAGAAGTCGAGAACATCAAGCTGCAAAAGCGTCTTAATTATCTCGTAAGTGCAGCTTCCAAGTGATTGAACAAATATAAACTTTTCCACTTGCAACTTTAGGTATAGCATCTGTTTAATGGAAGGACTTTGAATTTGATTAAGTCAGATCCAGGCAGTGGATTTCGTTAGTATTACACATAAGCACAAAATGAAATGAAATTTATAGACATTTATTGTCTACTTGTCCTGATTAATGGAACCATCATAAGACCATATTTACATACGATTTGCAAGTTTACATAAGAAGTCTCATGTGTCTAGTTGTCCTAGTGGCTTGACCTTAACATTATGAGAAATAGAAGTCTCATTCACTAGTCAGGCCGCGTGGCCCCACCTTGGAGTGGCGAAATAGAAACCGCCACTCTGGGGCCACCCGATACGCTCTATTATACCATTGATCTCCCAATTTTGGAAAAGAGAGTAGTATTTCCCAATGATCACTGTTTCATTTAAATTTGATGGCTTTGGCCAAAATCATAGCACTCAGGTTTCATTTTGCTGGTAAGAACAACTATAGTAATGAGATATCAATAGAAATCTCATAAGCTATAAAGAAAATGTACTGCAAAATTGCAGACTTCTTCTATGATGTAACATAAAGCTGAGATAGCATTTTGCAATAGAACCTAAAGTAGTGGGGTATTTTTGTTCTTTTAATTTATTTCTATATATTGCAATGCCCTTTTATCTTGAGGGTGGGGACCTTGGTGTCCTAGATATTGAGACAATGCATAATACAAGGGTCATGATGCATGTCTAGTAAAGTGAGAGCCCAATATTAATCAGATTTAGATTCCATGGAGAAATCCTGTTTGCTTGGTTAGAAGACTTCCTTGAATGTTTTTTTTGTTTTTCTTTCCCCTATTCATATGTAAGTGATATTTAGATGAGATTAAGAATAAGTGTAGGCCTCCGAGCTTTGGTCTAGTGGTGAGAGTGTAATATTTGATGTACGGATTAGGCGCACATTACGGACTCGAATCATGTCGTAGAGAAAAGCCTGATCTTTAAGTAAAAAATAATAGAGGGATGGGCTCATTATCTATTAAATTTTGAACCGTGCATGGCTAGTCGCTCCAGAATTTCTCAGTTATCACTCAAAATAAAATAACAACGGTGGAAGAATATATAAGGACATTTGAGATCCTTCCACCTTTAACTAGAGATTTCGGGTTTGAATTTAACCCTAAAATGAGAAACATTTCCCCATAAAAAGCTTTTTATCCTTTAATAGGTCTACATGACATACATCCGAGTTAATCGGTGGAGAATGATAGAGGGATAGTCCTTTATCCATAAAGTTTTGAATCATGTGTCGCGATTCCTTTGAAATTTCTTGGTTATCAATCAAAAATAATTAATACACTGCAATAATAAGAATCGTCGAAGTGTGTATAGGACAGATGAAATTCCTTCACCTTTAATTAGAAATATTTTGTTGGATCGATGAGTTTCGAATATTGAACAGTTTCAACTGAAAAGGAAAAGATAGAGAATAAGGAAAAGTGGCCGCCCTCACCATGACTGATGCACATGTTATTGGTTAAGAGTGGAGTCATGTCTATAGTTCTTTTGCCTTTGTAAAGTGTAGTGAAAGTGACTTAGAAGGTGGGATTTGTTTTCTTTTAGTTGTTCTTATGTAGTACTAGTACAGACAAGGCAATGTTTTGTTAGTTGCTGTTTAATTACCTTTAGTTTTTAAATTGTGAGTTTTCTCACCTATACATTACTTTCTTGCCTCCCCTGTCCCTCAGAAAACAAATCAATTTTGCCTAAAGAATAGACAAATCAATGTACTTGTTAGGACTTTCTTGTAGTAACTTCTTAAAGAGCAATGTATGAATTTTCTTGTTAGAGAGATGTTTTGAATCAAAATTTCACTAATTTATGAGTGATTTTGGAACTATATCTTAGCAAAATCTTGATATTTAAATAGAGAAGGACACAGAGATAAACAAATTATTTATTGAGTTCGAATCTTGCGTCATTGACCATCGAAAATTTCTCGATTATAAAAAAGGCTTATGAGTCATTTGACTTCATATGGGGGTGTCTCTTTTTGGAGCTTTCGCCCCAACCTAGATTAGCCGTTATTAAATCTTAACTTCTTGTTGAAAAACATTTCTAGGCTAACGCCACTCCCTCTTCAAGAGCCAAAATACTTGTCAAGAATTGAAATCCTTAACTTTAGAAATTCAATATTGAAGGAAAAAACAACAAGCAGAAACTGATTTTTTTATTTAATTTTTTTGCAAACTCATTTTCTTGATTTTCTTTTTCAACCAAACACCACTCTAGAAAGCATACATTTAAAATTTCTATTAAGGGTTCTTACCTGATTTAGCATAAAAATAAATAGAGTTAATGGTAACTTCGCCGGGAAGTGCTTTTCCTGTTGATATTTTCTAAAGTTTTATATTAGAAACTATTGATTCCTATATCCTAAGATCCTATTTTCCTCTGCTATTTTCTTATCTTTTTTCTTCTATTTTTTAGAGATAGATAATGAAGGGTAATTTAGCCTTCTGTCAAAATTCCACTGATTCTTCTAAATCATATCTAACGTGTTTAATCATTCGCAATGATGAAACCCAAAAAATGTCAAAATAAATTAACAAAAAAAGCTAAACAAGAATCATAGTAAAGTACACATGATTTTGTACCCCTGAAGTAATAATTTTAAAAGAAAAACTAGGTAATTAATGACTGTAATGATACTATTAGTTCCCTTAATGTACGAAAGACAAGCTTATTGCACACAATTTAAAAATATCATAATCATTATTTTAAGCAATTAATCAATAAATTAAATGTTCAATCTAACTTAATTAGTGTTCGTCTTTAACTTAACAGCAGAACAAAATAGTCAAAAGCTACGGCGTATGGTGAATGATTCAGTTCAGTAGTGATCAGTTTTCTTTTTAATCTAATGTATGAAAAGCAATTGTATGGTAATTAATTAATAAATCCATAAAAGTAGGCAACAAAAAAGCTTAATAAAATGATTAAGTCTTTTTATTATGGTAAAGGTGGTGTCGAACTCATAATTACTACTCTCTCCGTCTCATTATTTGATTATTATATCTTTTACACTCTTTAAAAAAATCATAAATAAAAAGTATATGTTTCATTATCTCTCTCCAATTAATTACACTTTAATCAATAATTGATTACTTTAAAAAATAATTAATGTCAAGGATAAAGTAAGAAAAAACTTAATTAATTATATCTTATTTTTAGAAAATGATCAAATAATTTGGGATGAATATTTTTAATAATGTGACCAAATAATATGGGACGGAGGGAGTAATGTGCAAAAGTTGCATTTATGATTAATTCGTGCAAACAATTTCGCCTTAATGGATGTAGTAATAATGCTTTTCTGTTTTCTTTGCTTAATTAAGCTCATCATTACTCCAAAATTTTGCATGGTCACCTGTACGGGAAATGAGAAGAATTAAATTTGAATTTATTCAAAGGTATCTTAACTAAGTACTACTACTATTTTTTATTCATGTCTAGGCAATACTCCCCCCGTCTCAAATTATTTATCGTGGTTATTAAAAATAGTTATCTCAAATTATTTATTATTTTAAAAGTTCAAGACATAATTAAATTTTTTTTCCATTTTACTTTTTATCACTGATAATCATAAAGATGACACATAAATAGAGTAAATATATAATGAAGAGAGATTATAACTTAAATATAAATAAGAATAAAATAGGCCAAATAATCCTTCTAATTAATTTCTTAAAGGCGTGTAAACTAGAAAAGCGACAAATAATTTGAAACGGAGGAATTACTTACCAATTTTTTTCTTTAGTATTTTTTTGACATCAATTGTGAGTAGGGCTGTAGGGGTACAAGAAACTGAAAAATTGAATCAAAGCGAAATGAAATAGTCAATCTTTTTTTCTTTTTTTTTGATTTAGTTTTGATTTTTCAATTAAAAAACCGATCAATTTGATAGTCAATTATATTGTGTTTGATACAACACAATATAACCCCACCTCACTCCCTTCTACGTCGAAGAACACCACCACCGCCAGCTCCGACCAAACGCCATCGTCGACCAAAAAACTTCTATGTTAATTTTTTAGATCTGGAACAATCAATTACACACCAACTCGAAATGGATATATCCAATCGGTAACAACTGAATCAAATGGGACCAAAACAATGGGGAAAAAACGAAATGTGTTGTGAAAGAATTTTTGCAGGGTTCGTGTGAGGAGTATTAGCGAATATTCTCCGAATATTCTCTGTATATTTTGTAATTATGATAGATGTATATTTAAGGTAACTTAGAATTCTAATTGTATTAGGGATCAATCTTTGCAAGGTAAGTTAGGATTCGTACCATATTAGGAATCAACCTTTGTACATCTATATATATTGTGAATAATGAAAGGAATCCCAAGAGAAATTATTCTATCTTTCAAGGAGAAAGAAGAAGATGTGTTGTGGCGTTGTGGTGGTGGTGGTCGACGTTGTGGTGGTGGTGGTTGTCAGATCTGGTGGTGAACAGAATGGTGCTGGCGGCGGCGGCGGCGATGGGTTTTGTGAAATTGTTGATAATGTGCTCCAAATGATCCTATAGTCTGTGCAAGTGGTGAGTAGGAAGCTATGATTGAATTTTAAGCACAATTGGTTGAAAAAATCAGCTGGTTTTATAAAACTTTCAAATGAAAAAATGGTGAAAAGTTGTTGAACACGGCGTAGCTTGTTCAGATGAACAGAGGGAGTAGAAGCAGTGTGTGGGTGGGGGTTGATGTGGGTCCCACCTGACACATGGATCCAACGTGATATTCACGTGGAATTTACGTCCATGGAGGGCAAATATGACAACTTTGCTAACGCAAAGAGCATATTACCCATACTTTAACTAGGAGAAATATGATTCTTTTTCAAAAGTTCTTGGCAAATATGATCATTTTTCCTTTATTTTCTTTATTTTACCCTACAATCATAAAGACATGCTAATGCCATATTTCATATTTGTAACCTTTTGCCCATTACTCATGGGTCCTTGCACCTTGTGAAATAATTCAATTAATTTGTCTTCGAAATTTCTCCCCTTTAAACTTTATTTCCCACAATAATAAGAGGAAAAATAATAAATAAAAAGGAATAACAATTTAAAAAGGAAAACATTTGTTGCCTTTTCTTTGTTTAACCGTAAAATGGTATATTTGTATACGTGGTGAAGGACACGTGGATCTTAATTAACACATTAGATAAGAATTATACTTAAAAAAAATAATAATAAGACAAAGTAAGTAATAACTAGTTTGAGCCTTGAGATGATTTTTGAGCAAAAGTGACGATAACTTGTATGAAAGCACAAAACTCGAGAAAATAATAGTAATTGTATTGTAATAGCCAGAATCTGATGGGTTACAATGGAATGAAGTGCCCTATTTATTAGGGGTGAGCATGGGTACAGGGTACCCAGATACCCGACCGGAACCGACACTAACGGGTAGGTTCCGGGTAGATATATTATAATAACGGGTAGAGTCCGGGTAGTAAAATTAGGAACCGATCAATGTCGGGTCCGATTCCTGCTCCTAAGAATAGAGACAGTGGTACCCTAACCGATATCCGGAACCTATAAAATATTAAATATTTTTACTTTTTTTAGAAATATTTGGACCACTTTTAACTTTCTCCAAAATTGTTTGTTGCACGCCTGCACATTGATTTTCCCCACCCCAAGACGTAAATATTTTAGCTTTTTCACCCCTTTATTCTAGAATGCTCTTTGTGCCCTAAGAGAAAACACCCAAAACTCTCTCAATAACAACGGCGTTTTAGCTACACCACCGAGCTTCATCGTCGTCGTTGTTGAAGCTTTCTCTCAGGTACTTTCATCGTTGTCGTCATTGAAGCTTCACATTTGCCTATTTCTCTCATTTGGTTGTGTTCACGTCATTCCTAAAATGCATATGGGTTCATATCTAACTCTTCAATTTCTTTTTAATATCATATACTTCTGTTCTATTTCAGGCGATACTCATCTTCAATTTGTATTACTTTTTTATTTGAAATGTAAATCTATTTTTAAAATTTGTGTATATTTTTGTAGTTGTGAAGATGAAATTTAGGGATTTACTAGTATAATAAAGCTTTTCTTTTGTATCGAAGAGCTTATGAACACGAAAATAAGTTTAATTCAGATATTTTCAAATTTATTTTGAAATCAACACGTTCAATTAATTGAGTGTCAAATTTGGCTTGTAATTTTAGGTTTTGGTAACAGAATTAGTTTTTCTACAATGAATAAGTTTTCTAAAACTTCTTATAAGGGTACTAAAAACTCCGATTGCAGGCTAAAAAACTACTTGATGAAATTATTTTAGAACTCTTTTTTATTCTCATAGGCTTAAAAATTGTTGCTTAATTTGAGTTTTTTATTTACAGGGTACCCGGGAACCTACCCGGACCCGCAGGGTCCGGGTAGGTTCCGGGTAATGATTGCTATGGGTAGGTTCCGGGTAGTAAATTTAGGAACCAATCTTTTATCGGGTAGGGTCCGGGTAGTTAAAAAACGTTAGGATACCCGGACCCGCTCACCCCTACAATTTATACCTAAGCTACATGGGTACACAACCCACAAAATTTTTTCTCATAAATACAGGAGAATAAATGTTGTAATAATTGGGCAATCAATCTCTCAATAAATGCTACTAAAAAGCTGATGGAAGTTGTGTCACCGGCTTATGTAACGGTCGTCCGTTACAATGCAAATGACTCTTAGTCTTCTTTAATATCGGTACCGACCCTGCTCGAGTCACACCTGATACTATGCATACAAAACCGGTGGTGTCATAAACTCACGTGAGTCTGACTCAGTATTATTCTCCACGTATCATATCTTAACTTGTATAGCTGTCTTATTCGAATTTTACCCTATACAGATAGTCCCCGCACTTAACGATCGCGACTCTTTGCGCAACCGGGAAGTGGATTTGAACACCGACCCCTCTTATCATGGCGTAAAATTTGAGAAATAACAACTTACAAGTCATTTCAAGCATCACGTCCATTCAATGCTTTTGAAACGACGGCATTGTTCAATCGTCTGAACGTCAGGAACTGTGATAACGATGATACGCATTCTTTCACCTCCAAAACGTTCTATTATTTTACCATAAATAGGAGGCCAAATATCTTCATAAAAGGCAACCATACCATCCACAAATTTCTTGCCCGAAGTCTGCTTCGACAGCCGGAAGCGCAAAGCCAATGACGAGGTTGTCGAGCCCCCGATAGGAATTGATTCTCGGGTGAGAAGTCGCCACCAACTCATAGAGTACTGGAATGAGCTAATGATGAAGGATAAGGCAGACGTCATCCACTTTGATGAAGAGAAGAATGTGAATGAGGGGAACCCCTGGTCCAGTCAGCCCACAGTAGGAAGCTAGGAAGGCAGAGACTACGACCCCAGAAGACATTTCTAAGCACAGCTCAATCCCAAAGTCCGGAACTGAGGTTGAGAGCTCTACTTCCTTGGCCTTGAAATCTCCTCATGCTACCCTTGCGGCTTCTATCGCACATCTTGCTGATTTGTTTCTACAAGTATATCATTCATTTCTTTCTTTACCTTTTCCCAAACTTGATGCGATTTGCTAACCACAATCCTCTCATTTAGGGACACGCCTCTACACTCTCCATTGCGGAGTTGGCCAGGGTGATCGGCCCTTCTGATGATGAAAATAAGCTGAAAGATTCAACAAATCAGGGCTGAAGTTGACCTTCTGCGTGCTGACCTCAAGGATTCTAGATCTCTCCAGGCTTTACTCCGACTACGTCTGCAAGATGCAATCAATTCTCTGAAGGACCAAGAGAATTCTCTTCAAGTCTTGACCACCATATATACGACCCTTCAGGGACGAATATCCCAACTTGCAGTCGATTTAGCCGGTGCCCAGAGACAACTCCGTACTTCCGAGTAAACCATCAGTGAGCTCCAAACCAAATGTCAGAGGTGGAAACTCCAACGAGACTTGGCCATTTTAAGGAGTCAAGCAACTAAACCGGGCTTTGATATTGCTTCAGAAATCCTAGATGCAGAAATTGACCTAACGGATGCTGAGTTGTCCTTGGAGGCTCTTCGTGGAGACACCCGAAATACCCCCGGTAGACCATAGAGCGGGAATGCCGTAATCTTTCGTGCGGGTTTTATTTTAGTTCTTTTTTGTTATCGAATCACTTTTAGGCCTGGTTAGTGACTTTTGTACCCGGACTGACTTCAGTCCGGAAGACTATAAATGAATGATGTTCTCTTTTCGTAACTTCGCTCCAAGTTTTCATTCATTCTTCATAAGTAAGTATTAGTTTCAACTTCACTGTTTTACTTGATGAACCAGGACTTCAATTTTGAAGTTTACCTTAGTTGAATAGGTTAAAATTCGAAGTTTAAAAACTTTTTAACCACCTTAATTAAATTTCAAAGATGTGTTTTCTCTTTTTATCTTTGGTTGGGGCTTCTTATAGCCTCCAAAATTAGTTTTGAATTTGCGTGTCTCTGAATAACTTACAACCCCGATACTTTGTGTTCGGAGCCTTAACTTTTCTGTTAAGGTTTTAATAAGAGAGGGCCTTTATTTTTAATGATGTTGTAGAATAGGACGTCTCCCATTCATTATGGCACAGAATTTTTTATATGTTTGATAACATACGTTTTATGCTCTTGATGGTAAAGATTTGTTACTCATAAAAGAATTTTTTCATTGATTTCTTTAAATTATAAATGTGAAGACAATTGTAACAATAATCTGGTTGTCATCTAGTATGGTCAGTCCGGTCACATATATGCTAAATATCTGGGCATTCCCCAGCATCGATGCTTAAAAGCATTGAAAAAATTTAAATTTTCACTCCATTTTCGGGTGTATGTTTTCACTCCATTCCGGGTGTATGGGGCTCCCTAATATCTGAGACTTCATGCTATGAAGACTTGAATACTGGATAGACTTCCTCGATAGTAAGATCAATAACATGTTTATATAAATGTGTTGTCTCACTAAAAACCTTGCCCGAAAAATTTAATTGGCATAAAAATCGATCGAAGGGAAAAAGAGTGCAACGCATACTCTGACTTACTACATATAGTACTTTTTTAGGTGACTCACATTCTAATTGCTATGAAGTATATTTTCTTGTTGGTTCACGAGCTGATAAGGTCCCAATTTGCTCCTAACTTTCCTACATTACGCTCCCGGGTACTCTGGTTTACTCTCCTAAGCACCAAGTCCCCGAGTTTGAAGTATCGGAGATTTGTGCACCGGTTGTAGTAACACTTCATTCTCTACTTTTGGGCCACCATATGAACGTATGCCAAATCCCGACGTTCCTCAAGAAAATCAAGATGTAATGACATAGACTCTGCATTTGAATCTTCCTCATTCCGGAGATACCTCAGGCTTGGAGTGCCAACTTCTATCGGGATCAAAGCTTCTGCACCATATACCAGGTAAAAAGGAGTTTGTCATGTACTCATTTTTGCCGTGGTTCAATATGCCCATAAAATTTCCAATAGCTTGAATGACCAGTTTTCTTTTGTTGCCTCCAATTTCTTCTTCAAATTCTGAATAATGGTTTTGTTTGTTGACTCTGCTTGTCCATTTGCTTTGGGATGATAGGGAGTGGAGGTGATATGCTTGATGTTTAATTCATCAAGAAAACTTGTGACCTTGGCCCGATGATATTCTGGCCATTGTCACGGGCTATCTCCTTAGGGATGCCAAAATGACAAATAATATGTTGTCAAATAAAATCCTTCACCTCTTTCTCCCGCATCTCTACGTAAGCTGCAGCTTCAACCCATTTGAAAAAAAGTCAGTCATAAAAATAATTTGAGATACATGTCCTGGTGCCACTGGCAAGGGTCCAACGATGTTCATCCCCCACTTCATAAACAGCCACGATGACACTACCAGATGCAACTCCTCTCCCGGTTAGTGTAATGGTTGTACATGTGCTGGCATTTATCACATTTTCGCATGAATGCCTTCGTATCTTCTTCGATCTGGGTCCAATAATAACTGGCCCTCATAAGCCTTCTTATTAAGGATTCCGCTCCTAAATAATTTCTACAAATGCCTTCATGAACTTCTCTCATCATGTAATCTACTTCATCGGAGTCTACACACCGAGCTAAGGGACCGTAAAAACACCTATGGTAGAGCTTTGCATCAATGACACTGTACTGGACCGCCTTGGTCCTCAATTTTTTGGATGCCTTCGGGTCCTCAGGGAGCTTTCTATTGATGAGATAATCCAAAAATTTATTTCTCCAATCCCAAGTTAGGTTGGTCGAATTTACTTCATCATATCCAACAGAGTCCAGCTTCGAATGTAACAACTAAACAACCGACTCAGTTTTAGAGCCCTCGAACTTCGTGTTGGAGCCCAAGTTTGCAAGTGTATCCGCCTCTATGTTTTCCTCACGAGGTATAAGTACCATCGTCCACTCTTGAAAATGGGACAATAGCTTCAACGTTTTTTCCAGGTATCTTGACATTCACTCTTCTTTGGCCTCGAACAGTCTATGGTCTTGGTTAACTACCAGCTATGAGTTAGATTTTACTTCGATGATTTGTGAACCCAGTCTCCTAGCTAGTTCTAAACCTACAATCAAAGCCCCATACTCCGCTTCATTGTTAGTCAACGGAATACTATGTACAACTTGTCTTAAAATTTTGCCAGTGGGAGTTCGTAATACGACACCCAAGATGGTCCCCTTGACGTTTGAGGCGCCCATCGTAGGCCAAGATATGTTCCTGAGGATCAGTAGTTCCATCATAACTGGCCACAAAATGCATGTTGAACCTTTTGGGTATTAACTCGGGTGTCGCTTCTGGCTTATACACCAATCAGATATATCTTTTCGCATCCGGACCGTCAGTCACGGGTGGATCCCCCGGTATTTGACTAAATTGTCGTCGGAACTCCTGGGTTATTTCTCTAGCTTCTCTGCATTGGTATCAACTTTGCTCGTCTTGTCCTTCTTGAATTTCAGGACCTTCTCTTGGAACGAGTTCTCAAGAACTTTGCTCTTTGAGCCACTATTTGCAGATTTGTCTTGGTTATCACCGGTTCTACCTCAAATATCACCGGCTTCACCGTATGTATTTGTTGGAGGAACTGTTGTCGGCGTGTTGCCAGCGTTTCTGGATATAAACTCCTCTTGAAACCGCTTTATGCGCTCCAGCTCTTCGCTAATCGCGGCATTCTGCGTCCGAAGAATCTGTATGGCCTCTTCGGGTGTTTCATTCGTGGGATTGCCCTTATGCTGGGTATGACCGTCCCCAGAAGTGACACCGCATGCATGCATCGGGTCTCTGGGCGTCGCACCTTCTGGCCCCAAGTTGCCAGTATTGTCCTCAATGTTACGACTGTTGTTACCTAGTCCTGTCATCATGTATGATCTGAACAAACAAAAAGACTTAAAGGAAAAAATAGATTAGTAGAGGGGTCACTTATGACACCACAATTTTTCAGGCCCCACGGTGGGCGCCAAACTGTTTACCTGTAAAACGGTACAGTTGAATTTATATACGTGGTCAAGGATATGTGGATCTCAATTGACACGTTAGATAAGAATTATTCTTGAGATAAATAATAATGATAATAATAATAATAAGACAAAGTATGCAATAATTAGCGTGAACCTTGAGATGGTTTCTGAGCAAAAGTGACGATAACTTGTATGAAAGCACAAAACTCGAGAGAATAATAGTAATTGTATTGTAATAGCCAGAATATGATGGGTTACAATGTAATGAAGTGCCTTATTTATACATGAGCTACATGGATACACGCCAAACTGTGTACCCATACAATGGTACAGTTGAATTTATATAAGTGGTCAAGGACACGTGGATCTCAAGTGACACGTTAGATAAGAATTATACTTAAGAAAAATAATAATAAGATAAAGTAAGCAATAATTAGCATGAGCCTTGAGATAATTTTTGAGCAAAAGTGACAATAACTTGTATGAAAGCACATAACTCGAGAGAATAATAGTAAATGTAATTTTACCCTATACATTCTTCTTCTTCTTTTGTTATTTTCTGATTAATAATTAATTTCCTGGGACATTTTTATACACTCTTGAAAATGACTAATAAAATGAAGAATGTGATGTGAAAGCAGTTTTCTTTATTTCTTTTTCAATGTTAATAAAAACAGTAATTTGATAGTGATTAGCTAGTTCGTTTTCTTAAAATAGCAGGGAAGTAGTTGAGAAATTTTTTTCTCAACATAATCTAGTCAACATTATAATTCAAGGTCAAATCTCCATATTTTTTTTAATCCCATAAAGAATTAAATCAGTGTCAAGTTTGATAATACGTAGGTCTAATCATGACCCGACGCAAGCTGAATCTTCTAAAAGACCAATATTTACTAATTAAGGTATATCAAACCCTAAAAATGCATAATATGGAAATTGATTACGACCACAGTGATGACATTTTATCAAGCTAAGACAAACAAAACTCCTATCTTAACAATAATTGGAGGGATGTCATTTTTCCATTCTTCATTAGAGGTTAGCAGGCTCGATCTTGAGAATAAAGAGAAAAAGGAAGTGATTTCCCCTTTAACGAGTCCTATATGATGCAAATATGGATCTCGGGTCAATAGATACCGATACCAGATTATTATACTAAAGAAAGTAAAATTTTCACTTGTTATCCCTTTTTTGGGATAATTATTTAATAAATATTTTTTTATTTCTCTTGTAACGGATGGACCTTTTAGACTACGTTTGAAATATTCCTTTCGAACAAACTAAAAAACTTATGAGGAAATGATACCAATGATCTAAAAAATTGTAAGTTATTGTAAACATTAGAATACATATATAATCTAATGTTTTATCTATCATATTGAACTACATACGAGTAAATATTAGATTTGAGTCTAGTTATGTCTGCAAGGGTGATTTCTCAAGGATTATATTTGTACAACTTTTAAAAATAAGAATAAAATAGAATAATGACTTAAAAAAGGAAACGTTTAGGTGTAAGATAATTAAGTTTTAAGAAATTTAATGACAAAATTACATAATTAATATGTTACTATAACTTACAAAATAATCTATTAGCAGCAGCAGTTTATTATCTCTGGAGGAAAAGGAATCAAAGAATTTTTCAGAAAAAGATACAAAATGACAACTTGCTCATTAAGTTGATTATCCCAGGAGGTGCACCACGAATCTCTTGAATGTATTTGTTTTGTTATTGACTACTAAGTACTTGTGCTCGAGCTTGACTACCGGGGCTCTTTGTCCAATAGCATAGCTTTATTATGTTTTGTAATTTCTCACTTTTGGTTAATAAAACTTCATCCGTCTCAATTTAAGTGTCTTAATTTGATTAGACATATAGTTTAAAAATAAAGAAAGACTTTTGAATTTCGTAATTTTTAATTAAAGATTTGTGGGGTCATTAAATCTTGTAATCTTAAATTTGTCAAAACTTACTAAATATAAAAAGTGCGACTATTTTTTAGATAAATCAAAAAAAAATAAGACAATTAAATTGACACGAAGGGAGTACAAGTTATTTATTTAAAAAAAATTAAAAAGTATTTTATATAAAAACATCTTCCCATTTCCCCTGCTGGTTGTGTCATATCGAGGACCGCAAGGTCACGAGTTCGATCTCCTGCATAAATCTTCTTGGTTGAGCATGTCACACATGGCTTGCCAAGTGTGGTTAATCGGCTGACGTGGTTTGCAGGCTATTGCGTCGGTCCGGGGTTTACCCTGTACTCACTCGAAAGAGTAGCGACTGCGAGTTCCTTCGTCAAAAAAAAAAAATCGAGGATGACAGGCCGGAAGACCAACATGACATCTCTCGCATGGGACGGAATCCTAGGCATTTGTATGATATATTCTACTTTTAGTTACTCCTTTAATTTGTTCTTCCCGGTTATTGTCCTCCAATCCAAACAGTCACCTTGGATTTTTACAATCATTATGTCTATACCATGATGAATTTGAAGTTAGCAAATATATATGACACATACTAAAAATTGTAAATTTATGGTCTCAAAAATATGGTGACATTTCTTCTATAGTTCTAAGAGCATATAGAAAATATAAAAGGTTCAACACTAAAGAGCTTATAATCAGATAAATAAGGATAACCTAATAAGCAAATAACTCTATAGAAGAGTTATCTACCGAATCAATATCCTTAACGATCTATTAACAACAAGTAAATTTATGCTCGAAGAATGAGAGGAGAAATTAGCACAAAAGATCGTGGATACACTTCTTAATAATGAAATCCACCGACAACCGATTAGAAATGGTCATAATAAAATTTGCAAGTCATTTTTGTGATGTAATTGAAAGCAGAGAAGATTTTATGAGACTCTACTTGACAAATGAGTCGATTTTCCAGAATGTTTATCATTATTGTGTGTCCTTCAACTTCTTTATAGACTTCTATTTTTGGACTGTAGGAGATGAAATACACTATAAAAGAAATTAGAATTAATTACGAACTTCATCAATAATATGTCGCTAACTTCTCAATATTTAATGGATATTTTTTACCATATAAAAGAAACCTTATTAACAAATTAGGAAATAAAAAATGGTTTAGTAAGTTTGATTGAAAAAATGGATTTTGGCAAATAAAACTAACAAAGGAATCAAAATATTTAACAGCATTTAGTGCCCCTCAAGGTTACTATGAATGGAATGTACTACCCTTTGGATTAAAGAATGCACCACAAATATTTTAAAGGAGAATGGACCAGGTATTTAAAAAATTAACAGGATTTTGTATAGTATATGTCGACGACATATTAATATTTAGCGATAATCTAGACGGTCATATAAAACATTTAGAAAAATTTATAAAAACTATAAAACAACACGGAATATTATTATCTGAAAAGAAATCTGAAATCTTTAAAAATAATATTGAATATTTAGGATATATTATAGATAATGAAGGATTACAACTACAAGAACACGTAGTAACAAAGATAAAGAATTTCAAAGAAAATACAAAAGAAGTACAACAATTCTTAAGAGTAATAAATTATGTTTCAGACCATATAAAAATTTTACCACTCTTAAGAAAACCATTACAAGAATTAACAAAGAAAAACATAACTTTTGAATGGAAAGAAGAACATACTAAAGCTATAAAAGAAATCAAGGAAAAAGTAAAAGCATTACCAAAACATAGAATACCATCAGAAAAAGATCAACTAGATCTTTTTACTGACGATAGTGATATAGGATGGGGAGCAGTCCTCATAACATATGATAAAGATGATATAGATAAAGAGAAACCACTAATTTGTGGATATGGAGGAGGAACATGGAAACCAAATGAGAAAAAATATCATATTAATGAGAAAGAATTATTAGCAGTAAAATTTGGAATAAAGAAATTTTATTACCACTTATTATGAGTAAAATTTGTTGTTAGAACTAACAACACACATGTAAGAGCTTTTATTACAAAAGATAGATCATTTACCAGAATTGAATACAAGGAGAAAATGACAATCATTCTTTTGTTGTTATGATTTTATTGTTAAGAATAAATCTGGAACTAAATTTTTTTAGCTGATTTACTTATCAGATATAACAATGTCGATTAACAGTGAAAACCTTGAAGAATATATTACCAACGCCATAAATTCCATTATACAAACCAATGAAATCTTAAGATCCAGATTACAAGAAAACACTAATCTTATAAACCAACTCAGAGAAGTCATACAAGACTTGATAACCTTGAAGACTTTACAAAATGAAACCTAATCCAAATTTTCTATCACTACACCTGAAAAAACAAAAAACCCTACTACTAAAGCTTTGGCACCATTTGTATCAAAACTGGCAACTATACCATCTTCAATACCATCCTCTTCATCAACAGTATCAATGGCCGACAAACTGAAATATACACCTGAATATATCAATGTTTATGAGAAGATCAATAAAATTTATGATTATAAGACTAATTCTCATATTTTACGCAGTGCTAAACTGAGCAAGTATCCCAGATTTTTGTGTAGTGAACAGGCTAACCCGAAAATAATATTAAAATTATTCACTTATGATTTTATTGATAAACTAATAGTGGATGAGAACATGTACAACATTGCCAGATTACCAAGTATTATGGTAAAATCTACAAAACTCATGATGGAATCATTCAGAAAATGAGTATATGGAATACAAATATTTGATGCATCAACAGATCTAACAGGAAAACCCATTGTGATATGTCAAATATTCAAGACAGGAAAAAATAGTACTATCAGCGGAGATGATGAAAATTTGAACATGAAAATACCATACAATTTGGAGAAATTCCAAGAGTGGCTCAGTGCAAAAAGAACATTTGGATTATTAACCTTGAAAACCAGAATAGAGGACATGTTACGAGCAAAGAATGCATGTATTATTGACGACTCGAAAGGAGGAGCAGTGGAAGACATTATCACCTTGTATTATAACAATGATATTATGACACAAGATACCATGAAACTAACCATGACAGAATTATAAACCTGAAATATAAACATGCAAAAGAAACGATTAACCAATACCAAAGGACAATTGAACAAAATAGAAGGTCTGTAATAAATACTAGACCTACTACTGTTACTAATACAATAAAAAACGAAGGGAATACTGATCATTTTGCATAAGGATGTGAGAAATTACTACTTTGATAGGGATCATGTAGCTTTGCTATTTGAAGCCCAATTTACTACTCTGATAGGGAACATGTAGTTTTACTACTTGCATCCTAATTTACTACTCTGATAGGGAGCCTGTAGTTTTACTACTGACAGCCCAATTTACTACCATGTTTACTACGTACTACCATGTATTACAAACCATATAATTCAAAAACAAAAAACAATTATCAAGAGAATGACAAGGAAGCAATAGCAAGAGAATGTGATGGAGATATCAATTCATGTCAAAAAGATATTATCAAGGAGGATACCTGGAAAGCAACCAAACAAAAAGGACAAAAAAAGAAAGAGACAGCCTCGAAAAAAAGACTATAACAAAGACAAAAACTTTAAAAATATCAGGCAATCATAGCAGACAAATTGTAGCATTTTAGACTTTTGGAAAAGTCATTACTATTTACTTTATGACTTTTGAGAAAGAAATTTTGTCATCTTATCAGCCGAGGTTATCTATATAAAGAGTCTCTTGTAACCGTATCATTCATTCGAAAACTTTCTATACAAATCTTTGTTTTAAAACTCTCTATGTTTAGCTAAACCCCCTCTTTAGTCTATAATCCATATCAATTATAATATCATAATACGAGAGATAAAACACTTTGAAAGATTATAATTAGAATCATATTAGTCTTTAAACCTGCACCTTGATAAGAATTTTAGAAGATAGTCTGTTGAGAACTCCCAGGCACCTAGGATAATTATCCCGCAATTTCAGTGGAAGAAGAAGGGAAGCATGGCCAAGGGTGGGTTGAGATCTCCGGTGATCTGAAATTCTAATTAAGAGGTACGATTTCTAGATTATATGTTTTTAATTATGATTTTGATAAGTGTTAGACTCTGTAATTATGATGTTCATATTGATTAAATATTATAGACTTTTATTTAAAAATGAATTTTGAATTGATACTACCCGTTTCCTTACTACATGCTTATTATTTGATAAACTTAGATAAGACTTTATTAATATACCATCTATATCCCTACCCGCTTCAAGGTTATTGGATGATGAAAAGATCCGCCCGAAAAAATCAACATATCATTAATATTTAAATGGATAGTCCAGTGCACTAAGCTCTTGCTATCCGCACGGTCCGGAAAAGGGTCAGACCACAAGAGTATATTGTACGCAGTCTTATCCTGCATCTCTATAAGAGACAATTTTCACAGCTTGAACCCGTGACCTGTCACATGATAATAACTTTTTCAGTTACGCCAAGTCTCCTCTTTGCAAATCATTAATATCTATGGGTGGCCAGTGGGCCGGGGCGGGACGGAGCGGGATGGGGGAGGGTCGGGACGTGGGCTCCGACGGGATTAGCGGGACAGGAATAGGTCCCGTCCCGCCGGAAGGGGGAGCGGTTTTTAGGGTCGGGCCGGGCTGGTATTTTTTTTTTAAAACACTGAATTTTAAAAAAAAATAAACACTTTAATAATTGAACAAGATAGTGTAATGAAAACATCACAAGACTGATGTTTTTGTGCCTCTTATATTATTTAATAGAAATATGATTTTTTGGTAATAAAATTTTAAAATTGCAACTTTGTTTCATTGTTCAAAAGTTGCAAATCATATAGTAAAATTGCAATTAAAAAATTACATAGTTAACCATACTTTTCTAATTTCTTCACAATATCTTAAGGATCTTCGGTTGGAATTGGAAATTGTTGGTCAAATTGTTCGACGTCACTTCTTGTTCCCTCAGACAAGATTTCGTTGTAGTTGTAGTCGTCTTCTTCGTTGATCTCTAGTTGACCGCACCTTCTACGCTCCGCTCGAATCCAATCTCTGAATAGAATTGCAATCTCTAAAGTGTCTCCCGCCAATGAGTGTCTGTGCTCTCATATTTGAAATCTTCCAGCAGAAAAATGCTTTCAAACGTTGTTGATGACGCTTGAATGTTCAACACATCCCGGACCATCTTTGCTAGTGTCGGAAATGTCTTCGCGTTCTCCCTCCAGTATCTCAGTAAGTCTTCACGTCCATCTTCATTGACAATTGATTCGTACGGTACAACACCCTGCCAAATATAAACATCAAATTCACTAACTTGTGAAGAAGTTGAACCACTAAACATTCTATTTCTAAGGTCTTGAACACCAGCAGCAGAAACCACATGTCTTTTATTAGGTTACAGTGAGTAGAAGAAGATGGTACCGAAACCGGTTGATTATTTGCACTTTCTTGTTTGTAATACATTTTTTTTTGCATTCATTGTGTATGCTAGACATAACTTCTTCTTTAGTTGGTTCTTCATTTTGACTTGGAGGTGGAAGTACTGCTATACAATCATAAATCGTTTCAATAAGTGTTTTACAACCGTCTACTTTAATAGTCGGATTTAATACAACACCAATAATATAAATAGTAGGAATAGGAAAAAAGTATTTTTTAAAATTTTATAAATATTTTTTCAATAGATGCCTTATAAGTTTGTTTTTTCCATATATTCATTAAGTAACAAAAATATTAGAACTATATAAAATAACATAGTTAAAATAATAGGATAATAAATACCAAAAAAAAATTAGTAGCTTGAAATTTTTTCTCTAAAAATTCAATAAGTTCTAAAAAAAATTCTCAATCATTATCTACAAGCATATCCATTGGATTTTTATTATAGGCGTTATATAATAAAGTTATAGGTCTTCTATAATCGTAAGCAACAAGTAGTTGTTCATATAGAGAATTCTACCTAGTCGCTACTTCTTCAGAAATTTTTCTATAAGGTAATCCACAATCGTGACAAGTTTTTTTTATACTATTTGCGTCTTTATATTTTATTACCTTTAAAAATAAAGTTTATAGCAAATTGTATTTTATCAAGAATGTTTTCAAAAAGTTTTAGACCATCCTTTATAACTAAGTTATAAATATGGCACGCACATCTTATATGAAAATGATCAGGAAAAGATGGAGTTAATTGAACTTTTAAAAGTCTTATAGCATAATCATTAGAAGTAGCATTATCTAATGTAATAGTCATAATTTTATCAATTATTTCATAATAATCACAAATTTCATGTGCAATAAAAGTTTATGTGTGCCTATCATCAATATATCTATATGCTAAAATATATTTTTGCATAGACCAAATCTGATCTATCCAATGACATGTAATGGTAAATAATCATTATCGTTAGTACTACAGCCTATATCAGAAGTGATAGCCACTTTACCATTAAAATGATATAATGCATAACGTAAATACTGTTGATATTCATGTGCAAATTTAAAAATATCTCTTATAACAGTTGATCTAGGAAAATCGTTAAAAGCAAGATTATACATTTCTCTAATGTAATTAATAAAATCATGAGAGGAAGGAAATGCAAAAGGCAAACCCTCCACCACAGCTATTTTTGTTATATTTTCTCTATCTTTGTGTTTATCATATTTAGGACCTATAATTCTCCCGTCGTCAGGTTAATTCGACCCTGTACTTAGTCGGAGACACTATGTGAACCTTGTCCCGACTCAGAGGGCATTGACATACCCGATGTTTCAACCTGATATTGATTCCACCTAGATATGTGCTCGCTTTGTACATGTCTCAATAAACCTCCCGTCCCACCTTGACCTTTTCCGATTTTAAATTTATAAACATTTTGACAAATTTTACATCTAACTACTTGATTCTCTTTATCCATATCAAAAAAATACCATGCAGTAATTTTAATTTTCGTTGTGTGGGGTCTCAATTCATACTAAGGGGAATAGGAGGCATTCCGATTTCAGTTTGAGGCTGAGACTTAGTCTGAGCCTGAGGTTGAGGTGCACTAGTGGGTGTGTCATCTACATTATCGTCAAAATTAAAGTCTAATTCAGATGCAGAATATACCTCAACATCTAATGGTATATCTTTAAAAAAAGTAGTTTCATCTATATGAGTGAAATCAATAAAATCATCGGGACTTGGAATAGGATTACTAGAAGAAGTACCCTTAACCTTGTTACCCATACTAGAAGAAAAACCCTTACCCTTACCCTTAATCATACATCCAAGGCATTCCATTATAATTATGCAAATAAATAATTAAAGTAATAAAATTAAGTGCGATAATTAAAATTAAGTAACAATAATAATTTAAAGAAGGAACGAAAGTACCAAACGTCGACGTAACATCGACGTGTAATCGAGGTTGAAAATGATGATCCTCAAGCTAGTTGTCAACTTCACTCCCAATTTTTGAATTTTGATATAAATTAGCAAATAAAATATAAAATTTAGTAGGCAATATAGAGAGATATAGAGAGATGGTAGGAAGATTTGTGAGAAAAATAAAGAGGAAAATAGTTGACAAATAAGGTTAAAGTATAAATATACTAACTTAGGGTTAAAAATAAATATTAAGGGATAGGGGTTTATGGGGGGGGGGGGGGGTTAGTCGGTATACCCGTTGCAACAACGGCTAAAATAAAAAATTGCCATTGTGCAACAGTTATTTTTGCAAAAGGAGGCGGGGCGGGTCGGGATTGGAGCGGGGCAGGGCGAGGCCGGGATTGGGGTGGCTTGGATCGGGACGAGCCTTGATCCCGTCCCAAGTTCGAACCCCGACATCAGTTTTTTTTGGCCCACTGGCCACCCTTATTAATATGTGATATTCCCTATTCAATAATTCATTGATCCTATTAATCTAGATTTGCACCGAATAAGATGAATTTAAGGGAGAAGTTCTCCAATTTTTTAATACTACATTCTATTGGAAGTATTGGTAAGTAGCAGTTGCAGAGTTTCATATACAGTTTCATTCACTTACACTGCTCATTTCTCGTGACACTGTCAGTTTGAGTTGAGTACTCAAATAAGTAGTCATTAGTAGCATACATAGATTCTCTCTTTTCAGACACTCCCAAGTACATACTTTTTTCCCTCTTTCTTTCTATAGGAGTAAGTAGAAAACATAGGAAAAACACCTGTCCCATGTAAGCAGTTTCCTAAAATCAAAATAAGTTTGTACTATCTATTTCCCCCTATTTCATCATCTTTCTCTATTTGTCCTTAAATCTTAAGTTTGTTTCTGCAACTTATTCTTCTTTTAGAGTGTCTGTTTCCTTCTTCTTTTGACATGGGGTTCATTCTTGAGTTTTGATCAAGACTTCTTTATTGCTACATTTTTGTTTTTGAGTATTAAAGTTTGCACCTTTTCAAGATTCTTGAAATGGGTCACTTCCTTTAAGCAGTCAAATTTTGTTGAGTGTTTCAAGTTTGCATCTTTTCTTTCTAAACCCTTTTGTTTCTTTCCTAATTATCTCTAATAACTTCTTGTTTTTTTTTTGGGAGTTTTATGATTGGGTTCTAGCATTTTCTTGTATATTAAAGATTGCACCTTTGTTATTGTGTTCCATTTTCAAGATTCTTGAAATGTGTCACTTCCTTTATGCTGTCAAATTTTGTTGAGTGTTTCAAGTTTGCATCTTTTTTCCTTCTAAACCCTTAATGGGTTCTTGATTGTTCCATTTGATTTTTTTTGGGGGGGGTAAAAGGGGAAATTAAAGATATTCTTGAAAAACAACCTAAAAATGGTAACTTTAAGGTTGTTCACTGTTTTGTTGGTTGGGTTGTTGTTAAGGTCTCAATTTGGGATTGCTAAGGCTTTTCATGAACAAGTCATTTTGGAAGCAATTGGCAAAGAGCTAGCAATACCAGGTTGGGATCTGAATAGCACTGATTTTTGCTCTTGGCATAGCATTAGTTGCAGCTCAAACAGTTCAATGGTGGAAAGGCTAAATCTTTCGGGTTTTCTATTACAAGGTAATGTGACTCTAATATCTGAGCTCAAATCACTGAAGTGGCTTGACCTTTCTAATAATAACTTCCAAGGTTCAATACCACAAGCATTTGGGAATTTGACAAATCTTCAGTTTCTTGATTTGTCTTTTAATATGTTTAGAAACTCTATTCCTGGTGAATTAGGTAGGCTGAAGAACCTTAAAGCATTGAACCTTTCAAACAACATGCTCACTGGTTCGATACCTGATGAGCTTGAAGGGCTTGACAATTTGCAATATTTCCAAATATTTACCAACAAATTGGATGGTTTTATTCCAATGTGGGTTGGGAATTTGACTAATCTTAAGGTGTTTGCAGCCTATGAGAATGAGTTTAATGGCGATATTCCGGTTAACTTAGGCTTAAACTCCGAGATTTTGTTGTTGAATCTTCACTCAAATCAGCTTGAAGGGACAATTCCTGAGAGTATTTTTGCTATGGAGAAGCTTGAATTTCTGATTCTGACTAATAATAAGTTGACTGGCATTATTCCTGACTCAATTGGGAATTGCAAAGGCCTTTCAAACATTAGAATTGGGAATAACAAGCTGATAGGTGGCATCCCCAGAACAATTGGAAATATCAGTAGTCTTACTTATTTTGAAGCAGATAACAACACCCTTTCTGGTGAAATTGTCTCGGGATTCGCAAAATGCTCTAATCTCACTCTCCTAAATTTAGCTTCGAATGGATTTTCGGGAACTATTCCTTCCGAGTTTGGCGACTTAAATAATCTGCAGGAGTTGATAGTTCCCAGGAATAACCTCTATGGAGAGATTCCAACTTCAGTTTTAAGGTGCAAGAATCTCAACAAGCTTGATTTAAGTAACAACAAGTTCAATGGAACCATACCGGGAGATATATGCGACACAACCAAATTACAATTCTTGTTGTTGGGACAAAACTCCTTGAAAGGGGAGATACCTCGTGAGATTGGGAACTGTGTAAAATTGCTTGAGTTGCAAATGGGGAGTAATTATCTTACTGGAAGCATCCCTCCTGAGATTGGTCATATGAAGAACTTGCAAATTTCATTGAATTTGAGTCATAATCATCTCCATGGTCAGTTGCCTAAGGATCTTGGAAAACTCGACAAGTTGGTTTCTTTAGATGTATCTAATAATCAGCTCTCGGGGAATATTCTGTTGGAATTGAAGGGCATGCTGAGTTTGATAGAGGTTAACTTTTCGAACAATCAATTCACTGGCCCCATACCGGCTTTTGCACCTTTTGAGAAGAGCCAAAATTCAAGCTTTGTTGGAAACAAAGGGCTTTGTGGTGAGCCTTTGAGTAGTGATTGTGGATATGGTTATGAGCACAATGGTTACCATCACCGAGTTTCTTACCGGCTCATTTTGGCTATTGTTGGTTCTGGCTTGGCAATTTTTGTATCCGTGACGGTGGTTGTTTTACTATTCATGATGAGGGAGAAACAAGAGAAAACCACCAAGGAAGCTGGAAATGGAAATGCCACTGATGAAATTTGTAGCAAACCGGTGATCATAGCAGGGAATGTTTTCGTTGAAAATCTCAGGCAAGCGATAGATTTTGATGCAGTTGTAAAAGCAGTCAGGAAAGATACGAATAAGATTAGCACCGGCACTTTCAGCAATGTGTATAGAGCAGACATGCCTTCTGGGATGATTTTGTCAGTTAAAAGTCTGAAGTCGATGGACAAAACTATAATTCATCATCAGAGCAAGATGATCAGAGAGCTTGAAACGCTAAGTAAACTCTGTCATGATAATCTAACTAGGCCTATCGGATTTGGAATATATGAGGATGTCGTTCTACTCTTACATCAATACTATCCTAATGGGACATTGGCTCAGTTTCTTCACGAATCTAGTCAGAAACCTGAATACGAACCTGACTGGCCGACGAGACTTTCCATTGCCATTGGAGTTGCAGAAGGCTTGGCATTCCTTCATCACGTGGCCATAATCCATCTTGATGTTTCTTCAGGGAATGTGTTTCTTGATTCTAAATTCACACCTTTGGTTGCTGAAGTTGAAATATCCCGACTTCTAGATCCATCTAGAGGGACTGCGAGTATAAGTGCTGTTGCTGGCTCATTTGGATACATTCCCCCAGGTATTCTATGGCTTCAAAGACTTGGCTAATCATTTTAGTATTTCTTTTTTGTGGAAATTATACCTCAGGTGTCTGACTAATTCCTTTTCTTCGACAGAGTATGCATATACAATGCAAGTAACAGCTCCCGGAAATGTTTATAGCTATGGGGTCATTTTGCTCGAGATCCTTACCACCCGACTACCTGTTGATGAAGCTTTTGGTGAAGGAGTTGATTTGGTCAGGTGGGTGCACGGTGCATCTGCGAGAGGAGAAACACCAGAGCAGATACTCGATGCGAGACTTAGCACCATTTCTTTTGCTTGGAGGAAAGAAATGCTTGTAGCTCTAAAAATCGCATTGATGTGCACCGACATCACTCCAGCAAAACGACCAAGAATGAAGAAGGTGGTAGAAATGCTTCAAGAGGTTACACAAAGTTGAATCAAACTTGTATCATCCAAAGATCTGCTTAATCACTGTGAAAATGCAAAATTGTATGAACTTCACTGTTTTTAGCCTAAATTAGAGGTCAAAATAGTTAAACTATATATATTGGCTGGGGTTGTTCTTCTTCTCTGATGATCAGCTCCGAGGTTGTAATTTCGATTTTGACATTAGAGAGAATCAGGAAGTTAGATGGGAAGGGTAAAAGCCAGAAGCAGTTCGTGATATGGTTGTGATATGTACCATTTTGTACTAGGCATTTAATCATATAGAGTTATTTTTCTTCAACATGTGTAAATGGAGGTTTGGCATCTCAATTTTTCTTACTGGAGTGATATGTTTGCAAATAGCTTGAGATCTGTCTTTTTTTTCTCTCTTCATTTTCCTGGTTCTTTAAGGACAAGATAGACATAGATGCTACGACAGTTCTTCTTTTGGCCTCTTGATGTTATACCATAGCATATACTCCTATCTCCAGCGAAATCTGAGATTTTTTATGATGAAGCTGATGAGTTGTTGGAAAAAGACTATTTCTGCTTTAATTTACTACTATTTTGCTTCATTGGCTTAAATGGAACGACAGCCTGGTGCACTAAGCTCCCGCTATGCGCGGAGTCCGGGGAAGGACCGGACCACAAGGGTCTATTATACACAAGTCTTACCTTGCATTTTTGCATGAAACTGTTTCCACGGCTTGAACCCATGACCTCCTGATCACATGTCAACAACTTTACCAGTTACTCCAAAGCTCCCCTTCCATATAATCAACATGATTCAGAATAATATCGCGAAAATCATATAATGTTGAGATCTCACATGCCAGTCCAATTAATACCAAACCAGAGCATTGGATCTTTAAATTAAATAAGAAAGCATGAACAAGTACTTATTAGTGCCAAATGCTTAGAGCTCAGACTCGACGACATAGTTAAAAACTAAAACTAAAGTACTCCCATTTCAATATTTTCATAAGCAGAAAACAAAAGGAAACAGAAAATTTTATAATGTGCCACATGGTACAACAATTAGATGTCTGGGAAAGCAATGAGATACAGTCAGGTCAGTAACAATCCAACATCATATCATACATGTGTGTCATGCTTGTCAGATATATAAGGAATAGAGGGCATCGGCCATCCAACAATGCATCACGCGAGCAAATTGTATGCTCTTGGTTGAGACTTGCCGCTCCACTAATAATACGTCGTGCTACGTGTACCCCTTTGCATGTTTTGTGATCATGACTACTCGAATCATCATTAACGGATGAAAGAACTGCAGATTGACGAGCTATGTCCACCTTTAAGCCCAAAAAACGTTTGTCCCCCCCTCGGAAGCTATTCCAGATTAAACATGTTTGTCCAACCGCGAACTCAAACCGTTCTCCTTTCATTGGCCCTCTTCTTTCCACTTATCATCTCTTTTAAATCCCAAGCTATGCAAACCTCAAAGAGTAGAGTTAGGCTGTTGTAGTTTCATTTCCTCGTCATCTGTACAGTCCAAATCCTTTACATTCACAATAGCCTGATCAATTGGCCTGTTGTTTAACCTTCTAGGTTTCAGTATACTCTCCGACTCCTTCATCAAATTGATGTATTTTCTTCTAACTTTTGCTAATGGATGTCCTTCTATAGCCCCTTTATCACAGTAAGCTTCTTTTAGTATTGCGGTGCAAGTCTTGTTCATCAATGACAAATTGAAGATATGAGGATGCCTCTCGAATGCCTTGTGAACTTTTTGCGGTAACCCTAAGTATTTCCTAAGACACAAAAGCTTCTTCCTTTCTGCAGAATGCTCGACAAACAAACTAAGCAACTCATGAAGCACACCCACTACTCGTTTTTCTGCTATATCACTATTTGGATCCAAACCTGAATAGTCCTCATAAGGTGAAACGTAGGGAAGCCTCTGAAACTCGTCCAACCAGTCTGCAATCTTTCTTTTAAGCCTCAATCCCTTTGACGGAAACATTGGAAATTCTATTGCCTCACCCTCCACACAGCTATACACTCCCCACCTCATCGCATTCCTCTGCATCATCGATAAAAACCTCTCACTTTCATCAACATTAACAGCCAGCCCTTTTAATCCGTCTTCCATTTCCACAACTCTGAAACTTTTATCAAGATTGTCTTCCGGGTTCCTCAAGAATTCGTCAGGTAACCCCAAATACCATTGCAGACCCTGAATTATCTTTAAAGGAAGCATCTTTTCTCTGCCACTCATCAGTATAAGCTTTTTCAGCCTTGCAACAATATCATCCTTAAATTTTGTGTAAACCTCTCTTTCCTCTCTATCAAGCTCAATAGCCCTCTGGGTCAGCTTAAACCAAGGCAAATTGTAATTAGGGCCAGTAAATTCCTCGAAAACAGATGGGTACAACCTTAAGAATCTGGCAACCTTAATGGGTATTCCTAACTCTAGGCCTTTCTTTGAAATAACAGAAATAGGGACACAATAATCATCAGGTGAATAGGAAACTATGCAATTCTTGAGAGCAATTAAAGGCTTGAGCTGAACTGATCTGTGAATGGTATCGATGGAGTCAAAAAAAGAGTCTTTCTTCCATTTCATGTACACGTCTACATAGGTCTGCCTCTGGGTGTACGAGCTGAGAAGTGAGTGGTTGGAAAGGAGGATTTCGTGCAAGAGACATACAGAGTTCTTGCTTCTCCTGACGATCATTGCCATCACCTTCTTTATGCGTACTAGTCGATGTTGGCTCGTGCTCTGAGCCCAAATTTACAAAAATATGCAGTTTAAAGGAGCTGGGAAGCAGCAATCGTCTTTGCTGTTCGTGGCAAGCTAACACTCTCAAGGGCTAGCTGGTTAATGCACTTCACTGGTCACCTGGACTTTTGGACGCCACTATATTATACTGGTTGCCTCGCTTTTTTGCACCTATCCTTCTTGTTAATGAGCTTGAAATATGGCAATGGCTGAATAAACCATATGTATAGTCACCGGAAAGGCAAAAGAACCTGAAAATATTACGAAAACATGAGGCTATTGTTTGGAGGAATAAATTCTTAGCATATAGAAGCAATCAGTATCTTAACATGTTTGAAGCACCAATTGATCGGAAAAAGAGATTGTTCATTGATGTATAAAGGCTTTTTAACTATAATCACGCACTTCCAATTTCAAATGCCAACTACCGAGAAACAGAACCCTCCATAGAAATTCAGAAACAATCCATAACCATCAACGGAAGCTCAAAAACCAATTTTTTTTATAAGGTAGAATTTTATTGACCAAGTACCAAGAAGGTACCAAGAGTTACAAAAAACTGCTGGGAATATCCATACAGTCAATTACAACATCTCCCTTCTTCTTTTTTGAAACTGGTAAACAATTACAACATCTCCCTAGCAACTCCAAAAAGTCCATATATTGATCTATATTATCAATGAAACTACATCTGCACTAATAAAACAAATTATGTAAACAATTGTTTTTAACTTTAGAAATATGATCTTTTTGCCCGTCAAAACATGCGTTATTTCTTTCTAGCAGAATAGTCCAGAATATGCACAAAGGTATAGTTCTCCAGATTTGCTTCAAAGATTTATGAGTACTTTGGTGCTGCCCACTCTCCAATAATTCCTTCATACTCTGAGGCATGATACAAGAGATCCCACAACAACAACATACCCGGTGAAATCCCACAACGTGGGGTCTGGGGAGGGTAGAGTGTACGCAGACCTTACCTCTACCTTAGTAGGTAGAGCGGTTGTTTCCGAGAGACTCTCGGCTCAAGATTGTCTAGCTGTAGTCTGTATTCTAAGAATTTTCCAGTATAATATATCACACATTTCCTCAATGTTCAAATGCTTATTTAACTTAAGTAACAGAAACCAGTTCACAAAAAAGCAAAACCATCGATGGAAGCTCAAAAACCAACTAAAAGACACAAACTTTGTGACACAAGATTTACCATAGCATAGCCTAAGTTGTGGTCCATATTCTACCGTATTGTTTGGATGGTCGTTACCCATGGTTTCATAATGTAGAGTATCATATTGTATTGTACTGTATCAATTAATACAATGTTTGGATAGACTCTATCGCTTGTTACGGTTTAATAACATTTTTATTGTTTGGTTTGATTGTATGGTGTATAATAACATATAATTACAAATTAGTTTATATATATTAATAAAACTAAGGTAAATGATAAAATATATAGGAACTTTAAAAGATAAGTAGGTGGTGGGTGGTGGTGGGGTGGTTGGATGGGTGGTGGGTATAATGGAGAAATGAAATACATAACAACTCAAAAACTACCAAATCCGTGGTTTAAAAAATTGGGGTTTTCCATGGTTATATAACCACGGGTGTACAACACAGTACAACATAATTTTAAGAACAATAAAAACAAACATAATTTTATAGAAAACAATATAATAATGAACCACGGGAAACAACCATCCAAACAGGGGGTAAGAGTTATCAAATATATTGTCATAAAATTCCTCAATGTTTAAATGGTTTTTCTACAAAGAAACAAAAACCCAATTCACAAAAAATCATAAAAATATCCAAAAACACACATATATACACATACATATGAATAAGCCCTATAGTACTTACCGGGCACCGGTGGATTTCGAGCAGGCGATAGGAAACGACGTCGTGTAGACTATTGAGGCAAAGCTGAGGAAGGCGAGAAGCCTAAAAGAGAGCAAAGGAACTCTGGGCTGGACCATTTTTTAATGGGCGGACTTGAAACGCCAGCTTGTTCCGGCCCACAGGGTCATTTGCACTTTTTCCGCTATTTTGTGCTTGTCTTTAATTTTTGTCCCTTAAGACAAATAATTTTTTGACGGTAATATCACATAAGTTATGCCCGCATCTTAAAGGACTTATGCACCGGTAGGCGGTAACTTAAGTTCAATTTTAAAGAAAAATAAATTAAAAATCAGTCTATTTGAAGGGCCAAAATTAAACTGGTCTTTAATAGTTTCCCTTCGACATTTTAAGTAATAAAGAAGTGGCCGAAAAATACTATTGGCATAAAAAAAAAACAAAAAAATTCGACCTATTCTTATCTATGACCTTGTCCGGCATAAGTTCTATATGAATTAAGTTATCTGGTATAACTTTATTTCTACAAACTTACGTCGCACAAGGAAAAGTATCTAAAAACTTATGCCGAGCGAATTAGTTACTATACAATTTATGTCGGATAACTTCATTTCTACATAACTTATGCCGGACAAGGCATAATTTCTATGTAACTTTACGGGACAAGGCATAGTTTGAAACTTTGCCTTGCGAATTAATTACTACTCAATTTATGTTGGATAACTTAATTTCTACAGAATTATGCCGGACAAGATATAGTTTCTACGTAACTTTACCCGAATAGACATAGTTTCTATGATTGCCTTGCGAAATTATTATTTTTTACTCCGCTGGAAATCGAACTCAGAATCTCTGATTTCGTAGACTAGCGAATAAAGGTACTTTGACCCACAAATTTTCATTAAATAAGAAGCTTAAGCAAAAATTAAAGACCAAAGTGAAAATTGTGCAATTTCTTCATCATTATTTTGGGTCCAGGCCCAAGTTCCACCTCAATTTCAAGTCCATATGGTCTGTCGTTGCACTATTCAATGGCGAAAATAGTGCAGAAAATAGCTTAACGACCTTCAACTTTCCCGTTTAATTTCCATCGTGTAACTACTTTTCAAAAGGTATCAATAGCTTTGATTTTCGACAAAGAAAAAGATCATTATCGCTGGGACTTCTCCTCTATTCTGCTCTTCATTCATCACTTAATCGCGGTAAGTTTGTAGTACGTATATATATATATTATATATATGCATGCATGGAAACAGGAGAACATGATTATTTAGGGAAATAAGACATTGGATATGGAAGTTATTTGCTTATTTACCTCAAAGACGAATTCAAGATTTAGACTTGATTGGTTTAATCATTTAAGATTCTTAGTACAAAACTCATTATACTTTTAAAATGAATTCAGACTTAACAAGTAAGATTTTAATGATTTTTCATACACAAGCGCGCGCGCACATATATATATATATATAAAATTTTCCCACCGACATTCGGTGCAAAATTTATGCTATTAAACATGATTTTCCCACCTTATTTCCACTGAACCAACTCACTGGGAAAACACATGGTTGGGAAACAGGTTCCCATTGAAACGCTGAAAACTTCCTCATTTTTTTGTGTGAAAACACTACTATTTAGATTTTTCCACCGACATTCAATAGGAAATAGTCACTGAACATTTTTCAGTGGGAAATTCAGTGGAAAAATAAAGTTTTTTTAGTAGTGATATATCTATACTCAATGTCAGAAATTAACTACTGGATTCGGTTGAACTCGTTGCACAAACACTCCATTGCAACTGATTTTCGCCACGGTAGTCATGGTCATAGGATCTAGAATTTTGAGTTTATGGATTCTGGGTTCTAGATTAATTATATATATACTCATGAGTGGATAACATAAATAGAGAGTTTTGGCCAAAGCTAGTGGCTTCTACCGAACCCGTAGCGAGAATTCTAGCTCCGCCGCCTCTGATCATAGCTAGTTTTTACTCGTTTCTTTATGATGTCTTGTTGATCTTATCAGTACTGTGTTAATTTGCTAACGCTGCTCGAAGATAAAGAAAGTTCAAGTTTTTTGTCATATAAGTACAGAGCAAAATACATATAAAGGGTTCATACTGTAGTCCTCAACTAGTGCAATTGATTGGTCAATAAGAAACATTATTCTTGCTTGTGGAATTGTCCAAATTTCTTTTCCTTTTTGAAAAAGAGATTTGCTTTTGGTGCAACTTACAGAAAATTGACATAGATTGCAATATTGATCTAGAGCGAAATTTTCATCATTTGCAAAATATTCAAGACTTCGTTAGAACATGCGTACATATATCATTGGTTTTCAATTTTCTCTTCTGGGCATACAAAAAAACAAAACTTATCAGAACTAAACTTGAACTGTAGAGAAATATATACTACATCAATGTGGGATGAGATCCCTAGACTCCTTATAAGGCTTGACCCTTTGAGCTAGCTTTTGAGGTGTGAGTTAGGTCCATTCTTAATTTAACATAGTATTATAGCCACACCCATGACAACGATTTTTGTTAAGCATCTTTGTCCGTATATATGTTTCTTTTCCTTTTCCATTGTTTCCTAAGTACTGTAGTTTTTGTTGCAAACATAGTGCTATTACCATTTATGCTTTTACAATGTGGCTGCAGTCTTTAGCTTCTTGTATTAGTATTGAAATGATGAAACCAACTGGATGACATGATTCTATTTGCTGATAAAATGGAGCTTCAAAACAATTTCTGAAGGACTCTATTTGGAGTCTTATTGGGTTTTTGGTTATGTTGCAGTTGTTGGAGTTCGACAATATGGCATTGAAGTACATTGTTGGTTCTACAGTCGCATCATTTGCATTTGCGTACGTTTGTGACACTGCTATGTCTGACCATAAGTTGTTTGGAGGCAAGTTTCCATTTCTTTGTTTAGCCCTTTAATTTTACGCTAATTTAGGGGATAGAGAACACGATAAATATAGGGTTTTCCCATCTAGTTAAGTTTTTGAAAAAAATATATATTGTTTTTGTCTGACTTTTTTCACCATTGATTTTGACACATCTGAGATCACCAAATGCTTAGAAATTTCTTTATTCAATCCTCTTCTTTCTTCTGGATAACTTGTTCGTACACATTTCTCTTTGTTTCCCGGACTTCTAGTGAGTTATAGATAGAGTTCAAAAAGATCAATTTTTTATGGTTCCATCATCTACACTTGAGTTGTGAAAACTTCAAATTTATATACCAATAGAAAATGTGAAGAACTTCTAGTGCTAAAAAAACTAATTTTTTTTATGATCCAAGACGGGCTTAAATGGAGGGACATGCATGAAGAGTGAAACTTTGTATAGCGGAAATTTGTTTTTCTTTTCTGTTTACAGTAACTTGTGTTGTTTAAAACAGGCACTACTCCGAAGACAGTTGCTACCGATGAATGGTGGAAAGAGACGGACAAAAAATTCCAGGCGTGGCCTCGAACTGCTGGTCCTCCGGTGGTCATGAACCCCATAAGACGCCAAAATTATATTGTCAAGTCTTGATTGAAAATTTTCATCCACGCCGTCTTTGTTCTGCTAGGTTTGTTGTAATAGAAAACCATTTTTTTCAGTTTGAGCCAGGATATGATCTGGTTCTGGATTCGCAAGATTTTCAAGTCCTCAGTTTCCTTTTAAGATAAAGAATTTCATAGTTAGTTTGTAATAAATGTTTCTTCAGTTTGTGTTATGTATGATTGATGAATTGTGAAAGATTATGTTCTGCTGGGCTCATAGTAGTTGCTTATGTTTTGGCTTTTGTTTTTTATTTAAAGTTTTTGGCTCTCTGCTAAACTCTGTGTCAGTATATAGCATGATGTAAATACCGTGTGGGGGTAAATATTTACCAAATACTTAGACAAAAGGTTTATCTTTTGGCTGGCTTCCTCAATCATACTTTTTCCCCCCTCTAGTTAATTAGCTTAAGGTTCAATTCAACACACATAAATAAAACCAGTATAAAGACAAGCTTAGTTTAGTGGTTGTTCTAGTCTTCTAGACAACACATCCTTTTAACCTATGTGTAACTAACAACAAAAAAAAAAATTAGATACTGCTCAAGAGAGGAGGAATCCAAACTGAAACTATTGAATGTTAAATTTTCATCTACCCAAGAGATAAACACATAAAACAAGATTAAATTAACTTTTCTTACTATTAAGCAGAATAAATTATGAATCTTTTACTCATGAAGTATAATTACTAAACAAACCAACATCCACGGCAAAAGAACTAGCTAGTCGAGATCACAATATTTGGCACGGCAAACTGAAAATTTATGCAAATGCATATTCAAGAATATATATATACCAGAATCTCCAAAGGAATATATACACAATTAATTGACTACATCTTGCAATATTTATCTTAGTTGAAAGTTTCTCTTGAATCTTTTCATTTAATGGCTGCATTACTTGATATGAAGTTCCTAATTCTTTTCTTGGCAATTCTTGGGATATGGGCTTCTCAAAAACTACAGCGCGTACACTTCCTGATGAATCCATGATGCAAAAATACGAGGAATGGATAGTTCAGTATGGACGTGTATACAAAATCAGCACTGAAAAAGAGAGTCGTTTCAAGATATTCCAGGACAATGCAGAACGTATCGAAGCTTTAAATAATGCAGGAAATCAGCCTTACAAGTTAGGAATCAATGCATTTGCAGACTTAACTAATGAGGAATTTAGAGCTAAACGAAATGGTTTGAAGATTCCATTTTGTGAACCAAAAATTACCTCATTTAACTATGAAAATATGACTAACTATGGATTGGAGAACTAAAGGTGCAGTCACATTTATTAAGGATCAAGGACAATGTGGTAAGAGATCTTGCCTTCACATATATAATAATTGCCTTAAAACTCTCGATTTAACATATATACATTGGTCGGTTAGTTATCATTTTTACCAAGTTATCAATTACTTTGCGCTTGTCATAGAGATTTACCAGTAATTACCTTATAAGTGACATTTAGTGCATATAACTTAAACTCTTCTGAACGGCTTGCTATTGATGTTAACATTTATATAACGAACAGGGAGCTGTTGGGCATTTTCTGCAATAGCAGCAACAGAGGGGATTACCAAACTCTCAACAGGAAAATTAATCTCTCTATCAGAACAAGAATTGGTGGATTGTGATAGAACTAATGAAGATCAAGGATGTGAAGGTGGTTACATGGAAGACACGTTCGAATTCATAGTGAAAAACAAAGGCATAACAACTGAAAAAACATATCCATACAAAGCTGCTGATGGAAGTTGAAACACAAAAAAAGAATCTTCCCATGCTGCCGATATCAAAGGCTACGAAAAAATACCAAAAAACAATGAGAAAGCGCTTCTCAACGCTGTGGCAAATCAGCCCGTTTCAGTGTCCATCGATGCTAGTGACTTCTCGTTTCAATTCTACACAAGTGGAGTTTTTACAGGCACGTGTAGAACTGAGTTAGATCATGGCGTTACAGCAGTTAGATATGGAAAAGCTGAAGATGGACTAAATATTGGTTGATCAAGAATTCTTGGGGTACTAGTTGGGGTGAAAATGGATACATAAGGATGGAAAAGGACATTGATGCTAAAGAAGGGATGTGTGGGATTGCCATGGATGCTTCTTATCCAGCTGCTTAAGTAAATAGAACATGTATAGCCAAATCAAAGGCTTAATGTTTATTGTTTCTGATCAAGATAAGTTAAGTGGTGTGTTATATTTGATCACTTGATTATGTAAATGTGCTAAATAAGTGTCAATTGTGTGTATATTCATCATTTGGAAGTTGCATCGAGCTTTCATTATCTATATATAACTTATGTTAAAACTACATTATCAAGTACATATATATACTTCATAATGTAATCTTTACGATTTTAATTACGATTTTAATCTCTTTATGCACCTTTCACCTTTGAATATCTATTTAATGAGTTTTATATTTTTTTGTGTTTAATTACAATGTTCTATACTTTTATTTTTCTTCTAATTCATTAATATTATTCATTTGAAAAAGGAGTGCACAATACTTGAAAATATTTAACGGCTCTTCAACTCCTGTTTTTCCTTTTCTTATTTTTTTTTAATCACAAGGCAGGGAAAATAGCATTTTTGGTCCTTATGTTATTGCCTTATTCTGATTATAGTTCCCGTATTATTCAAGTTAGCAATTTTGATCTTCAATTAGCATAAGTGAGCGATTTTAGTCAGTGAACTAACGGAAGTTTAACAGTGTTAGTTTTGACATATATCCTCTTTATCATCACCATTAAAGGTTTCTACCACAACTTCACCTTGTCCCTTCGTCGACATTTGTTTTAATTAGTCCCTCTTTTTCAATTTATGCTTACCAGAGATCATAAAAATCATTTTCACTTGACTTGACCCTCTAAAGTAGATATACAGATATATCTAAAAAGTGATACTTCAGTAGTCATGGCCATGGAAATAATAATTGGAAAAATCATAAATGAAATGTGTATGAGACAAAATTTGTATCAGATAGTTGTACGAATTGAGATGTGACACGTAGCAGTTAATGTTGAGTCAAGTCCAGGTCAACCTGAGGCGTCACTTGCAGCATCTAAGTGAGGCCGGGAGCATCATACGCACATGCGGTACCAGTAATTTAGAAGGTCAAAAGAGCCGTTTTGAGTTGCAACAGGCGGTAATTATTGGATCGGTCGTACGTCTTCCACCAAAGTCATAAAGGCATTTATGACTACAATAATTGCCTAATTATTACAACATTCATTTTCCTGTATTAATGAGAGCATATTTCGTGGGGGTGCCCGTGTAGCTCATGTATAAATATGACACATTGTTCCATTGTAAGACATCAAATTCAAGCTATTACAATACATTTTCTTATTTTCTCTCGATTATTGTGCTTGCATTCAATTTGTCGTAACTTTGCCCAAAAGTTATCACGAGGCTCAGGTTAATTACTACTTTCTTAATCTTATTATTGTCTAATTACAGTATCTTTTATATAGAATCATTATCAAATATGTCACTTGAGATCCACATGCCCTTGACCATGTATATAAATTAAACTGTACCATTTTACGGGTAAACAATTTGGAGCCACCGTGGGGCCTGGACAATTGTGGTGTCACAAGTGACTCCTCTACTAATCTAATTTTCTCTTTTAAGTTTTTTTTTGTTCAGAACAAACAGATGACAGGACTAGGAGAACACGAAAGCAGTCGCAATATCGGGGACAACACAGGCAACGTCCCACTCGGACTAGATGGTTTGCCGATAGGAACTACGATACCAGAGGACCCGACGTTTGCAGACAGGGCCACTTTCGGAAGCTGACAGATTCGGCATGAGGATGTTCCCAATAATAAAATGTTTGAAGAAGCCATACATAACCTATGGGCGCAAAATGCTACTATGAGTGAGCAGTTGGAGTGTCTGATGCGGTTTCAAGAAGAATATATGTCCAAGAACGCTGGTAGTACTCCAACAGGCGAGCCAGCACCTCCACGAAATGTTAATGGAGAGACAAGGAATAACCAGGGTAGATCAAGAAATGATGGTTCAAAAAGCAAAATCGTCTCTAAAAATGTATTCCAGGAACATGTCTTGAAATTCACGAAAGATATGACAAGCAAAGTCGACACCAACACAGAGAAGGTGGAAAACATTGCCAAGGAGTTCCGGCACCGGTTCAGTCAGATACCGGGGGGACCTCCAGTGGTTGACGGCCCATGCGCAAAGAGATACATTCAGTTGGCATATAAGCCAGAGACTGCGCCCGAACTGATCCCCAAAAGGTTCAAAATGTCTTTTGTAGCCAAATATGACGGGACTACTAATCCACATGAGCACAAACGGCCGTAAAAGGAAATGATTTAAGAGAACACGAAATAGAATCGATTCTGATCAAGAAGTTTACTGAAACACTTGCTAAGGGGGCTTTGATATGGTATTCACTCCTCCCTGAGCACTCAATCAAATCATTCGACTAGTTCGCCGACATGTTCATAAAAGCTCATGCGGGGGTTCGGAAGGTAAAGATGCGCAAATTGGATATCTTTCACATTGCACATGGAGAAACGAAACTCCTTAAGGACTTCGTTTCACGGTTTCAGAAGGAATGGATGCTGCTACCCGCAGTCCTGGACGAATAGGCTATAGAGGCTTTCACAAAGGGTTTGAATCCTTCAGGTTCAGACGCCTCCTGAAAGCTCAATAAAAATCTCTTGGAATTCCAAGATACAACTTGGGAAGATGTGTACAATCGATATGAGTCCAAGATCCGGATTGGAGATATCTTGCTGGAATCTAAGGCCGGAAGTATCTTTGGAAAGTCTGACAAAGGAGCCGGAGCAGACTGAAACACCTTAAAGAATTTCTTCCAACCTTATCCTACCCCCGGAAAGTAGGGATGTGGACATGGTTTTCGCTCATTTGAAAAGATGAATAACAAAGGAGGTCCCGGGCAAAACAATCAAGGATTGATGAATTTCGTTAAAGGTAATTTGTCTAATTCTGTTAAGGGTACCTGGTATCCAAGATTATGTGAGTATAACTTCAACATCGATGAAGAACAAATAGTGGTGATATTGAGAATGCATCCGGTGTTCCGACCACCAAAACCATTGCAATATGATCCTAGCAAAAGAGATCAGTACATCTGGTGTCATTTCCACGACACTCACGGCATAAAACTGCATATTGCAGAGATCTACGAGAAGAGGTGGTAGGAACCCTAAGCGGGGGCCACATCCGAGAATATTTGAGTGACAGAGCACACAATAATTATGAGCAGAGACCACCCGTTGAAGGTAAATCAAATTCGGTTGCACCACCTCATGTTATAAACATGATTTATGGTGGGTTAATGATTTCCACTAGATCTTTTACCGAGGCCAAAAAGACAAAAATCTCGGTAACCCGGGAGAAGAGATTATGGGAGATATCTGATGAACATACTATCACGTTCACCGAAGAAGATGCTACCGGTGTAATCTTCTCTCATAATGATGCATTGGTTGTCATTGTACCTATCGACTGCTACCAGGTGAAGAGAGTTCTGATTGATCCCGAAAGCTCGGCTAGCATAATCCGGCTAAAGGTGGTAGAGGAAATGAATATAGCAGACAAGATAGTCTTAGGTTTCAATATGTCAAGCGAGACCACGAAAAGGGAAGTGGATCTACCGATAGACGCGATGAGAGTTATTAAGATAACAAAATTTTATGTGATCGATGGTGACATGAGGTATGATGCAATATTCAGAAGGTCGTGGATACATGATATGAAGGCGATCACATCGACACTACATCTATTGGTAAAATTTCCTACACTAGAATGGATTCAGCAAATCTGGGGCGAACAACCCACTGCCATGGAAAACCAGAGGTGGTGACAAATGCTAAATAGCAATTACATGAAGCAGAATCGGTACCAGTAGATGTCCATCAGGTTTCACCGACAGAGTCAGAATCGGCCTATTAGGATAAAGAGTTTTCAGACCGGTACCAGGTGCCTAGATATTTTTAGGTACCGGACGAGTCAGATATCACCAAGTCCATTATAGAGGAACTTGAACAGATTGCGCTACACCAAAAAAATCCCGACGGGAAGGTATACCTGGCACCAGATTGATCCCGGGGCCATGAATTTAATTTTTGCATATCTTATATCTAACGCCGATTGCTTTGCATGGTCTCATGAAGATATGATAGGTATCCCTACAGAAGTCACAACTCATAAATTGGGCCTAGATCTCAGTTTTCCTCCCGTGCGGCATAAAAAATGGCCAATCGCCAAACTCCGCAATAGATTTGTTAAAGATGAGGTAGCTAGACTGCTTAATATAGGATCAATCCGGGAAGGGAAGTACCCGGATTGGTTAGCAAACGTAGTCGTGGTACCAAAAAAGGAAATAAATTTAGAATGTGCATTGATTATAAAGATTTGAACAAAGCATGTCCGAAAGATCATTTTTGTTGCCAAACATAGATCAGATGATCGATGCTATAGCTGGGCACGAGATAATAAGTTTTCTTGATGCGTATTCCGGGTATAACCAAATAAAGATGCACCTGAAAGACCAAGAGAAAACATATTTTAAACTACTTTCGGTACTTATTGTTATGACATTATGTCTTTTGGACTAAAAACGCTGGAGCTACATATCAAATGTTGGTAAATAAAATGTTTGAAAAGCAAATAGGAAAAACAATGAAAGTATATATAGATGATATACATGTTAAGAGTCTTCGTGCAGAGGACCATTTAAGTCATTTGCAGGAAACCTTTGAGGTACTGAGGAAGTATAATATGAAGCTAAATCCCGAGAAATATGCTTTCGGGGTAGACTCTAGAAAATTTTTGGATTTCTTAGTTTTCCAGAAAGGAATTGAGATAAATCCTGGTAAAATAAAGGTTATCGAAGACATATCGAACATGCTTGAAGATGTGAGATAAGTGCAGCGGCTGACCGGGCGAGTGGCGGCCCTGCAGGTTTATCTCTCGGTCATCAGGAAAATGTCACAAGTTCTTTTTACTTCTAAAGAAGAAGAACGGTTTTATATGGATGCCCGAATGCCAGCAGGCCCTACGGGATCTGAAAGCTTACCTATCCAGTCCTCTGCTTATGTCAAAGCCAAAGGATGGAGAACAACTACTTATATATCTGGCGGTCTCAGAGGTAGCGGTAAGTGCAGTTCTGGTACGGGAGGAAAAAGGTACGTAATTTCTTGTTTATTACGTAAGTAGAGTAATGTCAGGAGCTGAAACTCGATACTCGTTACTCAAAAAAATGGCTTTTGCCTTATTAATGTTGTCGCAAAAGCTTTGGCCATATTTTCAATGTCACCCAATTGTTGTAGTAATCACATTTCCTCTTAAGAATGTGTTTCACTTTTCATATTAAGAATGTGTTTCATAGTGTCCCCGTGGCCGTTCATGAAGTAGGGGGATGGACATAGTCAGACCCTTGCCAGTGACACCAGGACATGTATGTCAAATTATATTTATGACTGACTATTTCTCTAAATGGGTTGAAGTTGCAGCTTATACAAAGATCTGGGAGAAAGAGGTGAAGGACTTCATTTGGAAACATATCATCTGTCGTTTTGGCATCACAAATGAGATAGCTTGTGACAACAGTCGTAATTTTATTAGGGCAAAAGTTACGAAGTTCCTAGATGACGTGAACATCAATGGATCACCTCCACTCCCTAACATCCCAGTGTGAATGGTCAGGAAGAGTCAACAAACAAGACTATAATCCAGAACTTGAAGAAAAAACTGTAAGCTGCAAAAGAAAACTGGTCGTCTATGCTACCAAAAATATTGTGGGTATATAGAACTATGACGAAGACTAGTACCGGAGAAACTCCATTTTCCTTAGTCTACGGTGCAGAAGCCTTAATTCCGATTGAATTGGGAACTCGCAGTTTGAGATATCTCCGGGCTAAGGACAAATCAAATGCAAAATCAATATTTGTGCAAGTCAATCTCTTGACTCTTTGGAGAAATATGCTCTTTCCCAGGATGATGGGTTGGAGGATCATCATTGCTGCATGGAGAACGAGAACGAGAAAATTTAGCAGACGACATTATGGAAGAAAATTTAAGGAAGAAGGAAATTTTATGAAGACTGAAGATTTGAGGAAGATTGTAGTTTCCTTTTATGATGGATTGGGCCTCCTATTTATGGTAAGAGAATATAACGTTTGGAAATGAAAAGACGTGTATTTTCATTTCTGTACTTCATGTCGATTAGAGCAATTGTTCAGTTGCCGCTGTTTCAGAAGAATTGAATGAATGTGACATTTGACAAGTCTTGTAATCATTACGTTTCAAATTTTTCGTCGAAGTGTAGAGTTCATTCGGTCCGAGGTTCCAATCCACTTCCTTGGTGCACAAGAGTTACACCCGAAAAGTGCGGTAACTATCTGTATGGGATAAAATTCGTATAAAACAGTTGTACGAATTATGATGTGACACGTAGCAATTAATGCAGAGTCAAGTCCAGGTCAGCCTGAGGCGTCACCGGTATCATCTAAGCAAGGGACCATCATACTCACATGCAGTACCGGTAATTTAAAAGGTTAAATGAGTCGTTTTGGGTTAAAACGGGTGGCCGTTACTGGATCGATCGTACGTCTTCCAGCAGAGTCATAAAGCCATTTATGACTACAATAATTGTCTAATTATTACAACATTTATTCTCATGTATTAATGAGAGCATGTTTCGTGGGGTGTGTATCCGTGTAGCTCATGTATAAATAGGACACATTGTTTCATTATAAGACATCAGATTCAAGCTATTACAATACATTTTCTTATTTTCTCTCGATTATTGTGCTTGCATTTAAGTTGTCGTAACATTTCCCAGAAGCTATCACGGGGCTCAGGTTAACTATTACTTTCTTAATCTTATTATTGTCTATTTACAATATCTTTTATCTAAAATCATTATAAATCTGTCACTTGAGATCCACATGTCCTTGACCACTTATATAATTTTAATTATATCATTTTACGGGTAAACAAAATGTTAACACATTGGTCTTTGGCCAATGAATGGCAGCAACGTTATTCATTAGGGGCAAATAAAGGAACAAAAATGATAAAGAAAATCAAAAATACCCAAATAAAATCCAATCGATTGTTAAACCACAAATGCCAATAAGTAAAGGATGCTACCGCTTATATGAAGATATTTTAGTAATATTATTGCTTGATAACAATAAAAAATTCCTAGACAACCTTTAAAGGAAAACTATTGAATTCCCTTTTATTGAAAGTTCGGACAAAAATCTTTAGCAAATTAAGTGTTATATTGTCACTAAAAGACTTAAATCTACGAAAAAAATTATAATTGTACAATTCTTACGTCAAGCTTAAAATATTAAATTTTTTAATTAATTTTAAATGCATATGCTCTTTGATTTTTTTTTTATCGGTACGATACGACTAGTTATAAATTTATGAGTACTTTATTAGTCTTTTCAATCTTTCATTAATAATATGAAAATCAAATGAGATTTTATAAATAACAAATATTTATTTTCGTTTATAACATAAAAGTACATATTTTATTTATAACAGTTAAAGGAGATCTAAACTTAAAATATCGATATACATACATAACAACACTCAGTGTATCAGTTAAACAAACGTTTACATATTGAACGGATTATATACCCTCGTGTGAAAAAAGAAAGCAGCACTTTAAATTTCTCTTCTTCTTCTTCGCATTATTCTTCACTTTCCCGATCATTCAAAGTTTGGCTTCTATGACTAATTTCCCTAAGCAATGGAAAGTTTTCATCTCTTCTTTGCAACTAAAGAAGAACTCAGACTCCTGCAATCTGCACAGGAAACTCGTCCGAAACAATTACAGAAAGATGAATGAAAAGTCACAACTTCAACTGTGGACCCAGATGTTAAAGCTCGTCAAAATTTATAGGGGAAGACGAAGTCCTTTTTAGTAATTTTTAAATCACATTGTTTCTTTGACAAGAATCTTAGAAGCTTTGGAAAAACCAAGCAATAAAATGAATAGTTGTGAAAGTAGAAATAAGACTATTTGACATATGGAAACGAAAACCTCATAGCCAGAAACATATGGAAATATTGTTTGCTACTTTGTTTCAAGATTTGTCCTGCAATCTTGATCAGAAATAAAAATTTCAAGATTGTTAGCCATTGATGCTTAGTATTTTTTAAATCTGTAAATTAATGATTCGTATTAATTAATCTTAGTCAAGCTCACAAAGGAAAAATGACATGGTGCGGTCAATTGGGAAAAAAAGGCTCAAAAGTAAATACCCCGAAATAGCTATTATTAGGTCCAAAATAAAGATAAGTAGTAATTTATGTATCACAAAGATTAGGGCATCAGATTTCTTAAGGGTTCAACACTTTTTCACTTTGTCTTTTTTCTACACTCTCTGATCTCCCACCTTTCTGCCGTCAATGATGTCATCGTGCCGCCGCCACCGTCGAAGCAAACCACTGCTCACCACCATAAACGCAATCAAACGTCGCCTTTTCCTCTCTCATCTCCTCTACTGTCACCACCCAATTCCGAAAAAATCCATTCATCCAACGTCTCTAGTTGCGTCGCCTCGCTCCGCCCTCCTCCCCATTGTTTCGACGCTCCGACGGCCAAATCTTTCTTCATTTTCGCTGCTCCGACGAGCTTTACAACTAGATCTGGTCGAAGAACGCAAAGCGCCGACAATGCTATGCTCTGGTGGCTATGCGATGTCGCTCCGGCGTATCTCTCCATAGAAGTGACACCGACACTGCCTCCCTTTCTTGTTTAGTAATTGTTCGGATCTGTCTGGATTATTTCTCCAGCAAACCCCATAGATTTCGAGCTGATTAGTTCTTTTGTATTTTTCTATGGTTGTGAAATCATCAGATCTATAATTGTTTGATACAGATCTGGCTGGAAAAAAATTCGGTGATCTTCATTTTTTTCAATTATCCTTGCATGCATATAAATAGTGTATAATAATCGTATAATATGCGTATCATTAGGATTATACATTTTTTATACACAAATTATATAAAAAATTATATAATGTGTATATATATATTGTATAAATAAATGTATATATGAAGTGTATAATAAATGTATATTCAGTGTATATATGATGTATAATATATATCTTGGCTATAAAATCTTTTGATATATTTGTGGCCATTTGTTGTAAATATTTTCTACCAGAGGAGTACTTATGTCCTTTGTCCTTAAATTGGGTTGATTTGGGCACAAACCTAACTAGCCCATCTGAAGCAGCAGCCTATCTTGACCCGTGAGACAACCCAAATTAGACCCATTTAGATGTCCAAAGTTTCTTTCTCGCCTTTGTTTTCATTCCGAGTCTCTAAATTATTTCAAGTCCAAAAAACTCTCCTTTGCATTTGTTTAAATTGCTTAGATATTATATTATATTTCACTCCAATTCGATGGAAATATTTTTTTGGCCTCGAATAAGTGTTCTTTAATAACCAAATTTTATAAGCTTGAATTGGTAAATTGTTAATTTTGATGTGTTCGTTAGTTTATATCTTCAATTTTTTTTTAATGTCTCCACATTCTTGATTTACATTTATAAGTTAATGATGTGTATATTTAGCCTTTGTAGATCGGTTATTAGAAGTCAAAAAATTTAATGGATGAAATATTTTATTTTCATATTATAGTGAGCACTGAGCACTTTGAACCACTAACAGATTATTTTATATCTTGATGCTTAACCTTATTATAGAATATTTGCTTTTCAATAAAAAAAAATTGTCTTACATCATTGATAGAATAATTAATAATTGGTTATAATTAATAATTATTATAATTGATTTAGAAGGTAAATGGTAGGTAAATTAGCATTTAAGTAGATAGATTAGATGACATATAATTAGTCAAATCATATCCTATTAGTAGTTATTAATAGCCTAAGATGTGGCTCTACTTATTGTATATTTACCTCCTTTATGGAAGAATATCATTGAGAAAAATAATCTTATCACTCTATAGGATAATAGGATATGATTAGGCTAATTATATGTCATCTAATCTATCTACTTAAATATTAATTTACGTATCATTTACCTTTTAAATTTAATTATAATAATCACTAATTACAATCAATTATTAATTATTCTATCAATCATATTTTAAATCAGTATCAAATGTTAATCTCAACTTTTGAAGTATAAGTTGCTAAAGTTTTGGAATATAAGAAACAAATACGTACCATTGTGTATGTAATTACAGTTCCTTGTCATACCTTTTTAAATCAAATTAATGTAATTGTGAATTCTATAAAATATACTATTTTAGTCAATTTAAGTACCAAAGATAATTTGGGAAATGCCACTTAGTCCATTATGTGCTTTGTATGGTACAGAAATTGAAACCATCGACCATCTGTTCTTCAAATGCTCCATATCAGCGTATGTATGGGAGAAATTGTTGGTCTGGCAAAAGATTAATAGGAGTTCATTGCTATGGAAGTTAGAACTATTATGTTGTGAATTTGGTTTTACTTGAAAGGATTGCACTGCTACAATGTATATAATGATTCTTGCAGCCGCTATATATGAACTGTGGATAGAAAGGAATCACAGAGCATTCCAAACTCAAAGGAGAACTGGTGAAATTATTGTCAAGAAGGTAATCTGATAGAATATACGTAGTTTGTTAGTAACAAACTACGTATATTCCCTAATATTATTAGAGATCTTGCAATTATGGTAGTAGTCTTGTATTAGAAAAATGTATATTTGATTTTTATAATTATAGGTTAGGTTTACTATTGTATATCATGTATATAAACCCTTTACATTAATGAAAAGAATCAATGGATTATTATCTTTCATAATCGAAGAAGTGCTTGTGAGAGCTAATTTGCATGCTAGACTGAAGCATTGTGTTGTTAGCTACCATACGTATCCTGTCTAGTTAAGTAAGAATAGAAGAATAGTGGTAGAGGTCTAGTCACCAGTTGGGGCATGTCCTAATGGTGTACGATAGAATTGGTTTTGTTTTTGCTGATTTTCTCTTTTTCCTTGAGCTGTACATTGACACTTTTGATAATAAATGTGAATAGTTACCAAAAAAAAAAAATTGAATAGTGACTTTTTCAAAAGAATGTTTATTTATGTTTTTGAAACAATGCACAAAAGTTGGGTAAATTTGGACGGGTTGGGTTATAATCCATTTTGGTCCAACACATCTTAGCCCAAGTAAACTTGGGCAGGATTGGACAATGACTCATCTACTGTTTCAGCCCGTCTTGATCCGTCCAAATTCATCCCAAACAAATAACCCATTTTCACCTCTACATGAATGCAATATTTTTTTGTCAAGATGTTTAAGTTGGTGGGACTATATATTGGGTATGTTATCGCAAATCCCAAGTTTGTCTATGAAGTTATTGTTGTTGTTGATAGGTAAAATTGGCTAAAGTGATTAATTCTTCCCACAAGACTTTCCTCAAAGCTGTCGTACATTTAGCATAAACAAAAGAATTATGAAATATAGTATATCTTGTGACAGAAAATGTAGTCCTTGAAATCTGATGTTGATGCCTGAAACAGTCAAATAATCAAAGCTTATACTTTTGGTGTAGGAGTAGACTGATTAATAATTAGTCCCAGTATCTGGAGATGATTGAGTTTCTAGGATTGTAGTGTTTGTCTGATTTTCTTGTAATTTTTGTACCTTTTTGGTACTTTTTCATTAACAAGTTTTTGGACACGTGTGTTGCAACGTGTATCCCATATTAATTAATCAATACAAAATATTTTAAAACATATAAATAATTTAGAGTAAGCGATAAATTACTCAAGCTCAAATTATTGAATAGTTCGATATGTAATGTCACTGCAAAGCACAATTTATGAAAATTGCTATGTAATGATGTTTAAAGAATATCTCCATTAACACGGCAATTCTGTGTCAAACGTTGATAATTTGATGTTTTAATGCTTCGCAAAAATTAACACTCCATCAGATTTGAGAAAATAATACCTTTTAGTTTCCACATTTAATTTTTAATAATCAGAAAAGAACTTAACATACAAAAAGACACATAAATAATTAATAGTACGTGTAATTAACAATTTTAGTTTCCTCTTATTTACTATTGAACCTTCCGTTTTTCATAAAGTAAACAAATAAAATTTAATAAAAATAAAAGAAACGGAAAAAATTCAGACACCTCAGATTAATCATGCCATAAAGGTCAAACTTTAATACAAATTTTATTTAATTAACTATGTACGTTCATAAGATTTTTTACACGATATTTGTTCATGTTTTCTTGATACTAAGACTATGAGAAGAATTGATTTTATTATTTCGAAGTAATTGACTTGTAGGTAGATATGAACCCTATTGGAAGAAATGGACCACTATGTTATTATATAATAATGTTTCCGTAGATGTATATTGATATTGTAGACTTTTAAATATATTATTTTTGTCAGGATATATGAGGTTGTTGGTGAAAAAGTCATTTTGAAGACTTATTTTGTAAAAAGGTCGTAAGTCTAAAAGTATTGCAGAATAGTCATCATTTATTACGTCATCACTGTGAGTATTTTGTGCGTCCAGATCTAACCCCAAAGTTTTAAAAAAATATATTTTGACCCTAAACCCCCACCATTTTAATTACCTTATAAGAAATAAAAACTAAATATTTCCCTCCAAAAGCTCCGATTTCTTGATTTTTCAGATCCCCTTTCGGGCAATTATTTCGGCTATTCATCAAAAAATCAGTCCCAAACGACTGAAAGCTTCATATTTCCACCATTGTAGCTAAAAGCTCGTTGAAATCGTTGGAAAGAGCTTTCTCTATTGTTTCAAAACCTCAGTTTTTCGGTGAAAATTTCGGCGTCAGTCCAACATTAGAGTTCGTTTTGGGAATTCAAATTCTCTTGTGGAGTCAATTCTCGATTCAAATACCTCATTCGTAACATGTAAGTGCTTTATCCCTATTCTTTTTTATTCTGAATCTAGTACTATTCATCGGCCAGTCATCGACCGTTCATAGACCATAGGCATAGTCTATTATGGCGTCAATTGCAGAATATATTATAGTAGGAAGTGATTACATGGGCGAATGGGTGGAACCCCAAAATTATGAAAATGGATTTCTGCGAGCATGGTGATAGTGCGGTTTGTCGTTCGTCGCAATGATACGTATAACGACTTGGTTACGAGCGTAATGAAATGCGGGGAGTTAAGTTGTGAGCCCAGCGACTTGCACATTAATTATATGATTAATGCCCTGCCCAATAGGGAAAACGCGTCCTTCTTTCATAACGAATGATAGGAAGTGGGATTGTACACGCTTGATGTTGTTGTTGATAGTTCTAGGCATGTTTTAAGAGTAAATGTTGTTGAGAGGGCTCAAGAAGCTTCTATTTCAGCAGTACCACCCCACCCCATCCCCACCTCGACAACCAACAGATGATAATTCAATACAACGTGAGGGCATGAGTGATCATTCAATGAATACAGATGATGATAGTGAGGATAGAGAATGTGATGGAGTTGAGGAGCAACCAAGTGGTACACAAAAAAGCCACAACTTCATTGATAGAACTGGGTTTTTTGGGCAAACATTTGATAACAAGAAGTATTTAAGGTTTTAGTAAATAAAGTTGTGGTAATGACCCCGTTTTGTTTTAAATCGAGCAAGAGTAATAACAAAATATTATAAGGTGGAATGCAAAATCTCTTAATTGTGGCTGGATGGTGTAGGTCAAGAAGTATGAAAACTCGGATAGGTTTCGCATTTATAAGTGCGTTGTTGAACACACTTCCGGGGTTAAATGTTACGAGCACGCATAAGGGTCTCTCGCTATTTGTCCTTACATCAGTCTTGATGAATGATTTTATTGACAACAAAGGGCCAACGACAAATGAAATACATAGGATTGTTTTCAAGGAGTTTCGTTGTAAACCAAGCTACTGAATGTGTTAGAAGGCAGGTATATTGACTAAGAACATAGTTAGGGGGATACTGTAGCACGGGTATGACATCTTACCAGCTTATTCTTACATGATTCAAAATTTAAATTCGGGTTCTAGGATTTACATTAGCCTTGATGATGAGAATATGTTTAAATATTACTTCATAGATTACAGAGCTTGCATTCGAGGATATACCCACATGCGAAAGGCTATTTCCATTGACGACACACATTTATACGGCAAGTACGAGGGTGTGTTATTGACTGTCGTCGCATAGGATACTGAGAATCATATCTGTCCCATTACATTTTGTGTGGTGGACAAGGAGTGTGATAAATCTTGGAGCTACTTTTTTTAGCAGCTGAAGTATATAATCGCTGATGAACCTGACATGTGCATCATCTGTGATAGGCACAAGAGCATAGCCAACGGTGTATCAAGGATTTTTAAGCATGCCCATCATGGACTTTGCATGAAATATCTTGCTGAAAACCTTCGAAAGAATTACCAATGTGGAGACACTCTTCATTGTTACTATGATGCAACAAAGGCATTTGGTTACAAAGAGTTCAGCAAGCATTTTCAGGAATTAAGGGACAAATGGTTCAAAACAGCTAATTGCCTCAAATTTAATATAGGATTTGACAAGTGGAGTAGGGCACATTTTTACAGCAAACAGGTACGATGTGCTGACCACAAATATTATCGAGTCGCTAAACTCAATGTTGAAGGATGAAAGAGAGTACCCTGTGACTGCCATATTCAATTCCGTTTCTAGGAGGTTTGCTGATATTTTCAAGCAGAGACGTGTAGATGTGGACAATTCAATCAATTTATTTGTGTTTTCGACTGAAAAAATGCTAAGAGAAAACATGAATGAGGGAGACTCCTTGTTTGTCAATAATATAAATGGGGATGCCAACGAGTTCACCATAGTCAGCAGTGGCGCGACTGCCAAAGTCAATCTATTGAACAAAACATGTTCTTGCAGAGAATATGACTTGGTTAAATTACCGTGTGATCATGCGATGACAGCATTGCGACTGAAGTACGGATCTGGATATGGTACAAGCATTTATAAGTATTCTTTAACTATGTATAAAGTTTAATCTTACATTCTTGCATTTGCTGAAACTATTCATGTAGTCCCTCCAGAGTCAGAATGGCTGTGTCAGAGGAGTATGCTAAAATGTACATTCCCCCCACCGACTTATACTCCAAAACCCGGAAGAACGAAAATGAAGTGTATTCCTGACATCATAGAATCTTTCAAATCTAGTGGAAGTAAAAAAGGGAAGAGAAATAAGTGCTTAATTTGCAAGAGAAATGGCCACAAGAAAACAACGTGCCAATATTTGAGAGATCATCCCACCTGATTATTTTTCATTTCAACGTATTTTTGTTGTATTTTGAATTTTTTTCTTCTGCTAATGTATTAATTTTGAATGTCAGTTCAATATTAATCAACTTTGTTTTAGTCTATAATAGAACGACATTGGTTTATAATATACCTAACACTTGTACTATAATATCACATTTAATAATTTTAGTCGACTCTTCTAACGGTCTATATTCCCTATAAAATTCTAATAAATTTTGAACTTAGAAATGTACTAATTAAGTTTTTAACAATTGCAGAATTATGTCTTATCTGTATGAATACCAAACATTACGTCCATACGTCCAGCCATGTGTCTATCTTCCATTGGACCTTTTAAATTCAATATATATATCGGTGGTTGTCTATACTCTCATCTCGATTTGAAATATACAAAAACTTCATTCACAGTCTCAAAAACCTTAAACCTTCCAATGACAAGAAGAATCAGAGGTCGTGTAACGAGGCATCAACGTTTTCAAGCCCCATCGCCAGACGTCCTCCTACTAAGAAATAATTTTGAGAGGCTTTTCATGGGTCTTGGAGAGGACAGGAAACGGATTAACACTGCTCTCTGTAGGATCATGCGCCTTCTGCGTGTGATCGTGCAAATGAACAATGTCGACGCCGATGCCCTCATCACCCCGTGCAACCCTCTACTTATTTTAGTTTAATTTCACTTCATTGTTACTTTTGTAAAGCTTTCACTTATGAAAGTAGTAGATGGAAGCTTTTGGGGTTTCATATATAAAAGCTTTTGTATAGATGCTCTTTTTGTTGAATGAAATGAAACGAATATTGGAGTTGTTTGTTTTGCTATATATATTTTTGTGATTTTTGTATTTTTTTTGTTTGATTTCTGCCAAAAAAAATGTTCTTAGTGAAGTGGGTAAATTATAAACCACACGACTAAGTGCACACGAATATTGTAGACATTGCTATTTTAAAAACTTAATAATTTCATAAATTTAACTAAATACTATAAATTATGAATTTATAATAGTATATTTATATCACATAAATAGTTGACTGTTTCCATTACTTAAAGTAAAGTATATATTTATTATTTATTATTATTATTATTATTATTATTATTACTATTATCAAAATCGAAAGGAAAAAAAACTCAAACCCCAAACCTCAAATCTAAGAGATCGTCCATTGGTATACCATAAATCTACCGTTGTCAATTGTCAACAACAATTGTCTAGTCTAGACTTATGAAATAGTCTATAATCTACCTTCTGTTGTATATAGATCAGGGCAAATTTTTTCTAAAAATGTAATAAATAAATAACATAAAATTACTTAATGATTTAAACATTATAAGAACTCTTTGTTACATCACATGAGTGTCAACACATGATCCAATAATGTACGTCCTTATAATAAGGTTGTGCTTTTAAGAACAATACCGTGGTGTCTGACTATTGGATAATAGTGTTCTAAAACTCTTTGGATAATGTGTATAAGGGAAGAGGACTCACATATGATGTATTAAAGAGTTATTATAATATTTAAATATTATCAAGTCATTTTATTTTATTTTATTTATTTATTACATTTCTAGACAAATATTGGTGATTAAGAATCAAATGTATCTTAACACAAAACATACAAATGTAAAACAGGCTCAGAAACTGTTACACACAACCCGAGAAAATTTAAAAAGTACGTAGAAAGAATGAATGAAGAGTAGAATTTTGAATCTGAAATGCTCTATCATTAAATAATTAGTCTCCATAACTGAATAATTGAAGCATACATGCTAACCTATATACAACCACAATAATCACCTTTTCCATCCTTCACCATATTTCCTCAGATCATCCAAACAAAAAAGAAAAAACACAACATGATTACAACTCAAAGAACACATGAATGCTGGGGACCTGATATTTATCCACCCCAGAAGACAAATCACATGAACAAAAAAAAATGGCAGAATGATAGTTGAACAGGAAAGAAGAGAAGAAATTAGAAAGCCAAAAGGTGAATTCTACTCTTTCAAGATGTCGCGTCTTTGGCTTAAGTTATCTAGCTTTGTAAGGATCCGTCCTTCATTAGTTTCAAGCTGAGACTATTATATCGTTCTCGTGAATACTGTCTTGACGCCTTCCTCCAATCTGTCCCAGTCTTCATCATTGTAGAGAATTCATCGTAACTTATCCGTCCATCCTGTAAGAGAATGAATGTCAGCACATAAAACATAACATACAAGGAAGCAGATCAATATAATATATACTTTATAGAAGTATATTACTGAATACTGACCTTGTCAGTGTCGACATCTTGCATAATAGCATTGATAACTTCTTCGCTGTTGGTTTCAATCTCGTCTTCTAAGGCCTCCCTTAACTCCTCGATCTCTATATAGCCATTTTGGTTCTTATCAAAAAAGTCAAACGCTTTCTTCAGGTGCTCCTCATTTGCCATCTTTCTTAGGTGGACTGAAACTGCTACAAACTCCCCGTAGTCCAAAAATCCATCTTTATCAACATCACCCTGTGAAAATATCACCGATTAGTTCCCCGTGTTCCTCCCAAATAACATTATAATGCGTGGCTAATATTCTTACGTGGTTATACAAGTCATTTTTAACCATTTAACTACTTTGACTGGGTGCGGGAAACATAACAGCAGCAGTAGAATATTGATTTATTTAGTCTTTTTTCAAGCATTCAACTAGGTAATAAAAGAGGAACAGAAGTCAAATACAACACACAGAATTCAATACTTACAACATCCATAAGAATTTGTACATCAGATTCGGGAATTTGATGGCCAAGTTTCTGCAACCCAACTCTCAACTCGTTAACGTCAATCTTCCCTTTGTTACCTATATCCATCAATTGGAATCCCTCCTTTATTCCAGCCACTTCGTCCACCGTCAAATGCTCAGCAATCACCTGAGGTAGAAATGCAATTTATGAGAAAAATATATTTACAGTAAAGAAAGAAAGAAAAGAAGAAACATCAATCTCTTGCTCATTTTACAAAGAGTTGGAATCGCACCCTTAAAGCTCTTTTCTTTAGCTTGTTCATCATAGAAAATTGCTTGAGCCTTGCTTTCACTGTTTCACCCAAAGAAACATTTGGAGCCTTCTTTGCATTTTGTATCCAGGGGTGATCTATAAGCAGTCAGAGAGCAAAAATGTTAAACTTTGACAAGGAATAATGAATTTTCACATGGCTTACGAAGTAAATCAAGAGTACTCTTTTAGTCAGTGCTTTACCTAGAACTTCTTGAGCAGTAAGTCTCTTGCTTGGGTCAGGGTTAAGCATCTTCTTCACAAGGTCTTTGGCATTGTCGGAGACCTTAGGCCAGGGGTCCCTTTTGAAATTCACAACAGAACGAATGATTGCTTGAGCAACTCCTTGTTCAGTTTCTGCAATGATAGAAAAATAAATTATATAAACACCATGCTGACCATAACAAAATCAGTACCAGTATTTAACAGTTGATTGATAAAATATTATAACCGCTAGATAACCTTCTTCCTTTCGACGTTATTATGGAGAATAAACTAAAGGAGCTTACATAATTGATTTGACAATCACAGTTTACTTGGAAACAGATCATAAGGATCACCAATTTATATACCAAAAGAAACTTCAATGAGAAAATTTCTTTAGCAGCGATGTTTATTTAAGAATGCTATAAGATTGGAGCAACTATTTTGGAAGTTCAAAGTATCAATTTATGGGGCACAGATCACTACAGATAAATTGGAGCAAGTCAAGATACATTTCACCAGGTCATCCGTAAATGCCATGTATCCTGGTCCAAAATTTTTAAAAAGAAAAAGAACAGAATACATAAAAATATTAAAATAGTACTCTCTAATCATCATTGCTAACAGTTTTGTCTCTTTTACTCGAAGAATCTCATTTTAAGACTTCTGCTCCTCAGAGTCAAGACTATAGATGCAGAAGATTTACTTTTCCTCCATAAATAAAGCAACAAGAGAATATGGGAAACCAATATGACACAGTGGATATGCATTTTTCTTTCTAAGACTTAACAAATCTTGGGCGTTCTGTTTCAAGAATTTTTTCCTAATAGAATTGTCAAGGAGTAGTAAGCCCCCTATAGTGCCCGCACCCAAGGGAAAAAAGAAGTTAATGATCCTATACTGAAATATGGAGAGTGAAAGGGAGAACAAGAATAGGATGCAGGCGACCTCCGGTCAGAGAATTTATCGATCTGTCCAGCAGTAGAACAGCAACATGCAAAAAAAATTGTAATGTGAATCATCAATAACTTATCCTTCAAGGGTAAAGAAACTAACCTGCCCAAAATGGTGGCACACCACACAACAAGATGTAGAGAATTACTCCAGCACTCCATACATCTACTTCTGGACCATAGTCTCTCTTAAGCACCTCTGGAGCCATGTAGTACGGACTTCCCACAATTTCGTTAAATCTCTCGCCTGTAAAACCAATATGACAGGCTAAACAGTAAATATAATGTTCAATTATTCAAATGCAGTAAGAAATACATATTAAGAAACTTACCAGGCTTAAAGAATACTGAGAGACCAAAATCAATTGCCTTCAATGGTGCTGTCTCTTTCTTGTTTTCAAACAAGAAGTTTTCAGGTTTGAGGTCACGATGCATGACTCCATGCTTATGGCACATCTGAAAACCCAAACAAAAAGAAAAGTAATTCAATATTGAATGACTAACCAGCCATGATTGGAAATATTCAAACATATTGGTGAATTTGCATCTTGTCAAGCAGTTAATATCTTTCCTTTTAAAGGTCTCAGATAGTTGATCCCTGTTTATTGAGAAAAGACACAAAGCTCTGAAACAATTGGTGCAAAGAAAGCATACACCAATTACTCGACTAATGGTCATTTACCCCAACGTTGAGTTGGACAGCTTACCATGACACACCATCTAACTGACTAGTAACTGACTGGGAAATAATAACTTTGAAGCTTACTTGATATGAGCCCAAAAAGATCTATGAGGAAATGCCCATACTATCTCACTCCTTTATTGATTTTACAAATCTTAATTGCCAACAAGCTAGTTCTGTCTTTTACCTTTATCAAATACAAGCTAGTTCCCTTCATAGAAAACTGACACCAGTCTTCTCATTCTTTTACATCATTAAACACGTTCTTATATCACTAGCACCCTAAAAGCATATTAAGCAATCATGGCAAATCATTCAGCTGTTGTGAAAATTCTTCCATTCTACTTTACTAACAAACACTTCCAAGTCTAAATAACCCCAATAATAGTAGACCATTAAACAACTAAGGGAGAATACAAAATTAAAAACAAGAAAAAAAAATCTTCACCTGAATCACTTCGACAATTGTGCGAGTCACAGCAGCAGCTGCTCTCTCAGTATAATGCCCCCTTGCAACGATCCGATCGAATAGCTCACCACCCTCACACAACTCCATAACTATATGAACTGCATTATCATCCTCATAAGTATTCTTTAAGGTAACAATATTCGGATGCTTAGGCAAATGCTTCATGATCTCAACTTCTCTCCTTACATCCTCGATATCAACTCGAGTCCTAAGTTTCTTCTTGGATATTGATTTACAAGCATACACATCACCAGTTACTTTGTCAGTACTCAAATATGTAACCCCAAATTCACCTCGCCCGAGCTCCCGCCCGAGCTCATAAGTCGCCTCAATATCCGTGCCAGTTGGATTGTCCAACACATAGGACTTGTTTCCTCCATTCCCATGGGCATAGTCAACAGAAAATGGATTTGGTTTATGTTTTCCCCTTTTCTTCTCCTCATCTGAAGTTTGTGGTACTGCACAACAATTACCCATTGAAGCAGATCTTCAAAAGCCAAAAAAGGGTCTCAAGATCTTAACTTTCCCAACAAACTAATACAACAAAAAGCTCCAAATTCTCAAAGGTGAAGATCCAATTTTCCTTATCTTCACCTTATACCAAAAGGGTCTCAAGATCTTAACTTTCCCACCAAACTAATACAACAAAAAGCATCAAATTCTCAAAGGTGAAGATCCAACCCAATTTCCCTTATCTTCACCTAAAACTAAAAGGGTCTCAAGATTTTAGCTTTCCCAACCAAATCAGTACATCAAAATCTCAACTTTCACAGCTAAAGCACCAAAAGGGTCTCAAGATCTTAACTTTCCCACCAAACTAATACAACAAAAAGATCCAATTTTCCTTATCTCCACCTAAAACTAAAAGGGTCTCAAGATTTTACCTTTCCCAACCAAATCAGTACAACAAAATCTCAACTTTCACAGCTAAAGCACCAATTTTCACTAGTCAAACTTCAATCAAGATCCAATTTTTATAAATGATTTACATAGAAATCAAGAAAAGAGCAAGTGGAGTTACCTTAAATCCTCAAAAACTTTGATATTACCTAAGAAAAATCTCAGATCTCAACAAAACCCAAACTTTGAGGTAAAAAAGAACAATAAACCCTTGAGGTTCTTGTAAAGGTATGATCTTTATAATTGAAAATCAAAGTGTTTGTGGATCTGAACAGGTAATTAAGGATTGAAGATACCTAATTATAAATAAGAAAGAAGTAAGAGAGCAAAGGTCAACTGTGGTTTCATGGAAACTTCCCTCCTATGCACGTTGCTAAAACTCTTTGTTGTGAATGTGTTTTTCCCTTTTTTGACGTCTTCTTTGTTTTCCCCCAAATTTGTCCAAATCAAGACCACATTGGTATAACCAAAATGGGATTTTTTTATATATTTTTTGTTTATTATAAAATGTCTGCTTTTTGTAACAAATGCATATTGGTGAAAAAGCATTGGCTATTAATAAATTGTTTTTAAAATGCTCCATCTTGTCTCTTTTGTCATCACCAACAGTCCTATTCACTTCTCTCTCCCTCCATCAGCATAGCTGAATAACAAGGAGTGAAATTTAAAATTCAGCTAGAGGCGTGTAGCGTGAGTTTGAATTCTAATAGGATCAATTTGCTTTCTTCTAGTGTAGGATCTTGTAGGTGATATCAATTGCTCTGTTTTCAAACCTTGGTCATTCAGGTACATTCCGTGATTTACTGATAGTAGTGTTGAGGGACCGAGATTACTATCTTCAGGAATAGTTTGACATAAACTGAGAAGCTGTATATTAAAAAAAATGTTTGATTTGCTATGTTCTCAAACTCTGGTTATTCAGGCACATCTGTGATTTACTAGTAGTAATGCTGAGGGATCGGGACTACTATCTCCAGGAATAGTCTGGCATAAGCCGAGAAGCTGGATATCAAAAAAAATGTTTGATTTGTGTCCCCCGGAAATAGTTGGATGGCAAAGGATGTGAACTTAAAATTCAGCTGGAGGCCTGCAGTGTGGGTTTGAATCTTGGTGGCAACGCTTTGCTCTCTTCTGGGATAGGACCTTGTAGGTGATATCAGTTGTTCTGTTCTCAAACTCTGGTCATTCAGCACATTCCGCGATTTACTGATAGTATTGTTGAGGGTCCGGTACTACTATCTTCAGGAATAGTCTGGCGTAAATCAGGAATCATGTTTGATTTGTTGGGGTCATGAATAAGTTATATTCATTTCAAGATTAATAATAATAATAATATTATAATACTGGAATAATAATAATTCTATTTGATGAATATATTTTATTATAGATGTTTAGTTCATCTGATTTAAAATGAGATACAATATAAAATATGTATGTATTTGGTTTAAATTAGATAAAGTGAAATATAATGTTTTTTGAATTTTAGCTTTGGCTTTCTTAAAGTAAGAGAATAGTTTTGGAGAAAAAATAAATATGTATCATTTTTGTATTTAATCCTAGAATTATCATCCTACATAAAGACAAATATAATACAACAATTGTGGGTTTACTATTCCGTAATTGTTAATCCCAAAACTAAAAGTTCTATAAATGGTGAGATAAACTAATCTTGAATTTAAATATGGGATTATAATCCCTTAACCCTCAAACCAAACGACACCTTAGTTAAAATTCTCGTTTTTTTCATAATTTAATTTCTTATAAAGCATGGTCTTTTGTTGAGGTCGTACTTGTACAATATTGTAGCATTTTCTTGTTTCTCTCCATCTAAATGTCATATCCTTGGGTAGAAAATGAAAGGAAAAAGATAAAAACTAAATGAAAATTTAATTTCAATGAACAGAATAAAAATCCAGAATGATAATAATGAAGTAGCAAATGCGTGTTGACAAATATACCGACTTCTAAAACAGAGTATAAACATGCGAGTTATGGGCTAAATTTATCTCTTTAACTATGGAAGTAGGTTCATTTTAATCCCTCAAATATAACTTTGAGCATATTTAATTCCTTAACTATGAAAGTAGGTTCATTTTGATTCCTCAACTATAACTCTGGAAATATTTAATTCATTAACTATGTTAAAGTAGAGTACTTTTGATCTCCCTAACAATATCCTTTTAAAAGTAGTGGTGCTAAACCCAGCTCACTTGGTGGTCACTCCTGATATCCTGCATCAGTGCATAAATTATTTCCTTTTTCTGCAATGTAGATTTTCTAAATTTATTTTTATTAAATAAAACATAAAATTAATAATCAACCCATTTTTAATTTTAAAAGTAATTCATTTTACTAGTAGAAAAATAGCTCATTAATCAACTCATACCGAAAAAACTAAACCTAACTTGAAAAAAATTGAACCAAACCGAAGAATCCAAAAGTTTTGGTGGTTGTTATGCATTAGCTTCAGGTTGTTGTCATGTCTTAAAATTCTGAACTCACAAACCTCAAATCATGGCTCCGCCTCTGGTGTTAGATGGGTTTAGCACCGTTATTTTTTGAACGGGTTTTGTTAGGGTGACCAAAAGTGCTCCACTTTAGCATTGTTAAGGAATCTCAGGGTTATATTTGATGGATTAATATGAATCTACTCTCATAATTAAGAGATTAAATATGCTCAAGATTATATTCGAGGATCAAAATAAACCCACTCCCTAGTCAAAGGGATAAATTTAGCCCATAACTCATAAACATGCAGTCGACAATAAATAAATAAATGCACTTTACTATTCAAAAGTTTCCTATTATTTACTATTAATAGTACTAGTAAAGTATGTTGCCTTTTTCTGTGAAAAATATTCACTTTATTATTCCTCCATTAGATGGCATCACAGGATCTCTGTTGTTTCCAATTTTCTGGCTTCTATTTTGGTGTAAACATGTTAAAACCAATGCAACAAATGCATTATTTTATTGTATCAAAAAGTTGTTCGTATTTCTATTTACATACTTTTGGGGATCATTTTGTTTGTGGATTGAGAACAAAATTTAATTATCTACTGATGGGATAAATCATAAGATTACTTTACATCCTTTGGAGAAGGAAAGAAAAGATGCTCTTTATTGCTTTATTTTTTAACTTCATTTTAGTTGGTACCCCTTTTTAAGTACAAGAACATACTCTTATATTTTGTTAAATATATATTTTATGGTTTGATTCTTCTTCAGACTCGTGCATCGTAGGAGCTTAGTAAATATGACTACTCTTTTTTTTTTATATTAAGAAAGATAGCGGTCTAATCACAAAAGTCTCATTTCCTTTTACTAACTCTCGTTATACTAACTATCGGATAAAATATGATAAACTTCTCCTACTCTTCTTTAGTTAATAGGGCTCTTTTTGTCCTATTCTATATGATTCATTGGCACCCTATTATTTGGAGGGTCCAACAATTTGTTAGAATAATTTTATTTGTATATAATTTCACTAATCTTTTTTATATGGTTGTATTTGATTCAGCATAGGGTTTAAAAGAAAAAACTTTTACTACATATAGAAAATATTTTTGAAACTTATAATTTTTAAAAACATGTCAAGTTATTTCTATAATTATAAAAGCATATACCATAAAGATAGTATAAAAAAAAATATAGTTAAACAGCTTCTAATATAAACTTTTGTGATTGTTATTTTAAAGTAAAGGGGTATTTCCAGTCATTTTCATGCCATTGCCTCCTGATAGGCTGTAGGCTGTATTGAGTTGGTCAAACTCGAGGGATTTGACTTTGGAGTTTGGACACAACGTTTTTAATTATTATTCCTAAATATTAAAAAAATAAAATAATACTCCAATAAATATACATCAAAGTGATATTTTGCTGACTCTAGTCCACATGAATTGGACAGTGGATCGTTATACTAATTTCATTTTAAAAATAAATTGCAGCTATAAGCCAGATTTGTATTATTGCACTTCCGTTAATTTAAATGTATATTATCATCACTATAGAAATCTCTCTTGACTTGGAAAGACCAATAAATCCCAGGTTGTTCCACTAATATGAAGTTTGAAATTTTTATAAATTTACCTCCTCTTTTCTTTAACATTAATCGTTTTGATAAACTGAATTTGTTTTAAATGCATAAAATGTCATTATTATTATTATTATTGTTGTTGTTGTTGTTGTTGTTGTTGTTGTTGTTGTTGTTGTTGTTGTTGGTGGTGGTGGTGGTGGTGGTGGTGGTGGTGGTGGTGGTGGTATTTGCAAATCTATATGGGAGTTAATTATTAAGTGAAATATTTAAAGAGAGATACAAAATAGTTTAGATTAATATTATTATTAGTAAGTTAAGGTTATTAAATATCTTTCCTAAGAGTTTACGTAACTTTTAAAAAACATATATGAAAAAGCAATGCTTAGTACATCTCAAGATTTTATAGTTTCAAACTTCTCACGAAAGAATCTTAAAAGTTTAAAAACTATATGCGTAAGCAAATTAGATCTTGGAAAGAAGGATAAAGTCCTATGAAGCAAGAAGGCTTCACTTCCCAACTTTAAGCTTAGCTTCCAACAATTGTAAAAAAGCAAAATGACCTTGTTTGATACATCACTCAGAATTTGGGGTTAAGATGAATAATATTCATAGGCATAACCGCCCTGGCGTATGTTTCCAAATCAACTGCATCGTAAGCTGCTATAGCTCTTGCCAACTACCTTGAAAATGAAAAAGAAACTCTATCCTCAACCCTTCCAATCCTTAGTTCATGGTGGCAACTTCACCCCGTGCATCCTTTGGTTGTGAGCCCCGCCTAGAGGGAGGCGCTAAGGGAAGGGCGTAGCGTTAAATCTGCCTCGCCTTGAAGACGTTTGGAACCCTTCTGTTGAACACCAATTGGAAATCCAATCTGACTTCTAAAACGGAAGTGAACACAGGTGAGAGGACCCCACTTTCCCGCATCCCTCTCCACACGAGCAGAACACCAGAGATGCACAACACGTGGGCCTTGTATAACGAACGACGACTTTCGATTCTTCACTTCAAGGAGTAGAGTCGCTGCCCAATAATATTCATCTTATCGTATATATGAGGTATCTGATTCAAATTTTAGATATGAAAAAAATATTGATATAAAACGCTTCTTTCTTTAATGAATCTTACACAATGCGAATCTGGATTAGTCGGACTCCCAATAAGTTGAAAAAAATGTTATTTGATACAAGTTGATAGAAGCAAATCTCGATATAGTATAACTCCTTTATTTTACTTCGTGGAGTAGATCATAAGAAAGCAATCCCCTCACCCCAAAAAAGAAAGAAAAATAATGAAGTGTATCTTGAATTAAAAACAAAGCTAACGTTTCAATAATGAGATTGGTGTGCGTTATTTTTAATTTCTTGTTAAACAAATAGGAGTAGTTAGTTATGCAGAAACGAGAGCAGAAGCAATAGAAATGCTCATCATGTACTTGCAATAAAATTTATCAATTTTAATAAGAAGCAATATTTAACAGTGTTGGAGAAGCTTGTTTTTCTGTTTATTATACTTTCACGTATTATATTTTCGTAAGATTCCTCAACCTTCCATAAAAACAAAAGGTGAAAGGGAGAAGTAAATAGATGTTTAATTGGAATTATTATATTTTTGGTTCCCATATTTAAAGGGGATAAACTTCCCTCTTACAATAGTATGGTTTTGTTGTCACTAATACTGATTTCATAACTTTCTTTGTTTAATTTGATGATTAAGTCAAAATTAGCATGCTGTGGAATCATTTTTCCTCTTTTATACCAAAAAAGAACAAAGAAATATTTTAAATAATAATTGAATGATTCCCATCCAATTGGCTTATTGACTAATTCTAGCTAGTATATCCAATTGGCATGCCGGCCCAGTGGTTGAATTTCAATTCATTTTCTTTAGAAATAAGAACAATAATTAGGTCAAAGTCTATTGCAATTGATTGACGGGAGAACACAATCTTTGAACAAAGTCAAAATTAAGTTATTAAAAACAATTTTGGGATGTGTACTCATTTTCTTGGAAGAAATTTAATTGAAAGTCACATTTAAAATGTATAAGCATGTTTATGCTCCAACATCCCTCCCTCCCAAAAAAAAATAGCGGATATTTGTGATCATCTATAAGATCGTGGTGACTATATAAATGTGTCGTTACCGATACTATTACTTTTTGTGACGAGTTTTATGGATGACATGAAATACTTTTTATGACGACTTAAGGAGTTGCTATGAAAAAACCTCATTTCTTAAGATTTTTTCATCATGTTCCTATTTAATAATTTTTAAAAAAAATATTTATGCCCAGCTTTTTATGGAACTTAAATATATCGACTAACTATTACTAAAAAGTAAGGGATTTTTTTACTGAAATTTTCGACGGACCTCCCTAGGATATTTGCTTGTTTTTTGTAGTGACACGTAGTTGAAGCTTTAAAATTTTACTCTTGTAATGAAGTTGAAGGAGTTACTTTACATACGTGGAAAAATCTCAATATTTTCACTAATCGGATTCAATATATAAAGAAATAAAATATGAAAACAATCTTTATGTGACGTAGTTTTTCGGTGAAGGAGTGTCAATTGACTCTTGTTGGACATTATAACAGAGTGTCAATTGACTTTTTTTGGACATTATAACATACTAACCCACGTGAAATTTCAACCATTCAATTGTAGTTGAGGACAATATCAATGTGTGTATATATTTTATATGTATATATATTCGTTGGTGCTTGAGGGAGTAATATCAATAACCTGATCAACAACATATTTAGTGTAGTCCCACAAGTAGTATGAGAAAGGTAGAGTGTACACATGCCTCATACCTACCTCATGGAGGTAGAGAAGCTGTTTTCGAAGGTTGACAATAAGTTCTTTCAAAATTGACTATTTGCCCCTCTGTTAGAGGTGTTCCAGATTTGTCTGCAGATCCACTCTTTTTCCTATTCAAATATCAACCCCCTGACTCTGTGTTTTCACAAGTCTGAATTGTGTATTGTACTCAACAGGAAGCGTCACAGCCAACCCGATGTCGATCTGCAATATTAGTTTGAGAAAGTCGTTTGGTTTTTAACCTAGAGCGATTGGTTTACATGTATCATGCAAATGTCCAATAGACTATGATGAGACATTCAGTTCAGTTATCAAGATGGCATCTCGCCTCAATTGAACCAATTTCAACAACCTGATCAATTCCATGAATATATTGTAAAGAATGGATTTAGGACCAAGACCCATTCTTTACATGGTATCAGAGCCAAACTCATTCCAATTCTATGTTCACCGATGCTGGGTCCCCAAATTATGTTATCCACGCTCTAGTTAACGGGGTATGGGCGTGCAAGGAAGTGTTAAGAGTCTCACATCAAAAATGAAATGGGAACATGGACTCCTTATATGGACTTGGACAATGCACACCCTACAAGCTAACTTTTGAGATTGAGTTAGTTCCAAGATAAATTCTTTACCTATATTCTATATGCAATCATCCACATTGTGATCTAGTGGGCTATCAAGGACCACTGAAGGCAGCAATAAATGGAGTTTGCTAACATGAATTAGACAAAAGCAAAGATTTGCTGTCCAATATTGATCCAACATACAAGTAGGGTCTCTAGAGATATTCAAGTATTAACGCCATGTTTAAACCTAGAGGACATTTAAATTTTCAAGTGACCAGAAAACAAATATACCATTGAGCTGAATTTCCTTTTCTAAGAACTTCCATTGACAACATCTAATTTCATAGACCACAAAGTCCTGATGGCTGAAAACCCAATAAACAAAAATCAAGAGGGTTTTTTGAAAGGGTAAATTGGGTTTTGTTGGGTCAAATGGGACATAGAGGTCCATTCCCTGGTTCAGCAGGCCCATGCATTTTACAGCCACATGGTTTTTGACAAATATATTTTAAAAAAAATTACTCGCACTCTATGTTCATGTCAAAATAAATTAACCAGTAAGTTACAATCTAATTGAGAATCATATCATGCAATCATTAGTTATGAAGAGATAATATATTAGACATGTCTTGTATTCATCATTTAATTAAAGTAGAAATTTCAGAAAAGTACAATTTGATGAATTACATTACAAAAAGATATCTCATAACTTATATTGCAAAGCTTTGGCATAAAATTACTTTTATACAATATTATATACTTATATACAAAGATAGATATATTATGTAAGTAAGTGTATAAAAGTGTACAATGTGTACGTATATACACTAAAAAAAAATATCATTATACACAAAAATACATACTTATACACAATTTTTGGCCGACACCAGTGCCGCCGCCTGGAATCGACAGTTCACTTAAAGTAAAAATTGTGGCGTTTGCCTTGGTGAAAATTGGGAATTTTGGTGGGATGGGTGCGCAATGGGGTGGCGCTCATTTTGGCATTGGCCCTGGTCCAAGAAACTCACCGGAGCTCAGTCGGCGGCGGTTAACAGTGTTTCGCCACCGCCGATGAAATAGATCTAGAATTTCGATAGCAATAGGAGGCGGAGGAGAGAGAGAGGGGAGGCGAACTAGATCTAGGATTTCGGTAGCAGCATGAGGCGGAGGAGAGAGAAGGAGGATTTCTCAGGCGACGACGACGGATGTGCAGTGGTGGGAGAGCGGTGCGGCAGAGAGAGTGGAGGCAGGATAATTTTTTGTAAGATTTAAAAAGGTGGTTCAATTTTGATAGCATTATTACCCTAATTAACATACAACGTAATTAAATCTTATTTAAATATTATATGTGAATAAGTTTTCCAAACTACAACACCTTAACATCTCTATTGTTTTTATTTTTAAGAAAGATGAATCTTTTGTACAACAAGAGAACCCTGTCGCTATCATTCGATTGCGCATAGATAAATCCGCTCTTGTGCAATAGCTCACAAACTATATAAGAGAGATAACACACTAGATAAGTCCCATGCAATGAGCTCGACTCTCAAATCAACATTTATTATATGAGCTTTATTAAACAATTTTATTAATTATTATTGATTTTACCAAGACGTCACAAGGCATTGCCTTGGATCAAAGAAAATCATTAATCCGAGCATAGCAAATTAGAAGAAAGAAAGATAAATAGTCTTCTGGGTCACCATAATTTGCTGTTTATCAGGTACTTTTCATAGGTTTACATTGAATTATTTATTTTTTGTTTTTCTGTTTCTTAGTCTCCATTGTGATCTTTAATGAACAGGGGTTTTAGCTTATGTCTAATTTGATAGCAACTTGATCCAATTCTTGTTATTACATGGTGAAACATTTCTTGATTTCAGCATTTTGTATGATGTTTTATATTTGGCTGTTAACGTTAAAGATTTATGTGAAAGACAGTAATTTTTCATTTGGGGTTTCTAGTTATAGAAAGGTGCGGAGGTCGAGGATTAGGCTAGAAGGCTAGTTGATAGCCGAGGGTTCTCCCTATAAGTAGCTATGTTGCTCGGACTCTTCAAAAATGCCGACGAATGCGTGTCGGATACTCTAAAAGTAGTATATTTTGGGAGAATCCGACACTGGTGCGACAACATTTCTGGGAGTCCGAGCAACATAGATAAGTAGTATCTGGATAGTAATCACTTAGTTTCTTTTCCTATATTGGTATTTGTGTCTTGTTTGCATGTAACTTGCAGCTGTGATATCATATTTTTACTTGTTATCTTGCATCAAACACTTTCTTTTTTCGAGCCGGGTCTATCGGAAACACCCTCTCTACCCACCACAAAGGTAGGGGTAAGGTCTGCGTTCATCTTACCCTCCCCAGACATCACTTTTGGGGATTATACTGGGTAAGTTGTTGTTGCTGTTGTTGTCATTATCAAGTTCAAATTTTTAATTGAAGGGGCTTTTTTTTAATCTCTATGGTGAGTTATCCGAAAGTTTGAACCTTTATTATTTTAGATGTTCTTGAGCTCAATGGTAAAAATGTGCATACGAGGAAGCATAATTGCTTTCCTGAATATTGAAGTATTTTCCATAAGAACATAGTCAAAGAAAATATCCTTACGATTGTTGGAAATTTTGCAGAAAATACCTAAGTTCTCATAGCTTGAGACGTGTCAAGGGCACTGTCCTTGAGTATATTTCACCGGTAAAGTGTATCTCTCAGTATTCAACAAGTTCGTCTAGTATAAAACTAGGAGCATAAACTAGCAAAGATTTATTTTGGTAGAAAACCCAGCTGTATAAAGGAGAATATTTTCTGTATTCTTGGCTAAGTTGTGCGGACTCTTCACTTTCGCTGCCGCCCCGTGTCGGATTCTCCAAAAATGCACTACTTTTGGAGTGTCCGACATGCACCCGTTGATTTTTTTTAAGAGTCTAAGCAACATAGATTCTTGGTCTATCATACAAAAAAGAAAGGATGTGTGTATATATAGGTGAAGGAAATTAGGAGGTTATACTGGGTGACTAAATATTGGCATAATAGTCCAACAGTTACAAATCTGAAAAATTGATGGCTCATTATGTGAAATAAAATCACACTTAATATCTAGAAATGAATTTAGACATTTGTTTAATAAGCGTGAATCTAAACAATTTCTTTTGAGATACCATATTCACTATTTTTCTAACAGTTTTTAGTAGTAGCGCGTAATTGGAACTTTAAAAGTTTGTTGCTATAATGAAGTTGATTTGAGTCATTTAACATACGTGGCGGAGTCAGAATTTTCACTAAGCTGGTTCAAAATATAAAGAAACAAATGTACGAAGACAATTTCTATGCAATGTATTTTTTCGATAAAAGGGTGTAGATTGACTCCTCTTGTATGCTTCACATGTTGCAAGAAGTTATAACATGCCAACCAATATTAATTTTAACCAATCAATTGACTCTTCTTGATCTTTTTCTTGAGTATACTATATGCAATCATCCACACTGACACACTGTATATCTAATCGACTGTTAAGGACCACTGCAGGTTGCAATAAATGGATTTGGCTAACATGAATCAGACAAAAGCAAAGATTTGCTGTCCAATATTGATCCAACATACAAGAAGAGCAAGTAGGGTCTCTAAAGATCACGGAATAAGTAATATTCCCCCTATTTTACTTTATATGTCTTACTTTCCTTTTTTGATGAGTCCACATTTGGCAATCAACATTTATAAGTAAATCGCATTGGTAAATGCAATTTATAACACGATTAATAAGTTGCTTTGACAAATGCTATTTATAAGTCGCATTGGTAAATGATTATGTGTCGACATTTGGCAAATGGGGTGACATTTGCACACATCTGTAATCCGTTTTTCTTCTTCCACCTACATTTGGCTACAAATATGGGAATGCTTTGTTACCTTTCTAGCAGCTTCTTATTCAATGTTGCTGTCTTTTTCAATCCCAATTCTCTTCTGCTCTAAAAGCTCGTTGATTTCTTGTTGAATGCAAGAAATTGTCTAGTGTGTAAGTTGCCATTTATCAGGTACTTTTCATAGGTCTTCTAGGTCAGGTTGATTTCTGTGGTCCCTTTTTAGGAGATTCCATATATACTTGTGATCTTTAATGAACAGGAATTTTAGCTTATGTCTAATTTGATAGCTCCCTGATCCAACTCTGTTATTACTTGTGAAACATTTTGTGATTTCATAAATTTTTGTTGATGTTTTATATTTGTCGGTGAATGTTATGTTTAACTTGATAGCTCCCTGATCCAACACTGTTATTACTTGGTGAAACATTTTGTGATTTCATAAATTTTTATTGAAGTTTTATCTTTGTTGGTGAATGTTATGTCTAATTTGATAGCTCCCTGATCCAACTCTGTTATTACTTGGTGAAACATTTTGTGATTTAATAAATTTTTATTGAACTTCAGATTTGTCGGTGAATGTTAAAGTTTAACACGAAAGACATTCATCTGGGATTTCTAGTTTGATCTGTGTTTTTTATTATCAGGTTCAAATTTTAGATTGAGGGGATTTTTTTAATCTCTATGGTGAGTACCTGAAAGTTTGAACCTTTAGTTTAGCTGTTCTTGAGCTCAATGGTAAAAATGTGCTTAATGGATTGTTCTGATCATTTTTTTTAATCTCTGTGGTATTCAGGGAGAAACTCCAGCTTTCTTTGCTGATAATCTTCTGGGAGATTTTCCAAAGAAAGTTGATTCGAAATCCAAGGCCAATGAAACGGCTATCGTTGTTGGCAGTAAAATAGTATGATGATTCAGCATACAACATTCTTCTGTGATTAAATAACTTTAACTGTCAATGAATGTTTTCTTTCCTTATTTTCATCAGTACGTGATTAACGGGGTTGATCCTGAATCGGGGTCGACTATTGGAGTTCGAATCTTTGACAAAACTAGTGGGGAGTGGTGAGTTTCTGCTGTAGCTGGTAAGTGAACTGTTCCTCTGCAGCTATTAGAAAGGATGAAAAATGTATGAATTAATTTTGCAGGATAAACCCCATTGTGTTGGGAACAAAACCTGAGCCGTCTAAGCACCACTCGGCTGTGCTTTTAAATGATGATCGCGTGTTAGTTGTTAGAGGGAACTCCACTTTTAGTGAATGCTTTTGGTTTCTTGAGGTTGGTAACTCTCATGCTCACATGTTCCAAATGCTAATCTCTTTAAATTTTAATTTGTGTAATGTCAAAATCTCTCGCTGAGTCTGCTGATAATTCGTTTTTGCTCTGCGTGAAAAGGTTTAATTGGGAAACTGCTTATCTATTGATAACAATATCATTTTGTTTGTTGAATAATGTCGAAATGAAATAATAGATAGTACAATAATTTGCGTTAATGAATTAATTTTAAATCCTCTTTTCCGTGTTATGCCAAAAGCTCTGTCATGCTTTTGTAGGTAGGCACTCCATTTGTTAGTGAACAGGAAAATACTTTAGGGAATGAGGTGGTTGCCTGGAGCAAAGGAGTTTTAGGCAATGTTGAGAAGCCAATTGTCATTAGTGGTCCTTCGGGAGTGGGTAAAGGTACCTTGATATCAAAGCTAATGAAAGAATTTCCATCCATGTTCGGATTTTCTGTGAGCCACACGACCCGGGCACCAAGAGAAAAGGAGCAGAATGGGATTCATTACCATTTTACTGACCGCACTGTGATGGAGAGAGAGATAAAGGATGGCAAGTTCCTCGAGTTTGCTTCTGTTCATGGTAATCTCTATGGAACCAGTGTAGAAGCTGTTAAGGTGGTTGCTGATGCTGGCAAGGTATCTCTGTTTCTATGTTATTTATTCCATTTAATATTGATACTTTCTTTATTCCATTTAATATTGATGCATAAACTGCAACTGTTTTATGATTTAGTTAATGGTGTTCTTTTTGAAGGTTTAGAACACTTAAAGTACCTTAAAGAATGAAGGGAAATTCTCCCTTTGGTGGATAACCCCGATGGTTATCGCTTCATTTCGGTACTTCACCTATCATCTTTTTTCAAAAGATGAAGATTTTGGTCACTGTGGACTGTCCTGAGTTATTAGATTTCTACAAATGGCATCAAACCATGAGCCATTTTTGCATGTTAATAACTTTACATGTTTCTTTTGCAACCTTAAAAACAGCTTAGTTCTGTGTGATTGTGTAGAGATGTATTCTTGATATCGATGTTCAAGGAGCCAGGTCTGTGAAGGCTAGCACTCTTGACGCCATTTTCATTTTCGTCTCTCCTCCTTCTTTCGAAGAGCTTGAGAAGCGTCTTCGTGCAAGGTGTGCTAATCTAGAAATTCAAAGTTTCTCATCTTGCATGCTGTTTGGTTATAAGAAGTATTGTTGATACTTTGAACAGGGCAACTGAGACGGAAGAACAAATCCAAAAGCGACTCCGGAATGCTAGGGCAGAACTTGAACAAGGAAAATCATCTGGCCTTTTTTATCATATTTTGGTAAACGATGACCTTGAAACTTGTTATGAGAAACTTAAGGTGATTGTTGCCCCATATATTATATACACTTGCCCCATTAATAAAGCTATTACCTGATAGACAAGAATTCTTATGAAAATAATATCGTAAAAAATGGATCTTGGACCTAACTCAACCCCAAAAGCTAGCTTGTAGGGTGAGGATTGTTCAAGTCCATATAAGGAGTCTATGTTCCCATTTCATTTCCGATGTGAGACTCTTAATACTCCCCCGCATGCACAGAACCTGTTAGCTGTAGCGTGAATGACATAATTTGGGGTGAACATAAAATTGGAATGAGTTTGGCTCTGATACCAGGTAAAGAATGAATTTTGGGTCTAACTCAACCCCAAAAGCTAGCTTGTAGGGTGAGGATTGTCCAAGCCCATATAAGGAGTCCATGTTCCCATTCCATTTCCGATGTGAGACTCTTAACAAATATAATGGCATCTACTAACATGACATAATATATCTTTCAATTGATGTAGAACATTTTGTGTCTAAGTGAAGATGTGAAATCTGCTCGTAAGACATGTAAGTAGTGCTAGTATTTTGACGCCATAGTTTTCGTCTTTGATTAAACATGAAATTGTGCACCAGTATTGGTTTCGTAATCTTTTCTTAAATGCAGTTCCAGAATCAATCGACTTGTCCATCGAACATTCAGTGTCAAAGATTGATCAAAATCTTCTGATCAACTGTAGTACTGCAGAACATGAAAAGGCATCAAACGTGTATGTAATCTTTTTCTCTCTAGATAGTCGACTATCCCTTCCATATGAGAATTCTAGAATCTGGAGCGTTTGTTGCAGGTACGTTCTGGACTTGTCTTTGCTAAAAGGAGGAGCCCCAGGACGGACAAGAGGACTAAACATGTATGCTAATAATCCTTTGGCTGGCGATGTAAACAGAGACAACCAGCTGAGTTAACATCACACATCCCAGAACTTAGTGGTATCCAGTTCTGTTTGAAAGTGTTTTTTCTTCTTTAAGTCAACGAAGAGGGCTCGTGCCCTTTGAGGGAACAACAGTTTTTTTTTTAGTTTCCTGATATCAACGTAGAAAGAGATCTAATGATGGATCTTGCTAACCTACTACTCCCTCTGTTCCACTTTATGTGTTGCAGTTACTTTTTAAACGAACTGGTTCAATTCTCATAGACTATGTAAGCAAAGGCGAAGTCCAAAAACCACTTGAAATTATCATCTCCCTTTCCCTTCTCATTTTAATGTTGCTATTAAACTTTTACATCTAATGATTAAAATTTCCCTCGAATTTAGACAACACCTTAAAGCATACACAAGCCCAAAGCTTATACTACTAAAATATTGTCTATTGCAATAAAGTTACAGCTGCAGCCTGTAGGGATATTGGATATTTACATAACTCCCAAAAGAGCAAATTAAACTATAGTGTATCATTCAGATGGGAAACGCCTTTTACATGAACTGAGGCTTACAATTCGAATACCAAGTCAAAGACTACTAGACGTCTAACAAATGTTGGAGATTAGAAGTGCGCTTGTGACTGCATGCAATTGCAATGGTTGTCATTGAGATTCCACTGATAATGACAACCTAATTGGAGATTTTCTGTACTATTATGTATTCCTTGGAACTGAAATCCCTCAACAGCACTAGTATTGGATGATCCAATGTCATGTCCATAATTGACCAAGTAACTTTGAGAAGAATCAGAGTCCAATGACCCTTTGCCTTTACTACTTGGAGTTGCATTATCCATTATTGCATTATTTGCAGATTGGATCTTCTTCTTTGTGTTGAGAAATCTACCTCCACCATCTCTAGCTCTTCTCATGGCATGCCGGTGCCGCGATTCGTGGACATAAGGCTGATTTACATACAGAATAAATAAAACAACATCGTTAATTTACCTGTCATCTCTGGGTGTTCAACTGATTCCATTACTTTCGACTCAAACTATAAATGCAAACATATGAAGATACAGCTGATACACATTTGAACAAAACAAAACATCATTTTACTCAGCTGACCTTTTACTAGATCTCTAAATTTGAACTATAGCTAAAAAGATGCAGTAATTTGTATCTCACGAGTTAAGTCAAATCAGAGGCGGATTTAGGGTTGTGATCTATGTGTGTTCAACTGATTCCATTACTTTCAACTCAATTTATGCATAACAGAAAACATTTGAAATGTACGCATGTCATAGATAACCCTCATATATTGAACAAATTGACTCTAGATCCTGAATTTACCTCTGCCAAACCATTTATCAATATATATGCCAAATAGTAATAGGTGTCAATATATGTGATCCATGGAGCTTAACCAATTCATAAAATGCACCTAAATTATCACGAAGAACGCCCTCTAGGGTGCTGGATCGAGTTAAACTTATATATGCTCAAGTGTAAAAGAATCTTGATAGTCTCAGGTTATCTAAAAGATAATAATAAACATGTAACAAACAATAAAAAGTGGAATTAGTAACTTGAAAAATAAGTTAGTTAACCTGCTATAACATGTTAAACTACGTTGGTAGTGTAAATATCTTTCTATTATCTAGTATATGGAGTATAAGTTAAATCCCAGGACGATAAATAGGCTATTATATTCTTTATGTTCGTCAAATTAAACATTTCTATATATGTGTAACTGAACAGTAACACTAATTAATTACCTTTCCAGATTTGACCACTTTTTGCTGCAACACAGCCTTAGCACGCAGTTGCCTTCGCCTTAGAATTCCATGGTACTGTTTGGCATTTACATACATTGGCTCCTCCTTCACTTCAACTGGCAAAATCATTCTACCATTACGATGCACTGATGATCTTTCTACATTTTGATGTACCTATTTAGAAAGGTTTACAAAGAAATTAGACTTGAACCGAGGACCTCTGGCTGTTCAGTACCATGTTGAAGTATGTGACAATCTCGTCTAAAAACTTAAATTGTCAGAAAGAGTGCACTTTTTTTTAAATGTCTTCTACACAAACAAGTATTTGAAGAAAGAACTAGAAGAAAAAGATCAAGTGTTGATGAAATTTCCAAATTATAGGAACTTGTAAAGAGGAATATATTCATAGTTTTTGAGTGGAAAATTGAACAATATTATCACGTGATCTTAAAAAGGTCCGAGTTTTATGATATTTATCACTGTTTTTCAGTATGAGAACGGATTAGTTGTAGCAAACATAGAGATATTACATAGTAAAAGTATATTGCATTATTTTTTTATTTATTTTCTTGTCTATTGCACTACTAGTGAATTGTTAATAACATGCATGTGATAGTGTGTGAGTTACCAGTTTTAGTAGGTTACCAATTATTTTTATTCTCATGCTTTAACCAGTTTTCTCAGGCCTCGGGCTTAATAGCAAACTTGAGCAAAAGCTCAGTATATTTTGGAGGGATCAACGAGGTAACCCAAGGAAGAATACTGGACATACTAGGCTTCACCAGGGTCAACTCCCGTTTAGGTACTTAGGAGTCCCCCTAAGTACAAAGAGACTGTCAATTGCTCAGTGTCAACCACTGTTGGATAAAATGGTTGGTCGAGTTACTTCCTGGACATCCAAACTTGTCTCATATGCAGTGCGACTCATTCTGGTGAAAAACATTTTATTCTCTATTCAGGTGTTTTGATCACAGATCTTCACATTACCAAAGAAGGTTATCATGAAAATAGAAAGTATATGCAAAAGATTTCTCTGGACAGGGGGTATAGAAGCCAAGAAGGCACTTATTGCTTGGGAAAAAATGTGTACTCCAGAGACAACTGGTGGTTTCAACTTGCTTAATATCACGGTATGGAATAAGGCAGTTATATGTAAATTTCTTTGGAGCATTTGCAAAAAGAAGGATCGATTGTGGGTATACTGGATTCATGAATACTATATAAAAGGACGACAACTTAGTGAGATTAATACTAAGCATGCCTCTCGGATGGTTCAAAAAGTACTGACAGCGGGAAGTACATTGAAGAGGCAGGGGATAATATGCAGGAGTGTCTATCATGGAACAAATTCTCAATCAAACGAATTTACCAGAGACTGCTAGGCACTTTCCCGACGGTCGTATGGAGAAAACTTGTTTGCAACAATCTAGCTTGCTTATCCCAAATGGTTGTTTATGGTGACATTAGTAGCCCATGGAAGACTTTACACTAGGGATCGACTATACAAGTGGAATATCACTCAAGATATGATCTGTCCAATGTGTAATGTTGATGAAGAGAGTGTGGATCACTTATTTTTCAAATGCGATGTTTTGACTGGAATTTGGAGCAAACTGTTACTTTGGCAAGGTGTGAATCGACAAGTTATGGAGTGGTCTGGAGAAATGCAATGGGCAAATGAACATTACAAGGGTAAAAATGTTGATGTCACTATGTACAGAATCACTCTAGCTGGAGCAATATACTACGTGTGGCAGGAACGAAATGCTCGTGTATTTCAAGGCAAACATAGAAGTTCAGAAGTGCTGGTGAAGTTGATTATCCAGGAAGTGATCCTCGAGGCAGTAGATATCCAAGGCTGGCTAGGAAGTTGCAGGATCTTAATTTTTATCCCTGTTAAGTTGTGTAAGTCCTATGAAGTCCAAAAGTTGTAGCTGAGTTAGAGTAGGTTTTTAATTTCTTTGTCCCCTCTGTAAGTTTGGAATAATCTCCCTTGAGATTCCTTTCATTAATCACAATATATATATAGTTGTAGAGGTTGATTCCTAATACAATAAGAATCTTAAGTTACCTTAAATATACACCTATCATAATTACAAAATATACTGTGAATATTCGGAGAATATTCGCTAATACTCTCCCTCAGTCGGAGCGGGAGGAGGCCGGACGCTCAGGCTGGATCTGAAGTCGATGAATAGCTGTCTCGGTAGTCCTTTTGTGAAAATATCTGCATACTGATAGGAGGAGGGTACATGCAATACTTTGACTTGACCAAGAGCGACCTTCTCACGCACAAGGTGGCTATCCATCTCAATGTGTTTGGTCCGCTGATGGTGGACTGGATTGTGAGACAGATATATGGCAAATATGTTGTCACAGTAGACTATAGACGCCTTTCGCAGAGAACACTGGAGCTCCAAAAGAAGATTTCGGAGCCAACAAATCTCAGCAACTACATTAGCAACTCATCGATACTCTGCTCCAGCACTCGAACGGGATAGTGTGGCTTGCCGCTTGGCGGACCATGAAATAAGATTATCCACTAGAAATACACAATAGCCTGAGGTGAAGTGACGTGTGTCCAGGCACTCTGCCCAATCTGCATCCGTGTAAAAGAGCAACTTGGTCGGTGCAGAGGGATAGAGATGCAGTCCATAGTCAAGTGTGCCCTTAATGTATCTGATAATACGCTTGAGGGCAGCAAAGTGGGATTCTCGCGGGGCGTGCATAAACAGACACACCTGCTGAATGACATATGCAATATCAGGCCTAGTGAATGTAAGATACTGAAGGACATCTGCAAGACTTCGATATATAGTGGGATCAGAAACTGGATCACCATCAACAACACTAAGCATGAATTTCGAGTCAACCGGAGTTGGCATAACCTTACAATTTGCCATCTTAGCCATGTACACTATCTCATCCGCATATTTACGCTGACTCAGGAACATAGTAGCTACAGATCTGGTCACAGATATACCTAAGAAATAACTCAGCTTGCCCAAATCGGTCATAGCAAATTCAGTTTTGAGTAGACCAATGATTTCATTCTTCAAACCGTCAGAGGAGGCAGTAAGGACAATGTCATCCACATATAATAGCAAATAAGCAGTGTTGCTACCGCGATGAAAAATGAAAAGAGAGTTATCACGCCGGCTACATATAAACCCAATCTGCATAATATATCTGACAAAGCGATCATACCAAGTGCGGGGTGCCTGTTTCAAGTCGTAAAGTGTCTTCCCGAGACTATATACATATTGAGGGACTGCATGATGAACAAAATCGGGTGGCTAATGCATGTACACAATTTCTTTCAAATCCCCATAAAGATATGCATTCTTGACATCAAGCTGATGAATCGACCAATGCTTGCACATAGCAATGCTGAGAACAATACGAATAGTAGTCGGTTTGACAACCGGACTGAATGTCTCACCACAATCAATTCCCTCCTGCTGATTAGTGCCATTAGTAACCAGTCTCGCCTTATACCGCTCCAAGTCACCACTGTCTCTAAATTTATGATGAAATAGCCACATGCACCGGATTACATTCACCCCATCCGGTCTAGGTACCAAATCCCAAGTATTCTGCTTTGTTAAAGCATTAAATTCCTCGCACATGACTGCATTCCAATTAGGGTCCAGTTTGGCTAGTTTAGGGTTTTTGGGAATGGGTGATATGGTTTGTGTGGAGAAGTTAAAATGAACCTTGGGTTTGAAAATCTCGTGTTGAGCACGAGTTTCCATACGATGGGTAGGTAGTGGTGTACGGTTTGTATTGGGTGTGGTCAGTGGTGTTGACACCCAATTTTGTCTCATCTTTTATGACTTTATTTACAATTTTAAATATTTTTTTGACACTTCAAAATAATTTTAAAATATAGGCATATATATATATATATATATTATTTGCAATTTTTACTGTCATTTGCATTTTAATATCACAATCATAGTTTTACCCTAATATTCTAGGATATGTTATTTTCGCAAAACATCATCTCATTTTATTTTTTTTATTTAAGCACCAAGCGTTTCACAAATATTATATTTTTTTATCATATTGTCATCTTTACAATTTATAAATTTTGCAAAGTTTTCTTTTTATATAATAGAACCCATTTTTATATTTCAAATCCACAACCCATTTATTTTACCAACCCAAAATAAACACCCATTATTAAAGGGGCAGCCCATTTGGCCACCCCCATTTTCGGCCAAGCCCAACCGAAACCACCCAATTCGGCCCACAACCCCCCAAGCCCAATCCCTTCTTTATTTCCGCGCTTTTTAACCAAACCAACCCTAACACAACAAAAGAACCCTTCCAAAAAAAAAGACAAAATCAGCCGCACTCCACAAAAACAAAAACACTCTCCTCTCTTTCTCTCCTTCACCAAACACACCCTTTCGGCCGACAGTTCGGATTTGAATTTTAATGGGTAAATCCATATAAAATGCGAAAAATCATCTAAAAGAACTACATAAAATTTGTGACCTAAAGATCTAACAACAGGAGATGTCCAGAAAATTTCCTCGTATTGAGATCCTTCACAGAAAAACCAAAAGGGTCAAATTCGACAAACACAGAATTATTGCGAGTGAATTTTCTAACATAATGATGTTATGGGGTGTAAAGGACATGATTTAGGGAGAAAGGCGGGTGGGGGTGTTTGGTATGCGTGTTACCGTAACCTTCAATTGGAATGCGGTGACCATTGCCAACAGTAATAAATTGATGATACTTTACCCGAAGCATTTGAGATAAATTACCTGACGATCGGGTGAGATGAGATGTGGTTTCGGTGTCCATGTACCAATTTTCATCGGGCTGTTGAAGGCCTGGCCCAAATCAGTGGGGGCCAGGTTGTTGGCTTGCGAATATTGAGGGGCCGAGACCAAGTGGGTCTGCTGGGTGGACTGGTGGGCCTGCCTGTTGGCTGGGGCAACGCCCAAAATACCTGGTAACCAAGCCTGCTGGAACTGGCCCCTGATGTTGGGTAGGGGCATGCAGGCGAGGCCCAGTTCCCGATATTGGGCGATGATGGCTTTCCAGCCCACTGAAAATAGGGAGAAGGGGTTGGGTCTGACTGCTGGTTCCTTTGGCCCTTGCTGCGGCCCTTCCCTTTGTTGTTATTACCGCGGCCTCTGCCGCCACGTCCTCCATCGCGGGACTACTATTGCTGGTGGTCTGGCGGTGGTGGCTAGGTGGTGTTGGCCGCCGGTGGTGCCATGCTGTCAACGACCAATGCCTTTTGATTGTGCTCCTCTTGTTTAGCATTGCAGGTCTTTTCCAACAATAGTTATGAATGCGCCTTGTTGAAACTTGGTAGTGGGTCGGCCTGTTAAATCATCGTTGCAAGTGTGTCGTATTCACCTTTCGGCAAACCAGCAACTAATTGAAGTATCATCTTAGTTTCTAGTTTCTGAAACAGATGTCCCTACGTTGGAAAGTTGGTCGGCTATGAGTTTCAGTTGTTTACAATATTTGGACATGTTGTTAAATTCTCGAGACGCGTATTGTTGAACTGCTTTTCCAAATACACGGCCCGAGTATTTTTATTATCCTAAAAAATTTCTTCTAACCGTACCCAAAGTTCACGTGCCGTAGCACATGTTTTCATGATAGTACACAACAAGTCTTTTGAGATGGTGTCGTATATCCACTGTTTGAAGATGGCGTCAAGCGACGCCATGTCGAGTCTGCAACATCGGTGGGACGAGGAACATAATCATCAATATGGTCTAGCACATTGTACGCACATGCATGAAAATAGAACAATTCTATCCACATGGAATATTGACAGTCTTCTTGGTCAAAAATTATAGGGATAAAATTCTTGATGTTGGTAACGGTGAATGCCGGATGAAAAGAAGACGATGAACGTGGAGGGGGTTGTCAAAAATACCAGTAGAAGAATAGGAATTAGTAGGGGAAGTGGGACGAGACATGGTAGCCACGAAATGGAAGAAAATATAGTACGGTTGCCGTCGGCCGGAAGGAGAAAAAATAGGGGTGGTTGACGGCTTTTGGTAGGAGAAGAGTAGTGATTAGGGTTTGACTTTGATATCATGTAAGTTTGGAATAATCTCCCTTGAGGATTCCTTTAATTAATCGCAATATATATATAGTTGTACAAATGTTGATTTCTAATACAATAAGAATCATAAGTTACCTTAAATATACACTTATCATAATTATAAAATATACTGTGAATATTCGGAGAATATTCGCTAATACCCTCAACGTGGAGGGTTCCAGTTCTGGGGACTTTATTTTTAGCTGTAAATATTTACTTTTGATAATAAAATTGCTAGTTATCAAGAAATCAAATATTTAATTATAATTATCTTACCATACAAATGATATAAATATTTTTACCCATCAACTGGAGAACATAAACTCACAAAAGAGAAGTGACTACAATATAGTATATTATACTCACCATAGGCTCGCCTAGGGGTGGCGATGGGTAGGGCTCAGTGCAGCGGGCAGTGCAGCGGGTCGGGCGGGACGAGCCGGGGTCGGGATCGGGACTAGCGGGCCTAAGCGGGTCGGTGCAGGCGGGACTAGCGGGCCTAGCGGGGTCGGGTGCAGGCGGGACTGCTCGATCCGTCGATCCCGATCCAGTCGGTATCGGGGCGGGGCGGGCTCGGGTCGGGCTCGGGTCGGGCTCGGGTCGGGCTCGGGTCGGGGCGGGGCGGGGCGGGGCGGGGTCGGGTTTTCCTTTTTTTTTTTTTAAATAACATATGTATAAAAAAAACTCAATAAACAAAACAAGATAGTGGAATAAAAAGATCCCAAAATTTGTTTTTGTGCCTCTTATATTATTTAATAGACATATGATTTTTTTGTAATACAAATACAATTGTCTAAAATCTAAATTGCAACTTTATGGTGTTGTCCAAAAGTTGCAAATTACATAATAAAATTGCAATTAAAAAAATTACATTTTCAAAAAAATATGTTCTAATTGCTTGATGATTTCATGTGGTTCTTCGGTTGGAATAGGTATTTGTTGATCAAATTGATCCATCGCCGCTTCCACTACCTTCGGTTAAGATTTCGTTGTAGTTTTCATCATCTTCTTCGTTGATCTCAGGTTGACCGCACCTTTCTCCGCCTCCGCTCGTATCAATCTCTCGAATAATCCTGCAATTTCCAAGGCTGTCTCCGGCCAACGAGTGTCTGTGGTCTCCTATTTGATATCTCGTCAGAAAAAGCGCTTTCGACGCTTGATTGATGACGCTTGAATGTTCAAAACATCTCGAGCCATCAATGAAAGTGTCGGAAAGGTCTTCTCATTCCACTCCAAAGATTTCAGCAAGTCTTCTTGTCCATCTTCATTGATAACTTCTTGATACTGATGCAGAACCACGCAAAACAAAAATATCCAACTCGCTAATTTGGTTAGTAGAGGTATGCGGCGCACATTCTATTTCGAGGCTTTCAATACTAGCCGCAGAAACAAAGATGTCTTTGTGAGGTTGTGTTGAAGATGAAGAAGATGGTATGGTAGCGAGATGCGTTACTAGCATTTTCTTGTTGATAAAATCTATATATATTTTTGCATTGGTGTTCTACGCTATTCAACACTTCTTCTTTAGTTTGTTCAATAGGTGGTGGGTGATTTAGATTTTTGGGACTTGGAGGTGGTAGTACTTCTATACAATCGTAAATAGTTTCAATTAGTGATTTAGTACCGTCTATTTTAATAGTAGGATTTAATACGTAACCAATAATATAAATAGAAGGAATAGGAATAAAATATTTTTTTATTTTGACAAACATTTTTAATAATATTTGCCTTATAAACTGGTTTTCCATATATTCACTAAGTAATAAAAATATTAGAGTTATATAAAATAACATAGTTGAAATAGTAGGATAATATATACTTAGGAAAATTCTTTTGTTGCTTGAAAAATTTCTCTAAAAATACAATAAGTTCGGAAATTTTTACCCAATCACTATCTAAAATCATATCACTGGGTTTTTATTATGAGAGTTAAAAATAAAGTTATAGGTAATTTATAGTCATAAGCAACAAGTAGTTGCTCGTATAAAGAATTCCACCTAGTCGATACTTCTTGTGGAATTCTTCTATAAGGTAGTCCACAATCGTGACAAGTTTTTATATTCTTTTCTACGTTGTACTTTATTACTTTTAAAAATAAAGTTTATAGCAAATTGTATTTTACTAAGAATGTCTTCAAAAAGTGATAGACCATCCTTTACAATTAAGTTATATATATGACACGCTGCATTTTATATGAAAATGGTCCGGAAAAGATGGAGCTAAACTATTTTTAACATTGTAATTGCGTAATTGTTATTAGAAGCGTTATCTAATGTAATAGTCATAATTTTATCGGTAATTAAGTAATAATCGCACACTTGATAAATATTTTCTGCAATAAAAGTACCAAGGTGTGCCTATCATCTATATATCTATACGCTAAAATACGTTTTGCATAGACCATTTATAATCTATCCAATGACAAGTTACAGTTAAATAATCATGGCCGTTAGTACTACGACTTATATCGGGCGTGATAGATACTTTGCCATTAAAATGATATAATGAAAAACGTAAATATTGTTGATATTCATGCATAAATTTAAATACATCTCTCTTAACAGTTGACCTAGGAAAACCGTTAAAAGCGAGGATTATATATATCTCTAATGTAATGAATAAAACAGGAGATGAAGGAAATGAAAAAGGCAAACCCTCCACAAAGAACTAATTTTGATATTGCTTCCCTATCTCTATGTTTGTTGTATTTAGAGCCTACAATTCCCCGCCATAGGGTTAATTTGACCAGATTTGGTGGGACGATGACGATATGTGAACCTTGTCCCGATGGAGCGGGCGTTTGCGCACCGGTTTTGAAGCCTGGTATTGGGCATACCTAGCTGGATGAGCACTTACTACGTGTCTAATTAAACCCCCCGTCCCACCGTGACCTTTTCCTTTTAAATTTTAAAACATTTTTACAAATTTTACATATGGCTACTTGATTCTCACGTCCCTATCAAAAATGTCCATGCATCCGATTTTAATGGTCGTTTCTTTGGACCTCGTCTCATACTAGGGGAATAGGAGGTATTTCAGTTGAAGGTGCACTAGTGGGCGTGTTGTCATCAATATTAGTGGGTGTATCGTCTAGATCATCGTCTAAATTAAAGTCTTCTTGAGTTCAGAAAATAACTCCTCGTCTAAATCTAATGGTATTGTAGGAAAATGTTGAGTATCAACAAAATCATCCTGTGTAGGAATAAGATGACTAGAAGAAGTACCCTTGCCCTGGTTGCCTCTACTAGAAGAAGCACCCTTACCCTTACCCTTAAACATACCTTTTAATCCTTCCATTTTAATTATGATAATAAATAATTAAAGACAATAAAATTAAGTGCGCTAAATAAAATAAACAGACAATAATAATTTAATGAAGGAACGAATGTACCAAACGTCGACGTAACGTCGACGTGTAATCGAGAGGTTGAAAATTGAAACTTTGCTCGATGGAAGATCCTCAAGCTAGTTGCCAACTTCACTCCCAATTCCCAAATGAATTAATAAAATTGAATATTTAGCAAACAATGTAGAGAGATATATTGAGAAATTAGAGAGATTGTAGGAAGATTTGTGAGAAAGATGAAGAGAAAATGAGTTATTTACTTATTTATAGTTGAAAAATTGGGTTAAAGTGTAAATATAATAACTTATGGGTTAAAAATAAATATTAAGGGGTAGGGGGGGTTGGGGGAGGGGGGGGGGCCTAAAATGGCCGTTGGCCAACGGCCATAATCTAAAATGGTCGTTGGTGCAACGGTCATTTTTGCAAAGGGGGTTTAAGGGTCGGGGCGGGGTCGGGCTCGGGACGGGCTCGGGGCGGGCTCGGGTCCGGCGGGCCTGGGGCGGGCTCGGGTCTGGCGGGACGAGACATCGTCCCGTCCCGAGTTCGAGTCCCGCCCCCGTTAAATTTTTTTTTTTTTTTTAGAGCGGGGTCGGGGCGGGACGGGGTCGGGCCGGGGTCGGGTCGTCCCGGCCCACTGGCCAGCCTTAGGCTCGCCGCAAGCAACAGTCACATTGCTACCAGAATACTGTGGTACTTCTGAATAGGGATATGATTTGAATCCCTGAATATTATAAAATTAATTAAACTAAATATTTAACTCCAATCTTATTTCACATTAGAAAAAAAAAGATGGAGGAGAATATTGCTCACAATTGAGGAGAGGACCATCAGTTCAAATTGATTAGCTGCACTTAAATTTTCACCCATAATTGGAGGCATAACTGCTATATGTTTGCCTTCTCGTTCATCTGTTAATAAAATAAATTATTTGCTTCAACCTCAAAGTCATAACTGACACATATATATACTAAAAGTGAAAAATTCCTATTTTCAAAGTTAGATTATAATTTTACCCCTACATAAATTAAAATATTATAAAATATCTAATTATTTATTATTATTTATTATATTAACCGTATGAATGCAAACAATTATATGGTTTTATTATCCAATTGTTATGCCACGTTATCATATGTGTTAAATGGTTAATTATTACTTGTAATTATTTTAGTCTTTAATACAAATAACCACAAACAGAAAAAGTAAATTGAGAAGACTACTTTTTTGGTAACGGAAGTAATGCCTTTGCCTTACTGAAAACAGTCCAAAGCAACTTTTGGTTTGTCCCTTATTTAATACTCAGTGTATTTTTACTTGTAACATTTTGACTTGATTTAATAATAATTTCGTACACTGTATTTCTAATGACAATTTCGTACACTGTATTTCTAATACTCTTCAGATTTAATGACAATTTCGTACACTGTATTTCTAATTTTTTATTCACAAACCATTAACATATTCACCCGTAACATAGCCACTGTCCTTAACAATAGCTATAAAGATGCACTAACTATATTTATTGTTTAGTGCTACTTTCTTAATATTCATCAATAACATTTCTCTCTCCTTTAATTTTCAAATTTTGTGTACATTATTAGATCATTTTTATTTGTTGTAACAAGTATCATAATTTTAAAATTACAAATTCGATTTTTTACGGAGATCTATATGTAAAAATCTTTGGGTGATATTTTTTATATTGTCAACTTACATAAGTTAAACTTAGCAGTATACCACCTGCGAATTTTTTTCTTTTGCTCTTAACTTCACCGAGAATTTAAATAGTAGCTCAATATACTCTCTCCATTCTATAATAAGTGGTGTTTAGCTTTTTCATTTTGTTTTAAAATAAGTGATGTTAAGATTTCAAGAAGACGTCATTATTCTTTTAAAATTACTCTTATTTACGTAATCAAGCATCATTAAGTAATTTTTTTTTAGATATTAATTAGAGATAAATTAGTAAAAATACTTATAATTTTTTTAGGAGTGAGCAATTTCTTGAACCCTTCAGGAAATAAAAAGGAGCCACACGAGTTATGATTAGCCCAATATATGAAGCAAAATAAGTAAAGTTTTAAAAGTTCATATCCACCTCCTCTAAAAAAAAGACTTCAAAAAGCATAGTGTTCTTCACAACTACAAGGTGTTTCAAGAACCTTACTACTCTACAGAGGTGATTTGCACAAATAAGATTATTTGGTGCCATCGTTTAAATTTTGATCTCATTAAAAAAAATGATAAAAATAACGTTTTGTCAAAATTGAGAGCAAAATCCTAACAAGTTATCAGGAGAGTTGCCTTACAACAAGCTATGGTGTTTATCGGAATTTCTAGTCAAATCCTAATGATCACCATAACATTTTGTGCAGAAATTTATGAATACATGATGTTGCGAGGATCATCAGAATTTGACCATAAATTCTGACAGATGATCATTATAATTTTCAGTTACAACTGAAGAAGAAGAAGAAGAAGCAACAACAACAGAAAGATGAAAAGAAATCCTGGGGAAGATATATATTTGTACAATTTTTCTTAACTGGGTTAATAATTAAATGGGTGTCTTTAGGAAGTACACCCCGCGTAAATTCCTTTTACTACTATAATTATCACTAATGATTTATTACCACAAATTAACATCTATATTTTTGGACAATATAATGCAAGAAATTAACACACAATGTTTCCCACATCAACCAAAACATAATAAGTCTGGAAAAACAATAATCAAGTTCAACATATTTTCCCCCTTCTGCCGACAAAAATTGAATCAAGAAAATGACAGTAGTAGGCTTGTAAAGCTAAATTCAGACAGATAACAAAATTTCAATAACTTTCCTGATCAAGCAAAAGGGGAGCAAGAAAAAAACAAGAAATTATTAAGAGGAAAATTAAAGAAGACTCACATGAGATAATTGATTGGAGAGACAATATATCTTAATGATAAGCTTTCTCTTTGTGGAAATGTATCAACCATAAAAAGATTAAATAAGGGGTTTGGTCTATTCATAATTGTGCATGCAAGTCCTTATACTAGTAGAAAAATGAAAAAAATAATTCCCTTCATTATTTTCATTAATTAAATAGATATACATACAAGATACAAAATAGGAGAATTATATTCCTATTCTATTTCTAAAACCTTATTCTACCATAATTCTAACTCTACAATTATGGTAGTGTATATTCCTAATTATGATAACAAAATACATTACAATATACTATACATATATTTTCCAAATATATAATATTCTTAACTACCAAATCAGCCACAAAACCGAGCCCAATAATGGCCATAAATCGTGGCACTTATTATGGCAATATACACTTGTATATTGTGTGTATATTGTCATATTTAACACACCCCCGCAGTCATAGCGGGCGGTCTTCGAACGCTGAGACTGTCCCTAAAATCTTCAAAGAGTACCGAGGGAAGACCCTTTGTAAAGATGTCTGCAACTTGATATCTTGATGGGACATGACATACGCGTACCTGCCCCCGAGCAACCTTTTCACGGACAAAGTGAATGTCTATTTCGATATGTTTTGTGCGTTGGTGCTGAACCGGGTTACCTGAGAGGTAGATGGCACTAACATTATCACAATATACTAAGGCCGCCTTTTGAATGGGGCAATGAAGTTCTAACATCAAATTACGTAACCAACATGATTCTGAGACCACATTAGCTACCCCTCGATATTCTGTCTCTGCACTTGAGCGGGATAGAGTCGTCTGACGCTTTGCAGACCAGGAGACCAAGTTGTTGCCAAGGAACATATAATATCCTGACGTAGACCGTCTGGTGTCCGGACAACCACCCCAATCTGCATCTGTGTATGAGACAAGTGTGGATGTAGAAGAAGGATACAAGTGCAACCCATAGTCCAGTGTCCCCTGAATATACCGAATGATGCGTTTGATTACATTCATGTGCTCAACTCTGGGATCATGCATGAATAAACACGTCTGCTGAACAGCATACGTAATATCCGGTCTGGTAAATGAGATACTGGAGTGCCCCTGCAAGACTGCGATAGCGGGTTGGGTCCTCGTATGGTGCACCTGCCGCGGCACTAAGCTTGGGTTTTGCATCAACTGGAGTAGAAGTGGACTTACAGGATGACATCCCAGCCCTCTCGATGATCTCAGCAGCATACTTCCGTTGAGACAAAAACAAACCACCTGAGTGACGTTTGACAGCAATCCTTAAAAAATAACTCAAGGGCCCTAAGTCTTTCATAGCGAACTCAGAACTGAGCATGGCCATGATAGACTGGCGCAAGGCATCGGAAGAGGCAGTCAAGATGATATCATCCACATACAACAAAATGTAGGCCAATGACGAACCACGGCGGTAGATGAACAATGAATTATCTGACCTGCTGTGAGTGAACCCAATAGTCGAAACAAAGTCAGCAAATCGTGTATACCAGGCCCGTGGAGACTGCTTAAGCCCATATAATGACTTCTTCAACAAACAGACATGATGAGTGCAGTTGGGATCCCTGAAACCCAACGGCTGATGCATATAGACTGTTTCCTTGAGATCACCATGTAGGAAAGTATTCTTGACATCCAACTGATGAATTGGCCAAGGCTTTGAAATAGCCAAGCTAAGCACAGTGCGAATGGTAGCCGGTTTGACCACCGGACTAAACGTCTCACCACAATCAATTCCAACCTGCTGAGTCTTACCATCACCCACAAGTCGCGCCTTATGTCGAGCAAATGACCCATCTGAATTCTCCTTATGAGCAAAAATCCACATAGACCTGATAACATTAATACCATATGTACGGGGCACCAACTCCCACGTCTTATTATCAATAAGAGCATTATATTCATCAGTCATAGCAATTTTCCAATTAGGGTCATTTAATGCGGACACATAATTGCGGGGCAAGGGGGATTTAGAGACATCAGAATGTAAATTAAAATGTCTTTTAGGTGTAAATATGCCCCGCTGACTACGAGTGACCGGTCTATGACTCGAGGAGGAAGTGAGGGAATTTTGGAAATTTTCTGGCCTGCCAAGAGCATGGGCATCTTGGCCCAAATCCAAAGCGTGGTGTAGTCTGGATCAGTTCCAGAATTGGGCTGGACATGCCCAATTGCTGGACCGATCTAGAAGGCTAATCGCGACTTGCAGCGTGGGACCAATGGGCGATGGGCCATTGGAGGATTTTGGGTCATCCAAAAAATTATACGACCTAGGCTCGGGAGTATGAACTTTGGTAAAAGGAAATTGGGTTTCATTAAAAATGACATGGCAATTAATTATGATTTTCTTGGAGGATAAATCAAAACACTTATAACCACGATGATTCGACGGATAATCTAAAAATACACACGGGGTAGACCGAGCCTGAAGTTTGTTAATTGTGGTGGATGAGAATAACGGATAACACAAGCACCCAAAATCCGAAAATGAAAATAAGAAGGGTTCTTATTATATAGGATTTTGAGGGGGGAAGAATATGTCAGACCTTTAGAAGAAATTATGTTAAGAAGATATGTGGCCATTTGTAGAGCATGATGCCAAAAATATGGAGGTATGGAGGCATGAATTAAGAGAGTTCGGACAATGTTATTTATGGAACGAATTTTGCGTTCGACTTTCCCATTTTGTGAAGATGTACGAGGACACGAAAAATGAAAATTTATCCCATTATTAGCACAAAATTCCCGAAACTCCCTATTGTCATACTCTTTCCCATTATCACATTGAATATTTTTTATTTCTCTTTCGAATTGAGTACGAATGAACGCTCTAAATTTGATGAAGACGGAAAACACTTGTGATTTATTCACAATTGGAAACGTCCACAAAATCTAGAATAATCATCTAAAAAGAGAACATAATATCGATGACCCAATGAACTAAGAACATGAGATGTCCATAAGTCGCTATGAATAATATCAAATGGCATTGAAGTATGAGAATTGAAGTCTACAAATGGCAACTTAACAATTTTCCCTAATGAACAAGATTGACAAAGTGGAGTACAACTCGTACCCTTACATGAAATAAAGCTATTTTTATCTAAAACTGATAAAATAGAAGATCCCGGATGACCCAGACGAGCATGCCACATAGAAGGAGAGATGGCTGCAAAGGCTGATGGTAAGGCTTGACTCGATGGACTGAAACCAGGCATGATAGGATACAGATCCCCCCTACTATCACATCTCATGAGATGGCTCCCCGTCTTGAAATCCTTCACAGAGAAACCAAAAGGATCAAATTCAACTGAAACCGAATTGTGCGATGTGAACTTTCGGACAGACACTAAATTTTTAATCAATTTAGGAGCGTGTAAAGTATTTTCAAGAGAAGAGGTGGATTGGGGGGAGACAATGTTTTCTGACCATACCCTAGAATTGGAATAGAACTGTCATTACCAACAATTATCCCTCGAGGGGTGCTCAAATTGGAATAAGATGAGAGAGTACCTGGTTCGGAAGTCATGTGAGTAGTTGCCCCGGTGTCCATGTACCAATTTGGGTCCGGTTGAATCAACCCCAACGTGTGCATCGCGGCCTCGATATCAGTCTGAGTGGGGCCTGCTGCATGATGGGCTTGCGGAGGTCGGGGCCCAAGAACTCCTGTCCGTAATGGTGTTGGGCCGTAGCCGCTGGAGTTGCTACTTGTGGACCACTGACCAGTGGGCCGCCACTGCTTGGTGTTGGGCCTGGACTGTTGGTCAGCCCATTGGCCGCTGGAATTCACTGCGTGATGGTAAAGGATGCTGGTCCACGGCCCACTGCCCCAGCCCCACTGCCATGGGCCTCACTGCTGGGCCCAGGGGGTGGTGGGCCAATGTTCACTGGATGGGACCCACCGCCTGCTTGCTGACCACCGGAATCGCCACTAGAACTGCCGCGTTTGCCCCCTCGGTTTTTGTTATTATTTTTGCGATTATTCTTGCCGCCACCATTATTATGGTTTTGGCCCGAATTATTCACAAAACCCGAAGAACTAGGAGAGGACGCCACCATGACGACAGGGCTTGCTCCGGTAGCCGCCTTTTTAGCCAAACCCGCTTCTTCCAAAGTAAGCATGGAGCGGGCTTGATAGAAGTCAGGAAGAGGGTTACTTTGGCGAAGGAGAGTTCCAACCCCATTATAGGCCTCCGAAAGACCTGCAACCAACTGTAGAACTAGACGATTATTCGTTATTGGTGCGCCAACATTACGGAATTGATCCGCCAACTCCTTTAGTTTCTTGCAATATGCAGAAACGTTCGGAAATTCGTCCATTCGAACGAGAGAGAATTCCTGCTCGACTGTGACGACACGTGAATGTTGGTTGTCTTGGAATATGTCACGCAATCTATTCCATGCAGCCATAGCCGTGGTATCCGGCTCAATAATCGTTTGTAGAAGGTCCACCGAAATAGTGGCGTAGATCCACTGGAGAACGGTAGCATCAAGTGTAATCCATAACTCAGGATCCTCCGCAGAAATGGGTCTAGCGGGAGGAATAATGTGGTGAATAACTTGATAAGAGATAGCGTGAATTTTAAACAACTCCGCCCACGTCACATATTGGACGTTTTCCATCTAAAGGACAATAGGGATACAACTCTTGATATTGGAGACTGTGAGGGCAGAGTGATAATTGTTCTTAGACATATTGAAAGAACAAAGAAGGAGGAGAAATTTAAGAGAGGGTTTTGAGAGCGGAAGACGAAATTTGGGAGAGAAACCCGAGGGGGGGGGGGTTCTCGGCCGAGAAGGTCCAAAAACTTTTGGGAGAGAAATTTTTTTGTAAAACCTAGTCTCTTGATACCATGAAGAAATAATCCCCTTGATTATTTTCATTAATTGAATAGGTATATATACAAGATACAAAATAGGAGAATCATATTCCTATTTTATTTCTAAAACCTTATTCTACCATAATTCTAACTCTACAATTATGGTAGTGTATATTCCTAATTATGGTAACAAAATACATTACAATATACTACACATATATTTTCCAAATATACAATATTCTTAACTACCAAATCAGCCACAAAACCGAGCCCAATAATGACCATAAATCGTGGCACTTATTATGGCAATATACACTTGTATATTGTGTGTATATTGCCATATTTAACAAAAAATAAAAGAGAATCAAAGAAGAGATGATAAGAAAGTGATATGTGAATATTTAAATAATAAAACACAATCTAGGATCACCACTGTAAGACAGTGACGTGTCCATTAATCTAATAGTAAAAGACTAAAAAGCACTTGTTTAATATTCTTTCTTTTCGTGCCTATCATGCTAACATTGTGAGAAGATAAAATTGTGAGATTGTATAATAATTCGTACAAAAAAATGATAAGAAACATGACTAGGTACAAGACAAGGTCATTTTGTCAGATTCTTTGAGAATTATGCCCACCAAATGGTTGAACGGTAGAGATCCAAAGTGAGCTAACAATTTGAGTAAGTTATATGAAAACCTTCTCTTATCAAATTATTGAGAAATTGAATTTTATTAACCATATCTCACTCAATAATGTCAATACTAATTTAATACTTCATCCTAAGTCCAAAACTTTAATAAAAAAAAGTGTAGACCGGTGTACGAAGCATTTTGCTTTCTCGCAGAGTTTGTGGAATACTGCACCCCAAATAGTATAAGCAGATTGCCCTAATGCAAGTATAGTAATTGAGTCCACAACTCTTATATGTGATTTATAGATCACACAAACACAACTTTATTGTTACTCTAATGTTTCCTTTCAAAATCTTTGAATTATGATTGAAAAATATTTTGTACATTTCACTAAGTTATATTTTTATGTAACTGTGCAGTAATTAAAATTTACTGGCCCAACCAATTCAGATTTGTGTCGCATATGGCTAATTAAGAAGTAAGCGCTCCCTACAAGAGATTTCTCCTATATACACTACTAGAAAATATGAAATTAGCTATAGAATTTGTCGTTAATCCGCAACTAATTCGTCGCTAAATAGCTCCTAACTAATAAGATTTTCTTACATTCCGTAGCTAAATAAGAATAGAATGAGATTTTTTTTCTTTAGCTATAATATTTTGTCCGGTCACTAATTCTTTATTTTCTAGTAGGGATATCCTGACCCAAAGTTCATTCCACTACCTCATTGGGTGGTATCTAATTAAGTACTCTTTGTGTTCTACTTTATTTGATAATATTTTCTTATTAATTTACTCTAAAAAAATATCTCTTAGTCACGTAACTATTATAATATATTTAAAATCATAAATTTTAAAATATTTAATCACATAAATCTTATGACATATTTAAAATCACATACTTATAAAGTCTGTTTATGACAAACAAAGTAAGATGAATAGAGTGAAATAGTCTAAATGTTCGAGTTTATAGGTTAACCAAAGGTTAAACTTGTAAAAGCAAAAAAGTGGTGTGGGGGGGGGGGGGGATATACTAAAAAAGACAAGGCAATAATGGCAAAATATTGACACTACCAATATTGGAAAGTGGCTACGTGTGTTGTCCAAATAGTGAATCTTTAACTTTTAGCCCCACCAAAATTCAATTTTCTAATGTGAAAATTGCCGCGTGTGAACGGCTTCATGGTGAAAAGCGTGATGACTCAACAGTCAATATAACGGCGCAACGCCGTTAAGTGCGGTCCTCGTTTGTCTTGTGGGGAAATTAGGTGGCAAAGGTTTACCAATAAGAACGTTTCTTTCTAAGACGACATTTCACGGGTCTCCGTGATAGCGACCGTTAACTTTACACGCGTCCCCCAACTAAGAATGGAGTAAACATTCTACAATTTAGAATGTAACCACACAAGTGTGCAATTATGGAAATAACAAATGAAAATGAATAGTTCCTAACCTTATCACTTCTTAAGAAATACTCCTTTGGATCAGTGTCCACTTAACTATTTGCATACTCTTTAAAAAATATTAATTTCTAAGCAAAAATAGGTAATTGACTAAAATATCTCTAATTAAATAAGTATTAAAATTTGGTCACCTAATACTTAATAAGAGCAAATTTAAGAAAGTAAGATTAATTCTTTCTTAATTTGGTAAGTGAACACTCCTTTTACTCAAAAAATAAAGGTTAAATGAACACTATTTTTTATCTGGAGGGAGCAATTAAGGGTTTTGGTTGATTAATACTTTCTCAATTTCAAATTATTTGGCCATTTTCACTTTTACACGTCCATTAAGAAATAAGAATTAAGGAGGGTATTTAGCCATCATTTGATCATAAAAATTTACAAATACACATTGCTAGCTAGTATGATATATTGAGATTTTAGTGTAGGAATAAGTGTGGGATTTAGCCATCATTTGATCATAAATATTATTTGGAAACATTAAAATTAGTTGCAAATCATTACATATTTTACAAATTCGATGAATTGAATTTTTGCCTTTACATCTTCAATAATGTTGGAAGTGTCGACCTCCAGGGTGATTGATTTTTGTGTTAGTGCCTTTATGAAGATTTGACAACCCTCCGCTAGAGAAGTATCTCTGCCCTCAAGAAAAGCACGCACCAAATTGGAGACCGCATCGTATCCATGAGGGTGAACATTCTTGTTGTTGACATAGTCGTTATATGTTCTCCAAGATGGGCCGCTAGCTTTCCTGTGGTCACAAAGACAAACCAAGAGTCAGAACAGGGCCGCAAATATGATCATAAGACTTTCATTTCCAATTCAAGAGTAGAGATGGCAGTGGATCATGGACCCGGTCCGGATCCGGTGGATCCACATCCGTTTATAGGATATGGATCTTTAAAATTTGGACCCGACGGATCCGGATTGGACCAGGATTCGTTTCTGATGGATCGGATCTGGATTTGGATCTTGTATTTGAAATCCGTATCCGATCCAGATCCGATCCGTGGATCCATTTTTTATTAAATATATTCATAATCTAGAATGTAATTTTATAAGTATTTTCTTAAAATTGCTAAGCACATACTTGCAAGTTTAATTTATCTCCGCGTTAACTCAAAAACCAAAAAATAAAGAGGTAACTTCGATAATAAAATCAATGTTATATTAGTGAATGACTAGCATCTCCATAGACAAGTAGTTAAAATTATATTCACTTCATTTGTGAAGATTCCAAGCACATGCAAGTTCTGCATTATGGAAATACTAGTCAACATTTTCCACAACTATTGTCATTGTCCAACATTTTCAATTAATAGCTCACAATCAAAACGAGGCAACAAACAAAATATTTCATTATGAACATTTCAAAATTGAAACACAGTAAACTGTTAGCTAAGTAAAAATCGTTTGTCGGTTCAAAAAAAAATTCTTAGCAAGGTTACATTCTTAGCAAGACAATTTTTTTTACATGTGGATCCAGATCCGATCCGTGGACCCGGTGAATCCGGATTTGGTTATGATTTTTATGGACCCGATGGATCTGGATCCGGATATGGATCTAGATATGAAAAACGGATCTGGATCTGAATCTAGTAGGATCCGGTCCAGATCCTATCCGTTGCCATCCCTATTCAAGAGTCTGTCCAATCCTTATTCACATTGGTGACTATGATTCTTTCCATTTCTATACACATCTAATCCTTAACCACCCTATTATAGTTGTATGTGGAGAAAAATAGAGTGCAATAATGATGTATTAACTCTTGTGAATTTTATTAAATTCTTAATGACATATTGATGTGATTAGAAAATAGAAAAAGATATTTACATAATCTTGCTATAGGTCATAATTTTTTTAATATAATTTTCTAATATATATACACACATGCAAAATATTAGTGTCGATTTTTTTCTTTTTCATAAACTTTTATAGTTTAGTGTTCTTACAAGACATAAATATTTTAACTTCACAAATTAATATTATTATTTATATTGACAGGGTTAATTTAAGCTAATAAGATGATAGCCATGTATTTGCAATACATTACCTATGATCTTGTTGTAAAAAAATATGAAAGAATAGTTTAATTTAAAGTTCTAAAATATTTCTATTGTTAAAAAGTAGGCTATCTTTCTTTCTTTCTCTTTTGATAAAAAAAATTATTTTTATATTGTTCTCCAATTTTTTAAATATTATTGAAGTAAAACTAAAATCATAAAATCCATTATAAGTAATTTTGGGGCCTAAAGCAAATGGTTTACTAGCCTCTCGCTTGAGCCACCCTTGAAAACTTATTGACTACTTGATACTACTTATTGTTAGAATTTGTTATGGCTTTTTTACCTTATTTGGATTCTATCATAATTGTGTTTACTTCAAAAAGGATTTCTTGGTGGAAAAAATTTTCTTTGTAGAAAAGGACTCTATCATATTTATCATTTTCTTGTAAGAGAAGTTTTAGACTTCTATAAATAGATATCTTTTATTTTTTCTCAGACATAACACAATAACATCCACAATGTAGTCGTTTAGAAAGATTTGTTTAGAGAGAGATTTTTCTCTCAATAAGTTTTATGCGTTTATATTAGTTTTTCCAATAAATAGGTCAATTGACCAAACTACATATTAAATATTATGCTTCTTTTAGTAGTTTTCTTTGTTGTTTGATTTATCGTTGTTAAAGGTTTGCAATTATTAGCTTCCGCATAACGCCCTGATTATTTCGATCCCAACACTTATATATACGTACGGTTGGGCTATTCTTTCGGAGGGAGCGCTTCCCCCGAATGAGGTCCTACACGGCGTGAATCCGGATATAATCAGACTCCAATATAGAAATCGGACACCAGATGGAAAACAAAAAAAAGGATTCTTACACATATGTACTGCCCAACACAAACAGTTTGCAATGGGCATAGCCTAATAAATTTCACATGTAGAATAACCAACATATGTTTATATTGAATTTAATGAAGCCAAACCTATTTAAGGATATTTTTTAACTTCTTTCCCCAAGCTACTATAGAACTCTCTTCATTTTTTTAAAATTTTTATTATTTAAAATCTGTATTATATACATATTTATACACTATTGTACATTACATATGTATTCTTATACACTATTATACATTACATATATTATATATAATATTTAAATAATGTATCTGCTTTGTATAATTATTTATAATCAATGTATTATTTTCTGTATGTGAATCCACACACTCTTCTTTGGTTCATCAAATGTGATTGAATTCCTCTACTACTTCACTGAACCAACAAAACTATAATTTCTAGAGTAGAAATAACAATGGAAGTCTTGAATACTAACAACCCTTCTTTATCTCGGTGGAACCACCATGAGCACCACGATCAATTTGTTGCTGCAACTATCACATAAGGGTAAATGTTTTGCTGATGCAACTAGATTTTCTTACTCTTTGGGCCTTTTTCTCAGTGAATGGATTATAGGCCAAAAACCTAATAGTTCAAAGAAAGCTGAAAATGAGAAGGAAGAAATTAGTATACTTGTAGAGAGTTGGGCCAAATTTCGTAGGTTGGGCTATTTGGGGGGGGGGGGGGGAGTGACTGAAAATTTAGTTTAATAGGAATTAGGAAATTTCTAATATTCCACATGAGTTTTACACATTAGTAATTAAATAAACACCCTTATAATTTCACTTATTTGTAAATGCAACATTTCATATTTTTTCATTTCAAAATCAAATACGTAAATTACCTTATAATGAAAACATAAATATGACAGTTACACCTATATTTTGAAATGAACACTTAAATTGTTTGGTGTTTGGTACGTCCTTTGTCCCCTGATTAATTCGAAGTTGCGTCCCGTAAGACCCGTTAAAGAGAACATAATTCCTAGCATGTTTTTTTTTTCATTTTTAAGGCTTGAACTCACGACTTTTGGTTAAGGGTGAGTGGACTTTATCCATTCCATCACAACCCTAAGCGGTAATTATCATTAATAATTAATATTACCTATGGACAACAAAAAATTTCCCCAATGAATTTTCTTAAGTGGAAGTCATTTTTAAAAATAATTGTGAAGCGGGATTGAAAATTCAAGACCACCCTAGTCGAGGTCTTTCTTGAAAATTACCCGTTGGTGTGAGGACAAAATGACTGTCCAGCCCATTATTTATTGGTTTAGTCGGCCAACAACTAAGAAGTCCGAACAACAATTACATACTTTTGAGGTCCAAGCTACAAACAAAGTCTCACACTGAGGTAGCATTTGAACTTGGTTTTGTTTTCATTTTTGGATACCTCATATTAAATGGGATTTTGTCTCATTACTTGTGTTGGTTAAGTAATACCGAGTGTTTATCGGAAACAACCACTTTACCCCGTAAAGATAGAGGTAAAATCTGCGTACATCTTATCCTCTCCATACCCCACTTGTGGGATTACACTGGATATGTTGTTGTTGTATGATATTTAAATTGAAACAGAAAAAGTAATTCCTTTTGGACCATAAGCAGTAAAAAAGAGAGTTTTTTTAAAAAAATAATAATTTTACAACATAGGAGAATGTTACTACGCATTCGTAGAAAACTAATGCAACTAGTTGGAGATTTCCCCATTTTTTGTGATGGCTAAATTATCTATTGGAAAGTAATAAGCATAAAGCAAATAAATAGGTAATATGTAGTCAAGTTTCTTCAACCATGCACCCATCATCTTTTTGACCTCTAAAGTCTACAATTAGGTTATATTATTTGGTAGATGTAGTTTTCTACATTTTCAATATAATTCTTATAAAAAATAAATTAATCAACAAATCAATGTGAGTAATCAGTAAATTCGGTATCCATATATTGAAACAAAATGTTTGGAAAAGAGAAGAAAATAGAAAAACTGTGAAAGCAACCAAAACAAGTAATTGCACGATTTGTCTTTCAAATAGACTAGTCTTTATTTTCTGCTCTTCAAATGGGCTGGTCTTTAACATTTGCCCTTCAAAATTGAATTTATGCCTAGAACGGCATAGATTCTTTAAGGCGTTGACATAACTTAAGAATATTGTGATGCATAACTTTTGTCCCTATAAGCATAGGTTCGATTTTGAACGGTAAAAATTAAATAACAACACAAAGTAAGGACAAAAGTGCAATTGACCCAATCGAAACACACAAAATTCTTTTGTGGAAGGTGACAATATGACGAGTCGTCGAGTCCCATCTTAAAATAATTTCTTTTAAAAAGTGAAAAAGTGGGACTTTAATTATTGATCTCACACATGGCAACAATTATGGGCCTCAATTATGGACTTTAATTATTGAGTGCCTTCAGTCACAAATGGGATTTTATGTTAATGTTTTGTCGGATTAGTTAAAAGGTTTTGGATTTAGTGGACCATCATCATCAAAAGTCCATCAACCACGTATCCTGAATTTTGGAAGTTGAGGCCCATAATCGTATTATTTCTCCCTAACGATAAGCTTATTCTTTATTATTTTCATTATTCGACTTTAACCTTGTATTCTAATGTTATATTTAGTATTTAGAATTTGTTCCGATACGATATTGCTTTCCTAGCTCGCACCGAAATAATATTTACTCCTAGATGTCCAGTTAAGTTAATTCAATTATTATTATCATTATTATTATTATTATTATTGTTGTTGTTGTTGTTGTTGTTGTTGTTGTTGTTGTTGTTGCTGCTGCTGCTGCTGCGTAAGCTCTATTTCTTGCTAGTTTATAAAAATTCCCAAATACACTATGGTAGTTTTAGATTTTAGTTCTTGTAGGTGTGTGTGAGATTCAGCCATTATTTCTTCATAAACATTATAGGAAAATTAGTTGACAATCATTGCATGTGTTCACAATTTTGATAGATCATTCAAATCGCAATTCTTTTGAACTTCAAATTCACGTGCAAATATCTATAAATCTTTTTTTGAAAACTTTAATTTAAATATTCTTCTCAACGTCAATTTAAAAATATTTTATTTTAAACTCAAACTATATCCAAATACCTACATAAAATGGTTTTGGTATATATATATATATATAAATGTTTTACCATAAGAAAGTATTTTATAGTATTTGGTCAAGGTGATACCAATTTCAGCGGAACTGACCACAGAGGAGACTCAAGGTAATCTTTTACAGGTTAACAATCCTGGCGGATGGTATCTTAATCCAAAACAAACCCATAAAACGCCCTAACGCCACCACGGTTCAGCGGGTTTAAAACATGACCATCAGTCTGAGCTTCAGATATGCTGTCTGGGTTATTCTCTACCAAACCTCAGTATTTCCTCACATAATTTTCTGCTAATTAAAGCATTATTACCATGACACCTTCGTAATCTAGTGCAACATAGTTCAATACAAGATATTTAGCCTTTCATTTAGGCTAAATATGAATGTAAATATATAAAAAAAAATAAGACAAAAATTTAAAATTACCTAACTTCCTAAGGTTGTGCTCAGAAGATGAAGATGTACATCAAACTTCAAACTTTTATTATAAGGGAGAGTTTTTACAAAGTAGGTAGAGTTGTTGGCAAACGCCTCCCTTTGAAAGAAAAATATAGATCATTTATATAGAGGATCTGGTACACAAAACAACAAAATTTAAAAGTAAAAAGGTCCACAACATGTGGCCGTCAAAATAAAAACAGTAAAAAGTGGCACATATCATTAATGACCGACATGTAGTACAATTATTGTTTCTGCTTTATAAAAGCAGATTCGCCTTTATTAAAGTTATTCTGTCATTTTTTCCATCGAATAATGTCGCGGGGTCCCTTGCTTTATCAGACCTTGTCTTTGCCCTTGGATTTGTCTGAGGTGGAGGATTCCTCCATTTTATCCTAAATTTTTTTGAGATAATCCTCAATGTCAAAGTCTGCATCATATGGGTCTTGAGACTCTATAACATTATCTTCCTCCTCAGTATGACCTGACGCCATTGATGTGTTCGAGGGAAATTCCTCATCTAGATTTCTAATTAAATATTTCTTAAATTCTGCCATATAAGAAGCTATGATTTCTGATCTTGAAACTACTCCTTTTTAATTTGTAGTCTCCTTGCAATGTGCTTGAACAGACTATTAGTCTCGGGTTGCTGGACCTTTTCTTTTAATTCTTTATAATAAGTAAGGGTAGTAGTAACCTGGTCTATTAGTTCTTGGCCATTTAAGAGGCCATCCTTGGTCTTTTGCGAGAGCTTTTTCAAGAACTTGTATAAAAAGTTCGATGAAGACAAGGTATATGTTGCGGGGTATAACCCAATTTCACTGACCATCTCAGTATCCATGAGATGGAAAATTCAACAAAGAAATGCATATTAGCAATTTCTTTAATAATCATTTCATTATTTTCCCATTCTATAATTTTCAGAGACACTTCAATCCATTGTGTGTATAAACTTTTGAATTGATGAGGTAAAATAGTTGTAGATGGACCATAATTAATCCACCATTGCCAAAACCAATTTGAAATATTTTGTTTATAAACATGTGAACATATCTTTATAAACCAGGAATGCTTTTTATTAGAATTTTCATAGAGAAAAGTTTTATAAAATCTGTCCACGTAATCTCAATAATTGAATTTTACTTGGACTTTCTGTTCTGGATGTAAATATTCCTTTCCTTCATTGTATTGAATCCCCAATCTTCCGGGGTGAATAATTTCTTGATTATAATCTTAGAAAAGTTATAAACTTTCCTGGTATTTGCCGGATAATAGTGTTGAATATCAGCTGATCCGGTGGAAGAGAGTATAGTCTCATAATGCATTCTGGATTTATAGGTAAGAATTGTATATGATCCAATTTCCAGATATCTTTCCATCAATTTTCATGGTTCACCTTTAATTGAAGGTCTTTATGACCTGGAAGAAGTATTACTTCTTTATTACCACTCTGCTCATAAGCATCATTATCTTCCTGATCATTATTAATGACTTATGAGTAAGAAGGTGGTGTATTACGATCCTTCTATTTGGATTTTATAAAATCCATAACCTGTTGATATAACAAACTTTCTTTATTAATATTGGAAGTTCCTGCAATATTTTCGGCTATGAGCTTTCTGTTTCCCAGCTGGACTAAGGTATTATCACGTCCAGTTCCACGTCCTATTCCTCCCCTTCCTCTATAATGGTTGGGGTCTCCTTGCCATGTTAGCCTCATGATCCTGTAAATGGATATAGCAATAGAGTTATGAACTCAAGTATTCTCTTGTTAGAAAATCAAGGAAAGTATTATCTGACCCCTTTTTGTATCGGGTCTCAAAATAAAATGGTGTCAATAAAGCTTGCCACCTAGCAAACATTTGTTTAGAAACATCATGTTTGCAATCTTTATTAAAAATATATCTGGCCGATTGGCAGTCAGTTTTTATTAAAAACTTTTGATTATATAAATCACCCTGGAATTTAAGAATACATTTAACAATGACAAGGATTTCTTTCGCCACTTCGGAGTAATTTTTCTGACTAGTATTTCATTTGACAGAATATAATTATATTAAATACTCTTGTCTATCAACGGAAGAGTATTGTTTCAGGATGCCTCCGTATACAATCTCTGAAGCATATGTTTCTATAATTTTTCCCATGTATGATTTGCTAAAGTGAGACATGGAAGGTTATGAATCATCTTTTTAATTATTTTGACAGCGTGAGTATGATCATCTGTCTATGACTTGTGAATCTTTTTCAGTCTATCATATAAAATAGTTGTCTTTGGCTAAATCCTTTATAAAAGGAGATATATAATTTAAACTACCTAAAAATCTCTGTAGTTGAGTTTTATTAGTAATTATATACGGGAATTTGGATGCAAATTCAATACTTCTATTAATGGAAATAATTTTTCCTTTTTCAATGTTATGACCTAAAAATCTGACATTTGTTTGAAAAAGTGCCTTTTTGGTTTTGATATAACTAATGTTGACACCAATTTTGTCCCCTTTTTCCGATATTTATTTGCAATTTTAAATATTTTAACACCTCAAAAACAATTTTAATATATATATATAAGGCTTTTAATATCGTCGTGTATTCTCAATATTATCATTATTATTATTATTCACATTTTTATTATCATTTGCTTTTTAATATCATAATCATAATTTTTACATGAAAATTCTATGTTATTTTATTTTCGCAAAACGGCATCGCATTTTTTATTTTTGAAGCACCAAACATTTCGCAAATATTATATTTTTATTATTATTGCATCGTTATTTTATTTAAATAATTTACATTTTTTTTCAAAGCATTTTTTTGTTAATAATAAACCCCTTTTTATATTTTAAACGACAACCCATTTTATCTCCCCTCACCCAAAATAAATCAACAACCACATTTTCATTCCCCTGAACCCAAGCCCAAATCGGCTGAATCCCAGCAGCCCACGAGCCCAATCCCTCGACTAAACCCGTCTTCCTTTTATCCCAACCCTAAAACCTAAAAGAAAATAAAACACAAAAATAAACCTACACCCCTCTCTCTTACACCCGCCGCACCCCATACCCCACACCCCAACGCTGACATCGTCACCTCACCACCACCAACCCTCCTGTCACAAAATCCGCTTCCAAATCGTCAAAACTTTACCCTTTATTTTGAAATTCAAAAAACGATTTGAAAGGGGGTATGGATGAACGTTATGGGGAACCCCCCCCCCCCTTGTTTTTTCATGAGGGAGGCCTCTTTTTTTTGAGTTTTTTTTAAAGTAAAGTAGCTAAAAGGGGGGGGGGGGGGTTCTTTTTCGGGTTTGAAGTCTAAGTCAGAGGTCCGAGTTCATTTTTTGGAGGTCTAAAAATCAAAGGAAAACAAGTTCGAAAATTAGAAAAGAAAAATGGTTTGTTTGTTCTTAATTTTTTTTTTAAAAAATACTCCTTTTATTTTCATAATTTTAAATCAGAAATACTTCTTGGTTTCATAATTTTCAATCTAAAAAATCTTTTTTTTACATTTCCGGTTTTCCGTCTGTTTTGTTCCGGGTCGGGTCAAAAAATCCGGGTCGGACCAGAGCCGAAAAAATTCAGAAAATCTCCTTCCCGGATTATAAAAGAGTTTAAGACTCAGAAGAACTTTATAAAGTCCAAAAATCCAAAAGCATGTTGAAAATGTGGAAGGACGGACCATTATTATAAGGATTGTAAGGTCAAGAAAAAAATCAAGGCCCTTAACATAGACAATATATAAAGGAATCATTATATAAATTGTTATTGAATTCTGAATGAGAAGATTCAGGATTAAAGACAGATGATACAACAGACTCTTCGGAGGAAGATATTAGACTACTGAATAATGAAGATTATATGTCCTCAGATACATAAGAGAAATGTATGCCATGTCAATTAGGGATACCAACAAGGAAGATGGTGCGTTTTATAATATATTCTTCCAATTTAAGGATATGAATGTTAATGTACTCGAAGGTAATCACCTAGTAGAATTATTAAAGATTATAAAAGATCCAGAGATGAGATCCAAGATCATATATTAGATTCCAGAAAAACCAAAATCCTCAAGTGGACAAGAAATTCTGGAAAAATCATGTGCATATACCATGTCAGAGCTGAAAAAAATGATGCAGTCTCGAAGGAAAAGGTAAAAAACATGTCATAGAAGATGTTGATAATCTCAGCGGGAATGATATCAACACCACATGTATGGAAACATGTAATGCATGGAAATTTCTACAAGCCCTTGAAGTAATTACTTCTAAAAAATTTATGTAAAAATCACTCTTTTAATAGATTACAATTTTAGAAAAGCATGTTCAACTCTTATTGATAGTGGGGTAGATGTATATTGTATACATGAATGAATTATATCTTCTAAATATTTTCACAAAACTACTCATAATGTAAGATATGCTAATGGGCAGAAACTACAAATAGCTTTTAAATTACCAAAAATTTATATTTGCTAAAATAAAGTATGTATACCAGATAGTTTTGTACTGGTAAAAGATATTTCTAGCCAAATTATATTAGGCACCCCATTTATTAATAAAAAAATTCATAGTTTACGAATTGATGAAAATAGTATCATCGGGACTTTTGATAAAAAAGAAGTGATATTTCAATTTATAATTGAGCCATTTTCTAGAGTTTTAAACCAAATAAAAGATCGATTGAGGTATAAACACCAGTAGATCAATTTTATTAAACAAGAAATGTATATTCTTAATATAGAGAAACTTTTGCAAAAACCAAAATTACGGCAAAAGTTTGATTTTATAAAAACACAATTTTCATTATAAATATGTAGTGATCACCCAAATGCTTTCTCGGACAGAAAAAAATATGTTGTTACTCTCCCATATGAAGAGACTTTTAATAAAAAAGATATTCCTACTAAAGCTCGGTCATGCCAAATAAATTCTAAATATTTGGAATTATGTAAAACTGAAATTTCTATAGGTTAAGGAGCATAATGACTTTAGTCAATATATTGGAATATTAAAGAGTGACAATAACGTTTTAATGTTGATTAATACAAGTAATCGAGTAAGAGTTAAAGTTATACACAAAAGTCAAGATAGTTACTTCCTCTATCCCAATTTATACGACATTTTTTTTATCAGTTCAAAAAAGAATGACACATTTTTATAGCAATTTAACTTTAATTTGTTTTCATTTTACGATTAACGAGATGATTTATAACCTCTGATTTATTTTAGACCACAAAATTTTAAAATCTTATTTTATTTTTTAAATTCCGTATTCAGTCAAATTAAATCATATAAATTAGAACGGAGGGAGTATGATTTTTGTACTTTAACCAGAGTTCTATTCGAGCTTTTGATAGTGGAGAATTTTTTCTTAAGGAGTGCTTTAGTTCCCTTAGTGAGTTTATATCCGCTATGAATGAGGGTTAATCGTATCAATAATTTTCGATACCAAATAATTTAAGAAAATCTTTAATTATGTAAAGAAATAGTTTGGAGTCACATCAAACATGTAAGCTATATTGATTATTGACTTAAAACAAAACGTTATAATTGTAAATGAAAGGTTTTACCAAGTGGAAGCAACACTCGTCATCGTTGCATGTTATTGGACGTTACGGTCTTTGGACAGACAACCAATAAAAATTAAAAAGTAATGTCTATTACTAAGAAAAAAAGAACTTATATTAAAGATTGAAAAAGAAGAAGAACCAACTACTGTAATATGGTAGAGTCCTTGTTTAGCTAAAAAAAAAATTAAAAAGGAAGGAGATTTAAATAAAATATTTTTTTTTAAGACCATGTGATTTATTTGGCTATGTGCTCTCTATATGCTTTAATTTAACTAGGCGTAGATATTAAAAATGTAAAAATATATAGTACTAAATTGTGAATTTACACTTTAAGGCACGATAGTTTATCAAAACGATATTTGAATGTTGTTTTCTTAAACATATCAGGTAAATTTAAAAAATAAAGAGTTATTTACTAACTATAAATTATAGCATCTTTTTGCCACAAATTTTAAAAGAGTAATACGTATAAATAGAGAGTAACATAATTTAAGAATTTGCTAAAATAAAGCGACATAAAGAAAGAGAGCAAGATCCCGAGGAGTAAATACTACTTCATCTTAATGAAGTGGTTTCAAGTTTTAGCTTTGAATGTAGAGTGATATTTGTTAGGGAACTATTTACCTAACTATAAAACTTTCGAATGCGAATTTGAATTTAGACTAATCCTAATATAAATATCGGATATAAAATAAAAGAAAAAGAAAAGAAAAAAAGTGAGTGCATTACTCTTATGGGTCGTTTGGTTTGAAGACAAGTTATGTTGTGATTAGTTACGTTGGAACTAGTTATACTAAAATTAGTCATCTTGGTATTATTTTTGATTGACGGTTTGATTTATTGTAATAATAATAACATGCATTGCATAATTTCTAAGAAGAAATTGTTTGTTTACAAAAATACCTTCCACCTTATTTAGTGCTTCCTCCTTCTCAAATTATTTATCGTGGTTACTAAATACAGTTGTCTTAAATTATTTGTCATTTTAGAAATTGAAGACACAATTAATAATTTCTTTCCCATTTTACCATTGGTAGAATGTTATCATTAATGGAGATAGACACATAAATAGAGTGAACATTTAATGAAGATAAATTATAACTTAGACATAAATAAAAATAAAGATAATCAAATATTTTTGTTAATTAATATTTTTTAAGAGGCGTATAAAATAAAAAAATGATAAATAATTTGAAACAAAAGTAGTAGAAAAATGGTTTGAGTGACATCAGGGGTATTTTTATTATTTTATCTAGGAATATCTAATCTTGGTAATACTTTCCACCATCCGGTAACCAAACAAGGGATAAACAAGTACTAAATTTTTGTCTCAGGGCAATATATTATCCAGCATACCAAACAAGCCCTTAATTAGATTATTGCTTATTCGTATAATCACTATAATAATGACTGATTAATATAAGTAGGAGAAAAAGAGGGAACAAGAAAGGGAAAGAGAGGGAGAAAGCATAGGAAATGGCGAAGAGAAAAAAGGAAGAAGAAGAAGCTCTTCTTGAATTCTCATATATTTCTCCTTTCTCTCTCTAAAAAAAATTCTGTCTTGCCCACTTTCTCTCTCTCTCTCTCTCTCTCTCTCTCTATATATATATATATATATATATATATATGTACTGATGATAAACATGAAAGGGTACTAGGGTGTTGCTGCTGAATAACAAATTTTGTTCTTCTTGATTTTATTAGCTCAAGCTTTGGTGAGAATTGTTTTTACTTTAACTTCCTATGCGTTTATTTGAAAGTATATATATGTCCTACAAACAATCTATATTAGGGACATAATGTACTTGAACACATTCGTATTATTAATATGATTAATATTTATGGTATTTGCAATTATTGAATTATTGTTTGATTGTTTGCAATTATTCATATATGTGCATCCTTTGAGCTTACGTTGTCATTAATAGAGTAAAATATTAATGATAGAACGTAACTCTCAAAATAGCCTTGACTAATGATCATCGAGAATGGGATATCGATGATATGCTATAAGTCGACATGTGGTCTGCATCACATTCTTGGAGAATGTAGTATTTCTCACAGCTGCGAGTAATGGTTACTCGTGATGGACACATGGATACTTTGGAGAAGTATTGGTATACCCTGCCGATAAACTATTTGTTATACATGTCTATAGTGTTATCGGTGTGTGGAATATAAAGGTCATTTGACTTGAGGTCAATACGCACATTGTTTGCAGAATGATGTACTTTGACTAAGTTCTAAGCTTAAACTCTTTCTGGATAAGATACGGCTTGTGTTGGGTGCATCAGGATGTAAATGAAGGTGGTAGTTGAGCCAAGAACATGATTCATTCCTCGATTGAAAATTCGAGAGAGCACTCAAGTTCTCAATGTTATTAAGTTGACTAAAGTCACTGGCCAGTGCAAGAGACATATTTAGAATATGGTCTAGTTGTCAACTAATAAATGTGAGATAAAGTGATTAAGCCATTTGGATAGACACTTTGCAAATCCCAAGCTTAATCGAGTGTGTCGCGAATGAAATGAATTTATAGTTCCGCATAAAGGTTAAGTTTGCTGGATTCATGTAAACATACTTCACATATTGAGTTCGTCATACGACGCAGTCTAGGAGTTTCGTATGGACCTTAATTAGATTAATGTCCATATGTGAAGGCCTATAGGGTCACACTATATGCGATTGTTTCTTCGATCTAAGAGTTCGATTTAGAATCGAGATATTTAATTTATAATAATTATGGAATATTTCTATTTGATAGAAATTATTTAATTAAGTCGAATTGGATTTCGGATTTTATTAAATGTGTTGGATATATTATATGGGTACTCGGACAAATACAGGGAAGCAATTGGGCCAGAAATTACTGGCCCAAAATCGGCACCTTGGCCGTCAACATTAAAATGGTCCAGGTTTTTCTGTTTTAAATCTGCTTAGGTTTTGTCATTAACTCCTATATAAACAACACAAATCCCATAATTCTGAAGTTAGTCAGTCAGACAAAATAGAGGATTCAAGACTTAGAGCCTTCAAGAATTATGGGATTTGTGTTCAGAATTAATAAATCCCATAAATTCAACCAAACAAAATATAAATTTAATTCAGAATTATGGGATTGAGTTCAGAACTAAATTTATATTTTGTTTGGTTGAATTTATAAATTTATCTTGAAAGGACTATAATCTTGGGATAACTTAGTCCGCAAACCAAACGACCCCTAATAGTTTTTGGTCAATGATTTTGGTCGATGACCTGTAATTTTGACCTTTTTAATTCAGTACTTGTAGTTGGAAAGATTTTGTTAATCTTTGGGATTCTTTTATTAAACTGTGAACTTTTTATTAATTGAAGCATCTTGTTCTAAGGTGTGAAAGGTCAGGTTATATTCCGAGAAAACAACCAAAATTAAAAGAGTTAATGGTAAAAAATACACATGAACTATTCACTTTTTCGCGAGTTTCACACTCCTACTATTAGTTGTTCCTTTTTCCTACTGAACTATCACCATCTACTCAACTAGGTGTATTTTAATACATAGATGGTGATAGTTCTGGTAGAAAAAGGGAACAACTGATAGCTCGGGGTGTGAAACTCGAGAAAAAGTGATAGTTCATGTGTGTTTTTGACCATTATCTCAAATTAGAAGGAAATTTTTTGATTCTGAGATTGTATAATCTGTCCTTTTATTTTTCGAGAAAATGAGAATTTCAATCTATAAAAGTAGTAGTATGTGAATTTATTCATAAATTGCTTAAGATAGAGTCTTTACATTTCTTTTTCTATTATTCCATTTTGGTTGAGAATATTAGTATTTGTTCCCATCAGCTTATCTGATATGTGCCTTTACTTTTTCTTTGAGAGTCAGAACATAGGTGTGAAAAAGATAAAATTCTTGGTTGTGCATATATTCTAATTTGTACAGTACTTAGTTAAATCTATCAATAAAGCAACTGCTTCCTGAACCTGTGAACGTGCCATTAAATTTAAGTTTTTATTATTTGTCACAGAAGGTTGACTTATTCTCTGTGCTACTATAATTTACAGTAATAGAGTTTGCTTGATTTGTTGTGTTGTGATACTAATTCTTGATTTTCTTCTCTTTCAGTTGGATCCCGTATTTGTTGAATGACAAACATGAACATGAATAATCTGACTGTTGAAACTAAAGATGCTTTTGCTAGCTTGCTTGAATTTGCAGCCAACAATGATACAGAGGCTTTTAAGACATGGATTGAGCGTGATCTATCCAGTATTAACGAGGTTGGGCTGTGGTATGGGCGCCAAAAGGGCTCAAAGCAAATGGTTCTCGAGCATAGAACTCCTTTGATGGTTGCTGCTATGTATGGTAGTATTGATGTTTTAAAACTGATTCTTTCTCTACATGGAGTTGATGTAAATCGTTCTTGTGGCCGTGATAATAGCACTGCCCTTCATTGTGCTGCCTCAGGTGAAGGAGAAATATTTATTCATAAACTTAACATATTCTCCAATCTAATCTCTACTATAGAAAATAGCTAATAGCATCTCTATTTATAATCGTATGAAACCTATGTTGACATTGAATAACCTATTCCTATATAATTCTGACTATATATCCTATTTAGACATGAATTAAAAGACCAAATCCTAAACAATTTTTGTTTCCTACTCATTTGAATTATTGTTCCAACATCAGGTGGATCTTCGAATGCTGTTGATGCTGTCAAACTGTTTTTAGAAGCTGGTGCTGACCCAAACATTAAAGATGCCAATGGTCATTGCCCTCTAGATGATATAGCTGTTTCTCCAAAGGTTCTCACCGAGAAATCTTGCCTAGAAAATCTGCTCAAAACTGATGCTATGGGAGACTGCAACCTGAGGGTGTCTATGGCCAGTTCAAACTCAAATTCTCCACCACTTTCTCCTCTTGGAAATAGATCGCCGTCTTCTGCTTCCGATACAACTTCTTCCCCGAGGAGTGCAAAATCTAGTGACTTTCCAGTGTCCTCTACTTCAGAGAAGAAAGACTACCCTATTGATCCGTCCTTGCCTGACATAAAAAACAGCATCTACTCAACAGATGAATTCAGGATGTTCTCGTTTAAGATCAAGCCTTGCTCTCGTGCATATTCCCATGATTGGACTGAATGTCCATTTGTCCATCCAGGTGAAAACGCTCGAAGAAGAGATCCGAGAAAGTACCATTACAGTTGTGTACCTTGCCCTGAGTTTCGCAAGGGAAGTTGCCGACGAGGGGACATGTGTGAATATGCTCATGGGGTTTTTGAGTGCTGGTTACATCCTGCTCAATATCGAACTCGTCTTTGTAAAGATGGTACAAAGTGCGATAGAAGAGTTTGTTTCTTCGCCCACACGCAGGAGGAACTCAGGCCACTTTATGTCTCTACTGGTTCCGGTGTTCTGTCACCTCGATCAAATACTTCTCCTGTCAATGCAATGGATTTTGTCATGTCCCCGTCACCCTTCACTCCTCCAATGTCTCCCTCGGCTAATGGTGTTTCCAACGTGGGTTGGGCCCCACAAAATGTCCCGGCGCTGCACCTTCCTGGCAGCAATCTTCAGTCCAGTCGCTTGCGTTCATCACTAAACGCAAGAGACATGACTATGTTGTCAGATTTTGATGTGCAGCAACAGCAGCTACTAAATGGACTGTCTTGCCTATCACAGTCCAACATGAATGCTAATTCTTTTAACCATTCAGTTCATCCTAAGACCTTAACTCCTTTGAATCTCGAGGATTTATTTTCTGCTGATGGCGGCTCATCACCTAGATATTCTGATCAAGCTTTAGCTCAATCTGTTTTTTCCCCTACCCACAAGTCAGCAGTTTTCAACCAATTCCAGCAGCAGCAACAGGGCATGTTATCTCCAATTAATACAAATTTTTCACCTAGAAATGTTTCATCATTTCGGAGTATGTCTCCCCGAGGAATGGAACCAATCTCACCAATGAGTTCCCGTGTATCAATACTTGCTCAAAGTGACAAGCAGCATCAATTTAGGAGTCTCAGCTCTCGTGATCTTGGCTCCAGTGCTGCCTCTGCCATTTTTGGCTCTCCAACAGATACTTGGTCGAACTGGGGTATAGCTTCGGGAAAGCCAGACTGGACTGTCAATATCGAGGACTTTGGTAGGCTAAGGAGATCATCATCATTTGAACTTGCCAACAACGGAGAAGAGCCTGATCTCTCTTGGGTCCAATCTCTTGTCAAAGAATCATCACAGGAAATCACGGACAAATCTGCATCTTGTCTATCAGGCCTTACAGGTGCTGGTGCTGACATCAGCGAAGGCTCAACATCAGGTTCCCAGATTGAACAATTTGATCAACTAGGTGCATGGATGGAGAAAATGAAGCTTGATCAGCTAATAACTCAGTAATAACATCCTCATTTTTCATTTTACCGATCCTTGACGTTTTCAAAGCATAAGGTTTTGGTAAATGGTACTCCAATTGGTTTCCAAGCTTCTGAAGGAAATTTATTATTTGAAGTAGGTATAATAGAAAAATCAATTTAGGCGATTTTTAGCCAATGTTACTGAATGTAGACTCTTAGGCAATAGGCATAACAAATTTTACCCTTTTTATTTTTAGGAGTACTGAAAGCAGTTGTAATTTTTGTAACAATTCTGTATTGACAGAAGTTATTTCATCTGAATGTTTTTATTTTTTGGTCCATACCCTTATTTTGGATGGGAAAAGAAACACAAAAAGAAGGTATCCTTCTACTGCAGATAAGTATTTCTGAATTCTGATGTTGCTTGGAATAATGTTAGTGCTAGAAGGTGATGTGTAAAGGTTGATAAGAAAGCTTTCTGACTAATTATTGATGTAAATTTGGAATCAGAATTCCATATTCCTTTACCAGATACATTTACCGTGTCATATTCTATAATTATGACGAGATTACTCAGGCTAGCTTGCGCGCTCAACAACAACATACTCGGGCTAGCTTGCGTGCACCTCGACTATTTTCCATGATATTTGCTACCTTCCACCAGTAACTTCAGCCACCAACGCTTAGACAGATAGAAAGAAATCAATTGGTATTTTTTTGACTCCGCTGGAATTTGAACTTTGTTTTCAAAAGTGCCGGAGCCAGGATTTTATGCAAGGGGGATTCAGAAGTGTCATATTTTCACTGAAATTTGAACCTGTGATCTAAAACAATTTTTTGGATCCCTTTGCCAATTTACTAGAATTTCACCTTATGTTCAAGTGGGATTCAACTGCTTGTATATAATCAAAATTACTTAATTTTTACCCTATTTTCGTAGTATAATTTTTCAATCGGGATTCATTGAACTCTCTTTCTCAAGGCCACCTTCATCATTGGTATTTAAGGTTTGCACTCACTTCATTGACCATTCTATCACGCTCTTGGACGCGACACATTGATTCTATTCTCAAAGATGCTTATCCTTACTTTGAGTTTCCAACAAGACAAGTCAATAAATTTATCTTGAAGAGTGATAGGATTCTTATTTACAATACATGGAAATCCTTAGTTGTGGTGGATTCCAAATCCCAAAAGTTGGATTTGGGTCTTGTGGAGGATGCTTACTCATCAGTGATTACACTAATCCTTCTGAAGATTGGATGCTTTGGTAAATCTTTATTAGACTGGGAATAATGAATCCTTGTATTCTAAGAGATAATAATTATGATGGTGGAGCTTCATGGCAATAGATGCTGTGAACTTTTATGTGCATGTGGACTTGGTTAAATAATTTCTAAAACCTCTGATACGCTTTAAAGTTCTTTTTGGCTAAACCATAAGGTTCCAAAAGCTGATGTATAAAGAGTATTGGTTTAAGTAAGTCCCTTTTGGGACATTATAAAATGGAAACGATACGTATAAGATTAGGATTGATCATGCGTGAGGAGATATGCGCAAAAAGATTAAAAGACACAATATTCGTTTGATGGAAATTCACAAGGTAGACCCGCCTAGTGTATGAATATTATTGTTTACAATGGTGCAGGAAACGGAAATGAATAACTGCTAAGTATTACAACACAATGAAATTACAATAAACTGAAATTTCAATGAACTTGAACAAGAAACTGAAATAGTTTTGATATGCTGAGTCGAGTGATGACACTCTGTCTTTAAGACAAGATTGCCCCGTATATATCCTTTCTACGTTCTGGACAATAGTCTCCCAAGATAAAACAACAACTGAACAATTGAGCAAAGGAAACTCAAGTGCTACCTTGAAGAATTTTGAGTAATGAAATGATGCTAGAAAGTTTGTAGGAAGAATCTGATTCGTTTGTATGTTTCTGTGTGTCTCAACAATTGTGCAAATGCTCCTTTATATAGTTGAAGGAGAGGTCTTACCAACTGCCCATATAATTGCTGTTACTGGCCAAGTAATGACAATTATGGATGTAGTAATTCAGCAAAATAAATGGTGAATTGATGTGCAACGGATTGACCTTTAGATAGAGTAATTCAGCCAAAATAAATGACTGAATTGAGTGCAAATTAAGGCAGCAAAGTTCTCTGCCCAATTTTGGTCAAAAAAGATAATATCAGAAGAAGCATAGCCCGTGGCCCGTGGCCGAACGGGCAGCGACGACGCGCGTGTGGGCTTATCCTCGAACCAAAGCACATCTAGGTCCTCCCTCCTTTAAACACATGGGATACCCCTTGGGGTCTCAAACTCCAAGCCAACTTTGAAACTTATTAACTAAATAAATCTTTCTTCCCCCACCGATGAGGGAGGATTGCTCTTTACCACCTTTTTCCATGCTTCATACACCTCACTTCGTGGACCAATATCTCTTTCATTTCTCAACGAAATTTGACGATCCTTGGCCCTACGGTCATCTACTTACTTAGTAGATTATGCACGTGTGAAGAACCGAAGGTTCCAACATGCGGAACACTAGTGTTTAAGTCATTAAAGATGGTTGGACGCAACTCCCGCCAAAGACAAATTTCCAACAAATATTTCTAGTGTTGATCATTCAGAATTGTAAATAAAAATTATAATAATATATATTATTTAATATGATTAATTGATAACGACTTATATGCATCCTCCAATTTATTTGTGCGGGTTGCATTAATTTCTTTTAAATAAAATGCCAAATAAAAATAAGAATTGGGAAAAAAAGGAAAAAAGAAAGATGTCTTATCTTTTTCTTTATTTATGTTATTTTATTGCTGAAAGTTATGTCTTTGGTCTTGAATTAACCAAATGGCATCATGCCTGAGATTCGCAAATGAAAAGGACTGAAAATTCAGTAGATGAAAAGAACTATTTTAAATTAATAGTCATAAGCTAGAAACTATTTTTCTTTTTTGAACAAGTCTCTTGAGGACGAGAGAGGCAAAGTAGAGAAAAAGATTTTTAAAAAAACTCACTTTTGAATATTGGCCCTTTATAATAAAATTGGCGATGCCTTTAGGAGGTTGTCCTGGTAATTAATACTAATTTAGTTGCGACATCAAATTGTACCTTGTTCCAATAATCATGTTATTTTGGCTATTGGAGCTTAAGGCAATGAAATCCTCACATATATTTGGTGAAAGGAGAAAGTATTATCAGTGGCGAAATAAGATTTTCTATGAACATTCAAGATTTAATATATATTAATAACAAAGTATTTATGAGCTTATATTAATATTATTTTTTATATATAAAGTATAATTTATGTGTTCAGCCATCCCTGAGTCCATATAATTACACCATGAAGTACTATGACTCGATTAAAGTAGTGTTGGAGGAATAAAACAACCATCATATTCAACTATATTTCCAAAGTCAAATGTTGATTTGGAATTAACTTGATTCCACTTTCTTCGAATTATTATGAATACAATGGACATATCTCTATTTGTTTATTTTGTTTGTCTAAGAAGCTTGAATTTTAGGGGAACTTTATGATCATATTCCCTGTTATCTTTTTATTCCTTTTTTGTCTGGTCATACAGGTGGAAAAGTAATACTTTGACCATAACATATCCTTTGAAAATAATACATCATTATAATGAAATAATGTGGGGGCTAGGTTTCTTTTATTTAGTGAAAAAATAAATAATTGAGGTGTATAGAGGGGTTTCCTTGTGTGATGATAGTCCAGATATTTTTTTTAAAAAATGTTTTTATTACATAGGGGGTAAGGGAAGGGGAAACGGGGAGGGGATTACAACGTAGGGATTCAAATCCTCACCAATAAAATGAAAGTTCAGGTAGCCAATCAACTGAGCTACTAGGTCCCTATATACTCCAAATATTTGCTTCTTTTGGGTGTCATATTTTGTGGAAGTTCCATTCAAATGGTTTAGCCATCATCCTCCCTATTCACTATTATAGTTAATTATATTTGTGGCCTCAATATTTATGAACCCTATTCACATAAGTAGCGCTTTACTTTTAAAGTAGAATTTTCCAATACGAATTCGGACTAGTCGGATCTAAAGTTAGTATCATATGATGTGAAACAAAAAGAACAAACCCCATTCATTGCACTACAAGTCTACCTTTAGGTCTATGACACTAGAAGTCTTGTTTGGTCAACTATATCTTTTGGAAAAACAAAAGTTCATGGCTTTGGGCTAATTTTTCCCTCACATTAATGCTATATATGTACCTTGAACGGACAAAAGGAAAGAGCAAAAGGGTAAACTTGAAGGTGGAACCTTATTTTATAAAAGAGGATTCATGTGATAACTTTTAAATGCTTTTGTGACTATGAACTTTATGAAAGCAACTAGACATTCAATCACAGCCAAGTGGGGTGGAATGGATGAGATCCCTCTAATCCTCTTTAATTAGAGGCCTCGGGTTTGACCCTTGCGAATAAGAAATCCTTAATAGAAGCATTTTCTCCTTGAATTAGCCCTACGCGGCCCAAATCTATATTAGTCTGAATTCTGATACTAGATGGAAGAACTTCACTATCTAATTTAATTGTTGGCCTCTCCTTTCCTAGTCACCTCACTGCCAAATTTGGTTAACACTTGTGCATCATAATTGTTTTTACAAGTTGAATTCTCAACTAAAACCAGCATTCAACAGAGAGAAAAGGATTCAAGTTTCTATTTAGAGGTGAAACCAAAGCATTAATCAAGAATAAGTTAGGTATTCCTCGTAAAGTAATGGTGGAAATCAGTCAGCTTTCCAACCATGACATGTGTTTTGAAACATTCATTATATTAGGTAGTGTAATCATCTTTCACCATCAAAATTCTAATTTGGTCTATGACAATGTCTTTTGCCAAACACCTTAATTGATTCCACTGCCAAACATCTGGAATGTAATTGCATAATTCATGAAGGTGGTGTCCGAACAAGCTTACACGCACCTTAATAATAACATGAGGTACTTGCTATCTCCACCGGCGTATTTACCTGGCAACTATGTCTATCAAGGCTGAGGCAGATGAGAAGAAATCACCTATAGTGTTTTTGCCACTGCTCAAATTTAAACACGAGACTTTGTGGTTCTCCTCCCACTTTATTGATTGCTAGGCCACACCCTTGAGTGTAACTTAATGATTTTCCTTGTTTGTTTTCTTTTTGCTATACTTCTTCATGGATGACATAGAGGTGGAATTTCTGCCAATAATACATCTTTATAATGAACAAAAGCTGGAATGAGGTCTCTTTCCTTAAAGAAATTGAGGTGTATCATACATATATTTGTGTAAATTCCATTTAAATGGTTTAGTCATCCTTCATTTTCACCATTCTTCTTACATTTACTATGGCTTTAGCCTATGTCAAACTCAGTCCAAAATATGTAAACGAAAATGTAACTTGTGAATGATTGTTTATCTTATTAATACACAGATGATTGCCCGAAAGTCCTGTTGGAAATTTGCCTTTGGCGGGGAGATGCGTCCACCCATCTTTGATGAATTAAACACTAGTGTTCCGCATGTTGGAGACCTTGTCTCTTCGCACATGCATAATCTACGAAGTGAGTAGATGACCGTAGGGCCAAGAATCATCAAATTTCGTTGAGAAATGAAAGAGATATTGGTCCACGAAGTAAGGTGTTTGAGGCATGGAGATGTGGTGTGGGACAAATCTACCACATCGGTGGGAATAGGAAGAATTGCTCTCTATATAAGTCTCTAATTGGTAAAGGGTTTGGGACCCCAAGGGGTATCACATGTGTTTAAAGGATGGAGGACCTAGATGTGCATGAGTTCAAGGCTAAGCCCACACGCGCGCTGCCGCCGTCCACCCGTCCGGCTGTGGGCTGTGGGGACTTTTTGATATTATATTTTTGGACCAGAAAACTTTGTCAGATGTATAGTTTGGTCCCTGAAGTTTAATATTTTACAGTTTGGTCCCCAGAGTTTCTGGGAAGGTGACGGAAGGCAGAAAGCCTACCGTTGGGACTGTTTTTGAGGCATTAATCAGCCATTACTTGGCTGATTAACTCCTCCATTATCATCCTCCTTCATGTTCATAATTCAGCCCCTCTTGATGGCCATTAACAGTCATTACTTGGCTGTTTTAATGCCCTCCTAATGGCCATTAACAGCCACGTTTTGGGCTGTTGTTTAGCCCCTCCTCCATGCTATATATTGAGCCTCTTTTGGCTCAATTCAGTGACAGTTTTTACAGACAAAGCAATGACGAATATGCACTACAAAACAACACTGAAAACACACAAAAATAGCAGCACTTTTCAGTCACAAAAGAGCACAAAACAGTGGACGAAATCTGTCCAAAACAGTAGCCAAAATCAGTTCAATTCGTGACTAAAAAACAGTGAGTAAACCCTCATATATACACAAGATATACACTATAGAGACACACTATATACACAGAGACAAAAGAGAAGAGTATTCAGAAACTCTTCCTTCCTATTCCAATTCTTCATCAAGTCGATTCATATTTGTTTTATTCGGCAGGCTCAACCTATTGGCTTTGTAGTGTTGAGATTAAAGTGTTGTTTTATCTTGGGAGACTATTGCCCGCTAACGTAAAAGCATATATACGGGGCAATCTTGTCTTAAGGATAGAGGGTTATCCTCGATTCAACACACAACGTTGTAACCATCCAGATTTAGTTGTTTTTTGATTTCAGGATATCAACATTCAAGACACCACAAACTTGCGGCAGTTCTCAACATTGGCTTTGTAAGGTGATCAAGATTCAAGACACAACACACATGCGACAGTTTTGAAGATTGACCATTTATTTATCCTTTCGAACATTTGTAATAGTTATTACTTCCCGTACTGCTCTATAAAGTACAATAGAGTACCAACAAGTCCCACAAACGGTCTGAAAGTGGAAAAAGAGAACATAGTTCTCGTCTCGATTCTTCGATTCTCCAGTATCCAAACTGATCACACTTAAAAGAAGGCTTGTTGATATCATGTAATAGTTTGTAAAATAACTCACCACGCACTACTAAAAAACGCAATTTCGTGGGAGAAAAATAGCGAATAAGTAACACAAACCTTCTTTAAGTGTAACAAAAAGCTGTACAAGTGAAATACATTGGGCAGTAGAGAAGAAAACTCTTAGCTCCAGAGTCCACAGGGAGATAAATTGCAGTTCACACAAAGCATAACAGCTATTTGACGAATAAAATTACCAGAATGCCTGAACTTACTAGATGTAGAACATTAACATTCTTGGTAAAAAGTCTTTACTGTTAAGTAAAAGTCGAACAAGGAACAGGGAAATTCTGATGAAAATGCACACCATTTTGAATTGTATATCAAGGAGACAAGCATTCCTGTAATACTCGCGCACTTGTAATGTCCTTCTTTGCAAATGTACTAGCGAGGATGGCCTGGACCAATCGAGCTGTCATGTATGTTCCAAGCTATATCAGATATTGCTACCTATTTATAAGTTTGGATCACAAATAGTACGCTTAGCCGCTTAGGCAGTTTTTTCGCTGAAAACAACCGAATGAAAAGGAATTTGTATCATTTCAAATCCTTATTCTTATCTAAGAGAAGGAACGAGAAAAACCCAAATATTCATATTCTCTTAGATATGCTTTAAGTGCATGAAAAAATTTAAGCATAAGAGAATGAATTGTTAAGATTACAAGGATTTATACAGAGGATGTTGTGGCTGAAAAAACTGTTGGAAATTTACTAATGTGGAATTAAGTTTATCCCATTATTTATGACTCGAACAATTGAGGCCCCGCACGTCGGAAATGTCATTTCCACACACGTGCAATCTTAGTGTCAAGTATCATAAATTTCGTTAATGAAAGAGATATTGGTACGTAAGTGAAATGTTTAAGACATAGAATGATGGACGGTTATTGACTAAATAACAAGTGTTTCACGTTGGTAAACGAAGGAAGGATTGTGCGAAGTGTAAGATGGTACAGGTTGGAAAAGGGCAGCGGTGCCTCCCGGACTAGGCCGTGGTGCCGGAGCGCAGCGGCGCCCCCTTGCAGTGTCGTGGCGCCTGATTGGCAGTGAGCATCATGAGTTTCTGGCTGAATTAGCGTTGCGGCGCTAATGTGGCAGAGCCGCGACACTTTATTGGCAGTGATTGCTCGACGAAATCCCAAAGGTTTGGCTGTTGAGGTGGTTTCAATGGCATTGAATCCACCCAATAATGGCTATTACTTGGACCATTATGTTGCTACATTACTTGGGGGTTAAATGTCATCCATTACATGACAATTGAATGCCATTATGGGGCATTTGAAAGGCCATCTTGCACACCTATAAATTGAGGCATTTGGCTCAATTCTATAGATGATCAAGTGAACATACTTACAAGTTAACAACACCACAAAGAGATATGTTTTTCTGATAAACAATCCTTCTCTTAGCAATCTTCATTATTCGTATTTTTCACTGGGATCATTTGTGTAGGCTTTGCACATTTGATAGTTTGTTGTTTCATCTTGGGAGACTATTGTCCACACTTCCGCAAAGCCTATACATGGGGGAAAGTTTGTCTTAAAGACAGAGAGTCATCTCTCAACTCAGCCGGTGGTGTTGTGATTATCTAATTGGTTGCTAAGTATTTAAGGTGTGAACTTGAATCTCAAAGGACTCTAATCATTCGGATTCTCAGCGGATCTACAAGCCACAAGTGTAGCAGTTCATGTTCTTGTATTTCCGAATACAAGATCCATATTTGAAGTTCCAATTCAAGATCAAGATATTGACAACTTGTTGTTGTAATCTTTATTGTTTATCCTTTCGATCACTGTAATAGTTATTTACTATTCCCGTACGTGCTTTACATATCCAACAATTTTAAGACAAGATTGTATTAGTGCTCAAAAGATGTTTGCCAGCAGATATGGTCCCAAATCTGACTGTGGTTTTCTTCTTGAAAACAGATCTGTTGACAGTTCTATTAACAATTCAAACATTGTCCTTGTCAACAACCGTGCTTTCAAATCTGGTCCTAGTTTTGATTCTCTCTTTGACAATAGTTACAAATCTGTTTTCGTCAAATGTGAGATATCTGGATCTGATGTTGAGCTTCAAGATACTGCTGATATTCATGCTAGTACGACTAAAGATCAAGGACGAGTTGGTGTCACCGCTCCCGACGGTGGTGGAAACAAGCGCCTACGAGAGGCTGGGGATGTCAATTGGGACAAGAGGAGAAGGCTGAAGATGATTTTCTATCATGTAGCAAAAGGCCTATATCTGTCCCAGACAAAGGATCCGAATTAAGGTAAGGAGGATATGGATACTTAGTCTAACTGAAGTGGGCCAGAATCCAAAAGGTCTAAGTTAATTATCATTCCTTATCTATAATGTGTTTAGTTAATATCTGAATAAAAGTGTGTAAAGCAAGGCTGGGAATATGAAAGTGTTTTCATTAAAAACTCATATTTCCTACAATATTGAATCTTCTTCCTTCCCGTATAAAGATTGGACTATTGTAAACAAAACTTAAAAGATCCGTTCTTTTGAGTGTAATTATTACAAAGTGTGTAAAGTATGTTCGCACATACGCACATACGAAGGATAGAGATCCATTGACTGTGAGAAAATTGTTACCACTCTTAAGCAAGTGCCAAGAATTGTCTGGGCACCAATCTCAAAGGAAGAAGACTAAAAGATAATGATTTATCTTAAGACGTTGAACCTATCATACTGTCTGACAGAAGATCTTTATTTGATAGGATGATATTGGACACTCAGTCGTACAAAGCCTACATGCAATTGGAGTGAGCCAGAATTTCTAGGTCTTAAATGATCTGAAGGCCATATACGACTCATGAATTTATGGGCTTCAATTCCACCCCCCTCGATGTGCTCCAGGTCTTTTCTCTTACCAAGGTTTTGGTTAGTGAATCTATAAGATTTATCACAAGTTTTGATATAATCAACGTTAATGGTACCACTTGTCAAATATGATCTCACAGTACTGTATTTTCTCCTTATAGGTATGAATTTATCGTTGTAATAACGGTTTTGAACTCTACCAATTGCAGCAGTGCTATCACAATAAATTAAAATATGAGGAATTGGTTTTTCAAAATAAGATATTTAAAATAATAAATCTCTCCACCAATTTTCCTCTTCACTAGCTGAAGCTAATGCAATTAGTTCATGTAAGATATAATCCTAACTTACCTTACAAAGGTTGATTTCTAATACAATTAGAATCTTAAGTTACCTTAAATATACATCTATCATAATTACAAAATATACGGAGAATATTCAGATAGTTCAGTCTCCATAGTAGAGTTAGCAATAATAGTTTGCTTTTCTGACTTCCAACAAATAGCACCACCTCCCAAAGTAAAAAATATAACCAATGGTAGAACAAAAATCACTAGATAAAGTGTTTCAATCTGCATTAGAAAAGCCTTCAAGTACAACAGGATATTTTTAATAAAACAAGTCATAATATTTTGTACCAACTAAATATTTCATAACTTCGTTAAGTCATGCCATATTCATTACCTGGCTTGCTTGTAAACCTGCTAAGTACTCCAACTGCATATGTAATATCAGACCTAGTGTAATTAGTCACATATTTCAAACTTTCAATTAAGCTAGCATATTTCTTTTGATTTATCACATCATTTTAACTCTGAACAGGAAATAAGTGAACAATAGAATCAAAAGGAGTTACAACATGCTTGCATAAAAAAATTATATTTTTTAAAAAAAATTCTCAACATAATGTGACTGGTCAAAAAAAATTCATCACATGTTTTAGTGATTTTTATTTCAAGAATAAAATTTGCCTGACCAAGATCTTTCATATCAAAATGGCTTTTAACAATATTTTTAGTTTCACCAATAACATGCATATTAGAGTCAAAGATTAATAAATCATCAATATAGAAACAAATAATAACATGTGAATTATTACAAGACTTATGATAGATGCACTTATCACACTCGTTTGTTATAAAATTATTTTCAATCATGCAGGAATCAAATTTATGGTGCCATTACTTTAGTGCTTGTTACAAACCATATAAAGATTTAGTAAGTTTACACACTTTACTTTCTTGACCGTCATATGCAAAACCTTTAGGTTGTTCCATATAATTCTCTTCATTTAGGTCCTCAATTAAAAAAATGATTTTTACATCCATTTGATGAATATGTAAATCAAAAATTGCAGCAATAGCAATTAAAAGTCTAATGGATATAATTTTTACTATCGGAGAAAAAGTATCAAAAAATTCTACCCAATTATTTTACAACCCGGTAGTAAATCAACTAACTTCCGAGTTTTATTAGAAACTAGTGATTCTATCTCATCATTTGCAGCGTCTTTCCAAAAAATAGCATCATGTGAAGGCAAAACTTCTTGTAAATTGAGAGGATCATCTCCAATATTAAAAACATAAAAATTAGGACCAAAATCTTTTTCTACTCTAGCTCTTTTACTTCTTCTTAACTCAAAATCATCATTTTTTTCATTTTCCTAAACAAAAGTACAAGAACTAGGTAGTGACAAAATATTTTCTTTAGTCCTATCACCCCCACTATTTATAGAATCAAATGGAAATTTATTTTCATGAAAAATAACATCACCTGATTCTATTATAATATTATCTTAAAGACTAAAAAATCTATAGGATGTACTATTTGAAGCATAATCAAGAAAAGCACAAGTAGTAATATTTTTACCCAACTTAGAAATTTTGGGATCCATTAACCTCACATAGGCTAAACAATCCCAAACTTTTAGATATCCTAAATTTGATTTGTGACCTTTTCACAACTCAAACGGTGTTAATTTGATATTTCTATGAGGCACACGATTCAACACATGACAAGCATTCAAAATAGCTTCACCCCAAAAATTTAGAGGTGCACTTGACTCAATAAGCATAACATTTGTTAACTCAACCAAAATTCTATTTTTTCTTTCCGCTACATCCTTAGATGCAGGAGAATAAGGTGGAGTAGTTTCATGAATTATTTTCAATGTTCTAACAAAAAAAAAGTAAACTCATTAAATTCATATTCACAGCCTATATCACTTCTAATTTTTTTTCTACCAAATTGATTTTCAATTTTATGGAGAAAAACTTTAAATTTTTCAAAAGCATCACTTTTATTTTTCATCAAGAAAACATATGTATACTTCGAAAAATCATCAATAAAAGTGATAAAATATCTATTTTCTCCACGAGTTAAAATTCTTCCAAGTTCAGTATGAACTAACTCTAACAATTCGATTTTTCTTTCAACTTGAAAATGAGGTCTTTTAGTGATTTTGGCTTTACTACAAGCCTCACACTTTTTAAAATTCTTTTTAATCATTCGGATTAATCCCAAACTACTCATGATTCCCACATAACGATTATTAATATGACACAAACGAGCATGCCAAAAATTATTAGAAGAAAGCATGTAACCAGAATTAGTAAGTTTATTCATCTCAATATTCAACTTGAACATCCCATCACATGCATACCTCTTCCCACAAAAAAATCTTTTTTTAATATTTCATATTGATCGGAGTCAATAATTTATTTGAAGCCTGCTTTATTAAGAATAAAATTAGAAAGATATGCACGTTTAAAGTTTTAAGAAAGATAGATTACGTATAAAGTAAGATAATCCTATATGATTAAAAATCATCTTAGACCTCTAATCTCCTACTTGTTGATCAATTTCAAAGTTGTAGAGCTTGTTTTTCTCCTTAGTTTCGACCCAAAAGGATGATGAAATTTGAAATGCAAAGGCTAACACTTTTTTTTTAAATTCAAACAATGATTCTTTTAAAAAAATTGAAATAAAACTTAAATATTTCAAATTTATATAAAAGTAGCATAAATCAAACATTTAAAAACTAAAGTTACTGAAATTATTATTCAGCATCTATTTGTTGAATAAATCCAAACATTGATTTCTTAGTATTATTGAAAATAACCAAATTACTCCCTTCATCTCAAATTATTTATCTTTTTTTTTGTCTACACGCTCCTTAAGAAATATTAATTATGAGGGTTATTTGACCTACTTTAACCTTATTTATGTCTAAATTATAACCGCTCTCCATTACATGTTTACTCTATTTATATATCTACTTTAGTCTTATTTATGTCTAAATCAATCTCCATCAAATGTTTACACTATTTATGTGTCATCTTCATTAATGACAAAGGTAAAAGGAGAAAAATTAATTAATTATGTCTTGAACTTCTAAAACGGTAAATAATTTGAAACAACTATTTTTAATAACCACGACAAATAATTTAAGACAAATGGAGTATTTGAAAACAATAGTAGTAAGCAAATGACTCGAGAGATAATAGCTCAATGTTTCAACATTATTGGGAAAAAATCTGTTACCTTCATATTCCCTTTTGTTTTGCTTTTGTTTTCTCCAAACAAATCGAGAAGGTAATGCAGGAGGTTACCAGTCACATTAACAGAGTAAAATTCAAGACAATATGGAGTTGACTAAACAAAGGATGCACAAACTTACTATCACTCTTTCACAAATATACTTCAAGAAATGATAAAGTTCTCCAAATCCTTGCATCAAGATGCACAACCTCATACATAATGGTCCAGCACAAGAAAACATCATTAACAACTTTTTGCAGCGTGGTGTAGGCTGCATTATATTACAGTTACTTTCGTTTAGATTGCTTCCTACTCTCCAGCTTTTTACGAGCAGCTTCAAATTCTTCCTCGCTTGGCTCTGTCGTAGATGGATCCCCACCGTATTTGCTAACCAGAGATGAGAACATAGAATTCATTTTGCCTCTCCTCTCATTTTGCCGCTGAGAGATAATAGCATATAAATCATCTGGTTCTTTCTTTGATCTGTAACATATCAAGTTCCCCTGTTAGAATGTAGCACTTTTCAGAGTTTCAGTTAATGATGCATAACAAAGTAAAAGATGACTCACTTTTGCCTGCATCTCAATGGGCTTGTAGGCGGTTTTGTTTCAGACACTTCCTTTGCCCATTTCTCATATGATTTGGTTGAGTTAATCTCCCCTATCAAAGTAAAATAAAAGGTGTCAATCACTCTTCCACGAAAAAAAGAGCAAACCTTTACAAGGGAGGAGTTTGTGCGACCTCAGTAGCAACTATTGCCAAAGGAAAAACAATACAGGAATGCTAGTGCAGAAAACAGATGGCTAAACAGTGTGTTAAAAGTCACATCATTAGATCAAACGAGACATCTATTCCCTAATTGAAAGGGTGCCATAGAGGACGAATTGTGATTTTTACGTATCCCTGAAATCTATTTTAACTACATGACATACTTAATATGATGGCAGCTTCAAGAACAAATAATCTTTGATAAAGAAAGGTCATACAGACTGAAGTTAAACTCTACCTGCTGCTATAGCCTCATCCAAGATATCTTTGAAGCGGTGTGAATCTAATTTGAGATCAGAGCAAATCATGGAGCAAAAGAGCCTGCAGAAGAACGTGTATTAGGTGGCAACCTAGAAATCAAAGCATTAAAGAGGAAAGAACATATTGCATCTGGCTTTCAGCTCATACCTCTTCATTTTACCCTTGTACTTCTTGTATAAATCAATCAAGTCTGTCCTCTCCGACTCGGATCCTCTATAATTTGCTTCAAACGTTTCAATATCAGCCTCGGTAATCTGAAAAAGACATGTTTAGGTTCCCCCACAGTTAAGAGTGTCCAGTACTCGATTAATAAAATGGATTAATTATTTTACTGTTACCTTTGGATGCATAGCTCGGAAAAACTCCTTCAAGTTTTCGACAACATCTCCTGCCAGGTCCTGTTAATAGACAGATGATAATGAGAAAAACTTATTTCTTTGAGATAAGTGTCGATAAAGGTATGCCCAATTAGCACTTCAGCCAAAAAGAAAATTTTATTATCTGTTCTCAAGTACAGATTGAAAAGATTGTTTACTAGCTCGCTACAATTTTCAGAATCTTAATAGATAAGATATATTAAGATTGATATTAAGAAGAGTCAGATATCGGTTAGACTTGTCTACAAGAACCAAATATATAAGCTGCCTCAACATAAAAGACATCATGCATGCATGTCTACTGTAACATTATAACTTTGTTGTGCACAATGTGCAGGATTGACCCTATATAAGAAAAGAGAGAAAAAAAATGTGCACAACACACAGTCAAGCATTATGTTGGGCTTGGGGAAGGGAAGAGAAAAGTGTTGATTTACTTCCCCACGGAAAGATGGTTATCTTTACCCTTTGATCGGCATACTTGTAAAGGAAGTTAAAACATCTCCGTACGCTTTCCCTTCCCTAACATGGAGGCGCATATCCCTCCACGTCCCCTTTCTTTCACAACCTAGAAAAAATAAAGTCAAATAACACAGGTACTACCACTTTTTATTCACCCTCACTTACCCCCTCTTTTCACCTTAACCAAAGTAGGCTGTGACAAAGAATTGGCTCAATATTAGTTTCTAGAGAAAACTGCATGAAGGTTAGATTTCAGCTTTACTCTTAACAAAGAGCTGATTACCCTCAAACCCAATTCAACAGTCACCTCCAGAATCTGTTAATGATAGTAATGAGATTTTGGCTCACTGTCATAACAATGAAACAATCTTTTTACAGCATCGAACCATCATATGCAATAAACATAAGTAAAAAGTTCCAACATACTGAAGATGCTAGAGTTTGCAAGGATCACAGGAAGAAAAAAAAGAATCAAAGCAATATGACTCACAGCATCATCAACACAGCCAGTCTGATCATAAAGTGCTCGTTTCTCCTCATCACCAAGAATCGAAATCACCTTTTGCAACTGCTGAAATTTCTCTTTTGCTTCCTATTGAATGTAAATTTAAGATAATTCATCTTCAAATTAGCTAATGTATACAGCAAACTGGGGCAAACCATACTCAATCATGCAGCCATTTACCTCATCATCTGGATTCTTATCAGGATGAAGTCGCAGAGCCAACTTGTAATAAGCCTTCTTTATTTCCTGCTGGGATGCTGTTGTTTCGACCCCAAGAATCTACAAAGTAGATGCCTTGTTAGTATTGCATCTCTTCCTTGAGCAAAGTAAACCCAAAATAGCAGTAACTTAACACCAAAAAGAAAGAAGTGTGCTTTGTTTGGGGAAAGATCTCCCAAACCATTACTCCATATGCTTGTGAAATTTTACTTATTTGGCTTTAATAGTAAGTATATCACATGCCTCATACAATATAAGCACTATTTCTACAGCTACACATGCCGGTGTTTACATATATATAGATGGAATTTATCCTAGAATTTGTTGGTTACAAAGGTGCAGGAAACGGAAATTACAAGTAACAGCTAAGTAATACAAGAACTGAAATTACAAGTAACTGCTAAGTAATACAAGAACTGAAATTACAATTCAACAACAAACTGAAATTACAATAATCTTGAACAAGAAACTGGAACTGTTTTTGTGTATGCTGATTCGAGTGTTTGCACTCTGCCTTTAAGACAATATAGCCCCGTATGTAGCCTTTATACGTCCTGGACAATTGTCTCCCAAGATAAAACAGTAAAGGAACAATTGAGCAAAGGAAACTCAAGTGCTACCATGAAGAATTTTGAGTAATGAAATGATGCTGGAAGATGTGCAACGGATTGGCCATTTAGTAAGAGTAATTCAGCAAAAATAAATGGCAAAGTTCTCTGGTCCAAAAAGATAATATCAGAAGAAGCGCAACCCGCAGCCCGCAGACCCGGAACCGGACCGGACGGGCGGCGGCGGCGGCGCGTGTGGGCTTTCCTCGAACCGAAGCACATCTAGGTCCTCCCTCCTTTAAACACATGGGATACCCCTTGGGGTCCCAAACCCCAAGCCAACTTTGAGTCTTATAAACCAAACAATTCTTTCTTAGGGAGAATTAATCCCATACCACAATGTTTCAAACACCTCACTTCGTGGACCAATATTTCTTTCATTTCTCAATGAAATTTGACGATCCTTGGCCCTACGGTTATCTACGTACTTAGTAGATCATGCATGTGTGAAGAACCGGATTCTCCAACATGCGTAACACTAGTGTTTAAGCCGTTAAAGTTGGTCGGACGCAACTCCCGCCAAAGGCAAATTTCCAACAGAATTTTCCACTCAAATTGTAACATATGTGTTTCTTTTTGCACACTGTAAAGCAATAGCAATATAACACCACGTATCCAACAAGATATCCTAAATTCGCAGTTTGCACAAAAAAAACACATAGAAGGAGTCACTCGGTGCTCAATCATTACAACTATAGAAGGAGTCACTCGGTGCTCAATCATTAAAACTATGAACTCAATGATCTTTAAGGCAAAATACAGCGCTAAGACTTCATTAGTTAGTGCTTCACATGCTCAGACAGTTCAACATTCATTGTACAGCTACAAAGAAATCAACTTGGCTACAGAGAGTTTATCCTAGAACTTTCCAGTCTAATTTGTATGACAAATATTCCTTCTTGCATAATTTATTTCAATAAAAATTAATACACTCCACTAGAAATTTGAAGTTATTTTACGCCAGAAACATATTGAGCAACTTGTTAGCTAGTCCCATTCAATACAACTACAAACTCAACGATCTTCCAGGAAAAATATAGAGAGCAAATTGATACAAATCTTCAACAACGCATTATATTAACCAAAAACACTATAACGGAGGGGGGGGGGGGGGGGAACTAGAGAGAAAACTATGGACGGCACAACCTAGTAGCTTTGGTCAAAAGCCTATACATTTAATGTTTAATGATTTATCTATGACCCAATAAATTGTCTTTTTAGGATTCAGAAACCGTTAACTCAAAATTGTGGCTCCGTCATCACTTGGAAAATCCTAATTACGTATTACCAAAATCCTAAGTATTAAATTGAAATACAGATATAAACCAAAACCCGTAACAAATACACAAATTTCACACTCTCCTACAAGCACATACAAACAGACATGTGTAGTTCGTGCCGCTAAAACTAAATTTCAATTTGCAATTACTACAAAAGGTTTAAAAAATGTTTGAAATCAGGCAAGTATAGAAAGAAAAATTACAAATACCTCATAAAGGCTCTTCTCATTCGACGAAGAACCGTTCAAACTCTCTTGATTTTCCTTCATTTCTACGTCGTCGTTTTCAAAATTCTCCACCGGAACCCTAGCCGTTTTCTTTCCCTTTCCCATACGGCAACTACTTCAAAATAAAGAGAAATTCTTGAATCAATGTTAGCTGATTTACTTGCGAATTAGGCATTTATAGAGGCCAATATTGATCTTCAAGCTCTCCGAGTTCCCGCCAGGCGCTATTGGATCATTTTGGGAGTCCCCTAGAGATTTATGGAGGGTCATGATCTTGCCACGTAAGCTAGACGGTAATACTACCTTGCTTAAAAGTAAAACCGCTTATTAGGGAGTATTTTAAAATTTAGAATTGATATTTTACTACCAACTTTCAAATAATTTGGAATACTTGGCCGTTCTGTGACCGGTGGCATCATATTAAGAATATCTTTTGATTGAATTAATTCAAAAATTGATATCAGAGTTCATGAGTTAGTTGAACGAGTATGGAGATGGCGAAATAATGATATGAGGCTCGATTTAATGTATTTATCTGTCTACATCTAATTTATTATTATTATTTTTTGTATTTTCTTAAACACACACAAAAGAAGTCTTTAGTGGTCGTAAATACACAAATAATACGGGTCACACATAATTAAATTAGTTAAACATCATAAGGTAATAGATCATGTACAACTTCGTAATGAATCATGTGAAATTTAGTTTTATAGGGGGTAGGGAATGAGATAAATGGGGAGGAAATTATAAGGTGGAATCGATTCCTCACTAGCATCCAACTAATTAAGCTACTAAGATTTCCAGGAACTTGGTTCAACAAGAAGATTATTAAGTATGTGAACAAAATTCTATGTTAATAGTAGAAAATAAGAGCTGGGGTCTTCCGAAAACAATATTTCTACCTCCACGAGGTAAAGATAAAATTTACATACACTCTATACTCTTAAAACCCATTTTTAAAATTATATTGAATATGTTATTGTAATAATAAAAAAGAAAGAAAAATTACATATAAAATGTTGGAAAACTATTAATAGAGTGATACATTTGGTGGAAAAGGCTTGATTCAAAAAGGACTATCACACAAAATTAAGAATATTTTTGGATTGATTTTAGATTTTCAGCCCAATACGAATGTATCAAACTCATTTCTTGTTAATCAAATAAAAAAATATAGTATTCAGTACCTTACCTTGTTTCGGCGCATGTCACCATTCTGCCCTCAAGTCTGTCATGCATTTTAGCTTCTGTATTCAGCACAAAGTCATGTCCATGAATACATAGCGATATATAAAATTAAGTAATATTTCTTATATGAATATATATTTATCAATATTTAACATTTAATAAATAATTTTTATTTATAAAATTTAAACTATTTAATTATATAATTATACTTGTATAACTAAACAGTACATTCATAATTATAATATAATTACATTATGATAAATAAATAAATTATTATAATTATTATATTATGTAATTATTAAACTGTATAATTACTACCGCTTTGTAAAACCACATTGGGTTGTTGTTGTAATGACACTAATTCTAATTATGTGGCTTTCTAAACAGACTCATAATTGGCCTGTATATTATATCGAAAAGAGGAGGAGGATTCGTAAAGAGAACGGAATGGCAAAACTGTAAATTAATAGTTCGGTAAAGGCAGGTGAAGAAAAGAAATGTATGGGCCACACTACAAACTCGAAAAAGCGTTTGTTTGATTTGAAAGTAATTAACATTCCCAAATATAACAATTAAATAAAGAAATCCTAAAAAAAAGAAGTTTATCATACTCCATCCGTCTCAAATTATTTATCATAATTATTAAAAATAATTATTTTAAATTATTTATTACATTAAAAATTTAAAATATAATTAATTATTTTTTCTTCATTTTACCTTTTATTATTAATGAAGATAATATATAAATAAAATAAATATTTAAAAGAGAAATTATAATTTAGACATAAATTAAGGTAAAATAGATCAAATAATCCTTTTAACTACTCATTCTATTTTAAATTATTTGTTGTTACTAAAAATAATTATTTTAAATTATTTATCGTATTAAAATTTAAGATATAATTAATTTTTATTTTTTTATTTTATTATTTGTCAGTAATACATATTTAATAGAGAGATTATAACTTAGAGATAAATAAAAATAAAGTAAGTCAAATATTTTTTTAATTAATATTTTTTATGAAATGAGTAATATTTAAATATAAATAAAGGGAGGCGAAAAATTATTTACCTCATTTTTTACAATTCAATCCTTCTCTTTTTCGTTCTTCTCTCTTTTCAGGTCTTTCTCTCTAATCTGTCTCAATTTCGTCCGTCTTTCTTTGCCTCTCGATTTCAATTCAGGTATTATTTTCATTAATTTTTTTTGTTTCTTGTCATATTATTTGATGTTAATTTCATGTTATTCTCTCCTTTTTGCATAATTTTTTAAATTAAATCTGGGGATTCTTGGACCTTTTTTTGTGGGTTTTGAATTTGAGACTGAGGATCGGGTAAAGTATTTGATTTGATTGATGGGTGTGAGATTTTTTTATTTTTTTTATTGTTTTTAGGGTTTTCTTTAATTTTTTCTCTTTTTGGGGGGGAAATTAAGGATGTATTTCTGTGTTTATGTATTAAAAGATGGGGATTTTTGGGTAATTTGTTAGATTTGGATTATTATGGTCGTTAGTTTTATGTTGTGTTGTGTTATTTTTGTAAAGTTTTGATTTTTATTGTAGTTGCTTTACAACCCAAGTTGGGAAATTACTGACTTTGTGCTTCTTAGTTGACTTTGGATTATTATGGTGCTTAGTTTTGTATGTTATGTTGTGTTATTTGTGTAAAGTTTTGATTTTTAGGATATTGCTTTATAACCCGACTGATTTGGTTTGCTTTCCGTAGAGGCAAGGTCTGTGTACACTCTACCCTCCCGATACCCCACTTGTGGGATTATACTGGTTATGTTGTTGTTGCTTTATAACCGGAGTAGAATAATGCTGACTTTGGATCATTATGGTGCTTAGTTTGTATGTTATGGTGTGTTATTTATGTAAAGTTTTGATTTTTAGGATGTTGCTTTATAACCCAAGTGGGAAATTGGTGAGTTTGTGCTTCTTAGTTGACTTGGATTATTATGGTGCTTAATTTGTATGTTATGGCGTGTTATTTGTATGAAGTTTTGATTTTTAGGATGTTGCTTTATAGTCCAAGTAGAATAATGCTGACTTTGGATCATTATGGTGCTTAGTTTGTATGTTATGGCATGTTATTTGTATGAAGTTTTGATTTTTAGGATATTGCTTTATAACCGGGGTAGAATAATGCTGACTTTGGATCATTATGGTGCTTAGTTTGTATGTTATGTTGTGTATTTGTGTAAAGTTTTGATTTTTATGATATTGCTTTATAGCCCAAGAAGAAGAATGCTGACTTTGGATCATTATGGTGCTTAGTTTGTATGTTATGTAGTGTTATTTGTGTAAAGTTTTGATTTTTAAGGTATTTGCTTTACAACCCAAGTGGGAAATTGCTGACTTTGTGCTTCTTAGTTGACTTTGGATTATTATGGTGCTTAGTTTGTATGTTATTCTGTGTTATTTGTGTAAAGTTTTGATTTTTAAGGATATTTGCTTTATAACCCAAGTGGGAAATTGCTGACTCTGTGCTTTGCTTGTATGTTATGTTGTGTTATTTGTGTAAAGTTTTGATCTTTAAGGTATTTGCTTTATAACCCAAGTGGGAAATTGCTTGACTTTGGATCATTATGGTGCTTAGCTTGTATGTTATGTTGTGTTATTTGTGTAAAGTTCTGATTTTTAAGGATATTGCTTTATAACCCAAGTGAGAAATTGCTGATTTTGTGTTTCTTAGTCGAGAAATTGCTGTATCTTTGTTGATGTGAAGTGTTAATAACCTGTGCATAAGCAATTGAGTTCTGTGTTGAGTTGTGGTTTTATATGTTCACTTATTTAGCTTTTTTTATTTTGTTCAATAATCGATTGACCATGTTTTTATGTGCTTACCTTGAGCCGATAGTCTACCCGAAACAGCCTCTCGGCCTCCCAAGATAGGGGTAAGGCTGTGTACACCCTACCCTCCCAGACCTAACTTCCACTGGGCATGCTGTTGTATTTGAGTGACCATGCCTCAATCCCAATTCCAAACTAGTTGGTTTCAGCTATATCTGTATCCTTTACAAGATTTATCATTGTCTAACTATAGTAAGACTATTTCAACCTGACAGTTGACAATTAACCTACTGCAATTCTCTACCTTTTATCCTTAATTCACATAGACTTTGATTTTTCCATTCATAATCTTAATTAAGTGTTGGAGAAGGAATGTTGAGACATTAATGTGCACTTAGCTTTTTTTATTTATGTTGCTTTGATCTTTGTTAGAAGTGAGTGCGCCTTTGTGATAACGTTTTTTTTTCTCTAAATCTTTTTTGCATCATTCTGCTGAATTGTGCTTTGCTAATCTTTCAGCTTCTTAATAAGGAGTTCTAGTCGGACTAACTTGATCTTTTGTGTTTCTATTGTTACCATTCTTAAAGAAAAACTTGATCTTTTGGGTTTCTTTGTGAGTGTAATAGTTGGTGATGTACCATTCACTTCGAGATGATAGCATGCTGAGCCAGGTTATAGTTTTCCATGCTGAGAAGTAGTAAGCAATTTAGCGACATAAAGGAGTGTCCTAATCTTGGATAACTATTCATGCAAACAATAGTTGTCTCAGCATCTCTGACATATATCTGTGCATTCAGTTCTGACAAGAAATGACTTAACGAATTCATATTGTATGTAATTATAGATTAGCAAAAGAAAAGCCTTTAGACTGTTTTGTTCTTGTCTGGATGATCAAGTTTACTAATCATGGTCCTTTAAATGGCAACCGTTGAATAGTTGAATTCCATGTTAAATGGTTTATGATAAGTCATAAGTGATATGACAATGATTGAAGTGCAAGCTTTTGCTTACCACAGGGGTTAGAACAATGTCTTCTTTTCGGTCTTTGCCATTTGCTTGTGTTTTAGTGACTGCTATGTGTTTTTTTTTGAAGGGCCACTGTTAGTTAAACTTGTATTTTCAATAGAAACATAAGAATAAGTTGCCTGTCTTTGTATGGATTCTAATTGGTCACTGAAAGAATTCTTCAAGCTACACATTCTTTTTAGTTTATGATAATTTGCTGTTACCATTGACAAGGAACGAGCTGCCTTAGCTAGTTGAGCAAGTAAGGGTGGAGCCTAGGATATCTCTGGTAGACTGGGAAACTTAAGTATCCAGTTAGCTTGTTGGTAGTAGTTTCGCTCTACACATTATTCTATCTGGTAGGGAACTCAAATTTTCCTATATTTTACAATATAATTACAATTTGAACTCCTAAGTTCTTACGAAGTCTAGATAAAGGATGGTTAAGCTAATGTTGCAGGCAAAAATATCTCAGGAAGTGTTGAGGTATATGTAAGAAAGATGTATAGTAGTTGAATGCAGTTATTCCATCTAGTTAACTCACATCTGCTTATGGATGTTGTAGTGGTATAAAAATTAGTTTTCATAGAAGTGTTACTTTTAGTGTTGTGCTTGACATCTCTGAGAAGATAGAGAAGGCTGGAGTTTTTACCATTTGCCTCTAATATCTGTCTATAATGTTGACAGATAACCAACTAAAAGGCACTGATTTTGGTGATTAATTCTAGTTATGGTTGATTGTTGGAACGTGTTCTGATTGCCAACCCTGTTTGATCTTTTCGGTGTTCATTAGTTGAGGAACTTGCGTGTTTTTTTTTGTTATGATGATGGAAAATGTGCTTAAATGAGCTTGTGCTTTGGCAAGTGGCAGGTTAACTGCTGCAAAAAATGGAGTCTTCCAAAGAGACAGGCTGCCAAGCTCCAGAAGGTCCAATCCTTTGCATCAACAACTGTGGGTTCTTTGGTAGTGCAACCACCATGAATATGTGTTCCAAGTGTCACAAGGACATGATACTGAAGCAGGAACAGACTAAATTTGCAGCTACATCAATCGAAAACATTGTAAATGGAAACTCTAGCAGTAATGACAAAGAGCCTATTGTCACTGGTGCGATCAATGTGCAACTGGGATCTGCAGAATTGAAGGTTATCTCTACAGAAGCTTCTTCAGATTTATCCTCAGGTCAGAGTTCAGAGGTGAAGCCAAAAGAGGGCCCAACTAGGTGCACTACTTGCCGCAAGCGTGTAGGTTTAACGGGGTTCAATTGCAAGTGTGGAAATCTTTTCTGTGCAGCTCATCGTTATTCTGACGAGCACGACTGCCCATATGATTATAAGAATGCTGGTCGGGATGCTATTGCAAAGGCAAATCCTGTTGTTGTAGCAGAAAAGCTAAACAAGATCTAGGATGCCTCTATTATATGAACTGAAGTACGATGTTCTTGCTTTAAAATCTGTTGGTCTTCCTATAAGTTGGCCTTTTGTCGTATAAGGTGTCCCTTAGATTTCGATGGTATAAGTGATGAAAGTGGGACACTTTCATTCTATCTCCAGTTTGTAAGTTGTTATTTATGCTGGTTTGGTGGATATCTTCATTGGACTCGTAGTCCTTGTTCTTTCTCAATCTTTCTTGTTCTGTTTGACAAACAGTGCAGAACGACCATCCACTGAAAAAGAAAAAAAAAAAAGGTAAAAACCAAGTGTCATGTTTAGTTGTTTCATGTTTGTGCATCCTTTATTAATTTGCTTGTGTTATCTGACATCTGTTACTATCAATTCATTCTACTCAAAATCAGTTGTTTGGTGTTGTCACTATTTCTCAATTCTGGAGGTGCTGCGTATTTTGTTGGAGATGCTTTATTTGGAGATAGTAACTAATGATAGGGAGAACCTAGGATTTTTGTTGCTCGGACTTTTTGAAAATGTGACTAGGTGCATGTCGGATCCTCCTAAAGTAAATACATTTTTGGAGGATTCAACACGGGTACGGCAATACATTTTTGGAGGATTCAACACGAGTACGGCAACATTTTTGGTGAATTCGAGCCACACAGCCTCTGCGAAGAGAATAGATATAGCTAGTTGAGTGTTACCGTTGTTCCTCTTTGATGTTAACAAAGGTCAGCCATTATCTTGCATAGTTTTGTTTGATTTTGATTTTGATTTTGATTTCTAACCGTTGTGTGGTTAGCTTGAGATACGTGCGACACCTAACACGTGTAGCCATGGATAGAGCAAGTCAAGATTGGATTTAACTAGGACACCAAGTTCTAGATTATCTTACATTGGGACTTCAGAAAGTTAGTTTTTGAAGACTACTATTTTATTGGGTTGATGAAGTAAGAGCTATTAGGTGCCCCTTGCTTTGTTTTGTTTCATGGGGAGTTAGCCGAACCCACGATGTAATATTACTGTTGCTTGAGCTTTACTCATGTTAGTGGCATATTTCTACGTGGTCCTGGTCCGTACCACAACTCACAAGTTCAAATTTTGCCACAAACAAAAACTTAGATATTTAAATGGAGAAGGATAAAGGAGACTCATTATTCATTTAATTTCAAATCAGGTGCTGGAAATTTCTCAGTTATTGAAAAAAGAAGAACGAATTTGGAGGTATTGGGTTCGATTTGCCTCTAACTCAAAGTGAAGCCTTCTCCATTTAACAATATCCTTTCTTTATTGCTTCTCAGTTCTCACAATTACAGCACAAGGAATATCCGCAGGAGCAAATAGCACAAACTTATCTGCATAACAATGTAGTAGTCACCACTAGTCCGTTCTGGTTTTACAACTACGAATCAATCAATCATCTCGCGTACCAAGTATCAGATTGAATGACCCTACAATCGTATAGACAAATCTTTCTGCATACATATCGTTGTATAAATAGAAATAAGGGATACAATTAATTGTCTCCCTCTCTAACAGAGATCAATTTGGATTTTCTCCTTGATCTTGATTCGCGGAAGGTGAAACCCAAAATCTCTGCCACTGGCTGCTATCAACTAATATGTCCGTTATATACACAGCTAACCACTAGTAAAAGACTTGCTTCTGCTTTCACAGCTCCATTTTCGGCTGAGTCAGGTGTAAAGATGCTGCAAAAATCAGAAATATGACAATTAGCAACGAAGCTCGTTAGACTCATGCTGCATTTTTCTTTACAAAATCCTTTCTGTTCCGGTTTTAAGTTCATATATATGTGTTGGATGCAAGTCCTAAACTTTTTTGCATCTCAATTGGTACCAAGAGGAAATGAACTTAGAGAAATTAGTAACACAGAGGCCATTAAGTTGGGATTTATTTACCTGAATTTGCTGAGGAATCGTATGTCAAAAGTGAGTGCTCTGGAGTAACAAAGCTAGAGTTGTCTTCTACTCTTCCCCACAGAGGCTGATGGAATCCTTCAAAATGCCATAGATTTTGATACTGGTTTCTGTTTCCACTTGTTTGTCCCTCGGCCCACATAGGTGGTACAACCATGTCTGGTAAGTTACTCTCCACATGGGAACCACTCCGCTAATTTTACGAAAGTAAATCAAAACTCTTAGGGGAATGATCAAAAGTTTTGAACATCATGAAGATTATCTCATAAATGCTTTTTAGACATATAAGCAATTAACCACTCACTCTAAAGCTAGTCATGTCATAAACTGGAAACAAAACATGAAGGTTGTCGTCTTGAAATACTTGAACTATCATAATCCAACATACAAGCTGGCATTATTTGTAATTAAATTGCAGTAAAACATGATAACGTACAAAATTTCTCATTTCTGGCAGTTGAAACTTGCAGAAATGTTGACAGTAAAGTATAATATGGTCAATTCTCCTCCTGAGGTAAATTGAATAGAGGACCCACTCAGAGCCTGACAAAGGTAACTCCAGAGGGTAACAACATTGTGGTATGGTCAGAGTCAACCTTTCAGGTGACCATGTATCAGAAAGAACAGTTGAAAGTGTAAATCTGCATAGAGAGGCCGACAATAATGGCGGTCCACCATTGACCATGTATCAGAAAGAACAGTTGAAAGTGTAAATCTGCATTAGAGAGGCCGACAATAATGGCGGTCCACCATTGACCCTGCTTCTACCATTTTGGTTGGTCAAGAAGTGTATTTTCCAAAAAAAATGGCGAGACCAAGAAAAAGTACGGCGAGCAACTGTACGACAGCTCTTTTTCCTTGTGAAGTCTCTTCTTATAGGTGGTCTTATAAGCAGAGATTGAAGGTAAACAGGTGAGATGCCATCGCCGAAGAAACAAATCTCATGAAATTACCACTAAGGAGTTTTATTTACGAATTGAGTAAATAGGATGAAGTGAAGTTATAGAACACAGCATCATATGTATAATCTCGCCAAAGTAACAAAGTTGACAAGCAAGGGAAACTTACTTCTGCTGCAAAGAGATTGTCGAGGTTGAAATCAACTCTCGGGTTAATCGCAGAAAGTCTCATTGATAAGAACTACAACCAAACAAGAGCTCCATCAGGAAAACGATCAAGGCATAATAAAGTATTTATACGACCAAGCAATGAGGAGGGAAAAGTTACTTTCTCCGAGTTCATGAAAGTTCATTTCATATGTGGGATCCCCACTCGTCTACTTATATATTTGCCTACATTCCCAAAATTATTTCAACAAAAAAGAAAAAAAGCAAGAGGTGCAGATGCACTCGTCTGTACAAGGATGGAACATGCTAGGGCACTACATGCACGTTCCCACGCCCAAATATCATGTTTAAATATTAAGCAAGCCACTGAAATTTTTATTGACTTCCTATATATTGTTTAAGTTCACCCTGACAAAATTCAGACTATGAATGCGTTTTCCTCAATAAAGCAAAGTTGCTCCTTAGGTATTGAGTTCATCGGTTCAACTTTTCCTTATGAGGGCGTATGCTAACAAGAGAGCTGATGAGAAATGACTACGTTTTGGAAGAAATGACTATTTAGAGGGATAAAATCTATTACTGTAGTGGAGTGAGAAGTCTGGACGCTTCATAGTTGCATCTACACCTAAAATATCATAATCAATACAGTCCTTTGCAGATTTCAGCTCTAATAAATCAGATGAAGAATTTCCGAGATCTGACCTCCACTTGACGCTGTAGGGATTGTACATGGTTGATGATCTCATCCAACACCATTGCAGTACCTGAGATCTGCAAAGATAGTCCAAGCTTTACAATGTGCTAATATTTCTCGGTAAGTTCAATGTTGAGAATTGACTAATTGAAAGATCTGCAGAGGTCTGCTAATTAGCCGCTAAACTAATCACCATATATTCCTGCTTTGCCTCATAGAAGCCAGTATATGTTAAGCCACAGTAAAACAAGTTAAAATATAGAAATACACATCCTTTTAAGTCTTGACTAAACATTACACTGACAGTTAAAGATGATAAAAACTCTTTCGGAGTCAGTAATTTTTTTAAATCATTTCGAAAAAGTTAAATTACGTGCAGAACTATTTTAACCCCGCACATAACGGGAGCTTAGTGCACCGGGCTGCCTTTTTTATATTTTGAGTTATTTGTTTCTCCTTTTTTGTGTGTGGCTCGTTTGGTTGAGGGGGGTTTGGGGAAGATAAGTCAGGTGAGTGCCGTCACAGCCAAGAAAGGAAATAAACAGCACAATAACTCCACAGGAAGAAGGGAGAACCATAGTAAGCTAAACAGTTATTCTTTTCCTTTCTATCAATCTTTCTCCTAAAACCAAAATCCTTTTTGATATAATCACCACCTAAAATGCTCCACACCACACTGATTTCTAGTTCAAATGATTGTTCCCCAATATAACAAATACAAATAAAAAGTTTATATTGGAACTAACCATTCCAAAATAACCTACAGTTGCAAGGGATCAAACACTTATATATAGTTTAGAGTATCAAATTGTTCAAGTCACAAGTGGCTTGGTTAGTAGTCTCTTTATATATACTTTGATGGAGCTCTTTCAACTCATTATTGCTTTGGGCCTAGGATACTATGGCCTTTTTTATTCTACTTCTGAAATTGAACTAGCATTCAGCTTTGGGTTTGGATTAGGTCAAAGGTCTGTTTTCTCAACATATATCAACCAAACAAGGTATAAAGTTTATCCCAAAATTAGTCTAGGATAACTCATCTTATCCATCAAGGTTAGTATTATTTTATCCCACCTCCCATGTGGGATAAATTAGTCCTGAAATTATAATCCCTGGACTATAATACCGAGATAACTTAATCCGTGTACCAAACGACCCCTAAGTAGGCACAAAGTTCAATTTTCAAGTGAAATGCTTAACAAACTTCAACTTCCAAATACCTTTTTTCAACTTAATTTCAAATATCTTTTTTTGTTTTTGCAAATATCACTCAATTCATGTCCAATCGCATACAAAGTAGGCATTTGGCACTTGAAATTGAAAATGGAGTTATGTTTGTTATACTTCTTGCAAAAGAGAAAAAAAGAGCACTTTGTTTGAAATTTACGAAGACAGAGATGCAAAACACATTTGGAGCACTTTTGTCCAAGTTGGACCTCGAAATTTTATAACCAACAACTACATTATCAAATGTAATCCCACAAGTTGGGTCGGGGATAGGATGTATAAGTACTTTAACTCTATCTTTTGTGGGTAGAATTTTATAACCAAACATTAATTTTGAACGAAAGTAAAAATATTCAGGGAAAAAGTGAATAATTCACGAGGCCAAATGAGAATTTTGAAATGACAAGATTGACCACAAAAAAAAAGGCCCCCAGGAGCACAGGCGAGTTGGTAAGTGACAAGTTGATTGGGGTACAACCACTCCGACGTCGCGGGTTCGAATCCGTGTGATGACAGTCTTTGCTGAAATACTGCAAGGGTTGTTGGTGGGTTCGTGTCCCGTTGGTCCCTCTCCCTTACAGGGCTGCCACTTGCGCATATCCCTCGATTTACATCCCACCTGACAAAGGGGCCTCTGGTACAGGTGGGGATTTCACCTTCGGGACTTTCCCCTTCACAAAGATTGACCACAAAAAATAAAAGTACTAGCAGACTGAAAAGTTATTACCTATCAAATGCAAGGCAAAAAAGCTGAAAGAACGGTAAAATTGTCCGCCACTTCTCTTGGTGCCAAACCCACCACCTTTTTTCGTTAAGAAAAAGGTGACAACGACTGATTTTGCACAGAAAAGCTAATCACTAATGCAATGAAAGCAATCACATTGCAGATATTTTCCCCCTTACACAATTATTGTACAACTAATTACTCCCTCCGATACATAATAAATGTTAATATAGCAAAAAAAAAATTGTTCCAAAATAAGTGTCAACTTAGAAATTCAAGACATAAATTGATTATTTTTTCCTACTATACCCTTAGACAAAAAATGACAAGTTCTCTCTTCAAAAAATATTTATTTGCAAAGTTCTCTATTCAATACATAAATGATTATTATTCATGCATGTTTTAATCAAAGAGAAAAAGTAATCTATTTTTATTAAATATGAATAGTTTGGTAAACTTTTCATTGCATTATTGATTTCTTAATATGTATGTTTTTTACTAAGGTGATACTTATTATGAAATGGAGGGACTAACAATCAGTACAATTTATCAAACAACATACACAATATAATTTCACAAGTGAGGTATATGTGGAGGTTCCGATAGACCCTCAGCTCAAAAGAAATAAAAAACAAAGCATGTCAAAAAAGAAAAGGTACAGTTACTAACACAAAAAAGTAAGCTAACAAAAGATAATAGATAGTAAAAAAAATTAAATGATAAGGAACGACAAGGGAAATTAATCACTATATTTTAATTTATGTGATACTTTTTTTTAATATATCCAAAAAAAGAACGTAATATCTAGTAACAATTCAATTTTAAATTTATTCTTCATAAAATAATTTTTAACTACACAAATTTCTATGATTTATTTTAAAACATAAGTTTTAAAAGTTTTTTTTTTTGCTTTCACCTTTCGTGCTCAGTCAAATAAAACGGGAGTATTATTAGTGATAATAATGATTTATTTAATGCTACTATTAAAAGTGACAGCTAACCTTGTTACATCCTGGGACCAGCTCTTGAAGTAGCTTCATCCTAGCATTAATCTTCTCTCTCCTTGCCTACATATATAATAAAACATAATTACAACCCTAATTAGATATAATAACCACATTTAGCTAAACATTAATTAGCACTTAATCATCGAAGCTTACTCTTTCTGCTAAGCTATGGCTATCAGTGGCTTGGCCTCGACGAGCTCGGACATGAACATATGGTAGCTTCTCATCTTCCCAGGTATTGTTTGCTGATTTTTTTCCCTTTTTAGTAGTTTCTTTTACCTGAATTTAACAGAAATAATTCATTAAACTGAAATTCGTTTGACATGTCTAAAAATTGAAGTTAGAAAGGAAAAGTACAGTTGCAATTCTCATGGTATCAAATTGTTGACAAAACAGGGATAGTTTGGTTCGCAGAGTAAGTTGTTAAGAGTGATTATAGTCCTCGAATTATAATCTTTGGACTAATAACACCTAGTTTAATGGTATAAAATTGTATATTCAGGATTAAGTTTGAACTAAATTTATATTTTATTTGGCTGAAGTAGTTTAAAATTTTAACAAACAAAATATAATTTAGTCTCAAATTTAATCATGAGCTTATCTCATGCACGAAATGACTCCGAAGTGGGCGTTTGGGCATTTGAAAAATAAATAGTTTTTGAAAAAAGGGTATTTGAAAATTGGAGTTGTGTTTTCAGGTGAATATAATTTAGAAAATTATTGAATTTTTGTGAGTGATTTGAAGTGAAAAATGTAATAATATGTATTCTCTCGTCCTTTTTTATTTGCCATATTTTGACTTGACATAATTATTAATGAGTCAAAAATAGAATGATAATTTTATTGTATCAACTATAATTATTATTAAATAACCTAATGATTGAAATAAATAAAATATATTTTAAAAGTTGTATAATCATTACCAAACAGGCCCTTAAATTGCCAATGAAATTACCTTTTTCTCCCTTTCCTTTCTCTTCGTTGTTTTCTGATTAACCAATGGATTGGAAGTCGCCGGAGATGTATTCTGATTAAACTCGGAATCTATCAGTTCTTGTTTAACTAACAGAGACTTCGACCCGGAATTCGAAAGAGTCGAATTAGACTCCGGCGAATTTCCGGCGGCGGCGGCGGCGAAGACGGAGAACCTAGATGCTCTGTCAATCAAAGCAGTATCCGAAGGGAAAATCGGAGGAGGATAAGGATAGTAAGGTGGATGTTGAGCTTCACTTGCAGCAAGTTTATCTGATGTTACCATTTTGTCAGTTGTTTCTGGTGAATCAACTAAAAGCTCAACTGCCTGATTAGCTGGCAGTCCAAGTAATGCTGTGAAGGAGTTCGACCCATCTGATAAGATTTCCTCGCCGAATTGCTGAAATGGAGTTCCCATTTTTACTCCGCAATTCTCGGATCTAGCTTTCATTGACTCCACCACATTATCCATTTCACAACCAAAATTAATCCAACTTTTTTTCACACTTACTCCAATTTCAATAATTGTTTTAACTGAAATGCTAAAGAGTCCAAAGGAAAATTTCTTAACAAACCCCGCAAATTTAGTAGAGATTATTTCACTTTTTTTTTTTTTGAAGAATATTCAAGTCAATGAGCTTCGAAAGAGAGGAGGGGTTTGCACTGAGGAAGAATAAATGAACAAAAAAAGTTATATAGTGAAAATGAAGCTTTCAAATGAATAGGATTGAAAAATGAAGCTTATATTTTTTGCTTTTTGAAAAAAAAATCGAGTCCTTGCTAAAGATGACTTTTATAATGGGCTACGCGGTGCGAATTTGAATATAGTCACTTCAATATCGAATAAGAAATTTTAAAAAAAGAATATTCGAATAAATGAGCTTGAGAACACTAATGAGGGATTTGGATAGTGAGGAAGAGAAAATGAATAAAAAGAGATAATTACTGAGCTAAACAGAGATATATGAAGACTTTGAGTAAAATTGAAGCGCTTTTTTTCTTCTTGATTTTGTTGTGTTGCAATTTTGCAGAGTTTTTTTTTTTTTTTATATGAAGTTTAGTACTAGTAGCTTCAATGGTGGTCAATTTTTTTTTCTCTCTGCAACTTTCAGTGTACTACACTATGAGCATGTTTGGATTGATTTATTTTAAGTTTTTTTTTTGTTTTTGTGTTGTTTGTCAATGTGAAAAAGTTCTTCAAAATATTTTTATTTTTAAGCACAAAAAATATAATAATAAATTAAAAACTAAAAATTAAATATTAACAATTTATTATTTTTAATTTATAAATTAATTTTTAAAAGTCAATTCAAACACCTCCATCGACTGTGGTCTCCCCTTCTTATCTTTGACTCTATAAAAAGGTTTTATCCTTTTTTCTCTGTAGCCGCTGCCTTAAAGCTACGTTTGCTTTGGTTCTTGTGCACTTATCAAAATCTTAAGGTACGGAATATAAGAGTTAGTAAAATATTTATAAACCTGACTCCAGGTCATATTAGACTTACCGTTGTGAAAATAACGGAGTACTAAAAAGATTGAAGAAACGAGTGAACATAAGTACATAACTCGATACAATTTAAATTTTTTAAAATAATATTATAAGAAAATTTGTGTGTAAAAATTGGTTATTTTAATGGAAAAAATTCGCAAACATTGATTCTTGGAATTGTAAATTAAGTTCTAGCTAACGTTTTACACAGATTCAATGTTTAGTTACTTTTAATGTGAAAATAAAATTTGACGAAGATATATTTAGTTATAATATAGAACAACTCTAGCAAATTTTATAACTAAGATTGGGAAAGTTTGAACTTGATGAATTATTTTTAAAGTTTGAATAGAGAAATATTTGGAACTTATTTAATCGTTCATGAAGTTTAAAACTCCACCAATATTTTGACATTTAGATCATAAAAGTTTGAATTCCATCTGTTTGAACCGATAAAGATTTAAACATTATGAATTACTGATGAAGTTTAAAGCTTCAATACATTTTTGAATTTCAATACATTATGCTTGAGTTCACTTGCCAAAGTTAGTAGGCGTTTGGCCATAGAAATTTAAAAGAAAATATTTTTTTAAATTTTTTGAAGTTGGAGTTGGAGTTGTGTTTGGCCATAGTTTTTGCAAATAATATTTGGTTGTTGGAATTTACTTTTTTTTTTAAATATGAAATATGATTTATATCCTCCAATTTTTAAAAACTAGCAAAATCACTCGAAATAATTAGTAGTAAACATAATCTATACGTAAACACTGTCCATCAATCATTTCCTATTACATTAAGCATAATTTATAGACTTTCTTTTATGCGATGATATAATCAAGTTCACAATTATACGCATCTTCAACATTTATCATCATGAGACCACACATTTCTCTAGTATTTTCTATTTCAAAGTATTCGTTTATCTTCTTTCTCTTCCCTTTTCACCACGAAATTGCTTTTCATCTCCCCGTTGTTAATTTCATCATCAATTTTCTTAAACAATAAATTAAGAGTACATCAACGTCTACTACTACTACTACATATATCTAACTTAAACAAAAAAATCATTCTATGTGTAATATTCCTCTTAAACCAAGAAAATGACACTCAAAGTTTTTACTGCCTTTGACTCAGCAAGAACACAATACTATCACTTTAAGGCGATAATAATCGCGGCATGAGCTTGTTCGCTGATGCATATGACCTCTTTTGCTGATAATGAAACCATCGATCGAATCTCATGCGGAGGTTAAATTTATAAAAATAAAAAAATATAGGGAAAACTTGAAAAGTGAAAGATAAAAATAATAGCTAAAAACCAAAAGTGAAAATTGTGAAAATAAGGTTTGGGTGTTTTAAAAATTTCAAACACAACTTTAAATTGTATCTGAAATTTTTATGGCCGAACACTAATTTTCAAAAGAAGTGAATTTTTTTCGGAAAAAGGTGAGAAATATCTATGGCCAAATAGATAGTATTGACATTAATCCATTTCTTTTTTATATCCAGTTTTCCGGCTTACGCCAGACTATTTCTGAAGATAGTAGTCCCGATCCCTCAGCACTACTACCAATAAATCGCGGGATGTGCCTGAATGACCAGGGTTTGAGAACAGAGAAATTGATATCACCTACAAAGTCATATCCTAGAAGATAGCAAATTACTCCCACCAGGGTTCGAACCCACGCTGCAGGCCTCCAGCTGGATTTTAAGTTTCCCTCATTTGCCATTCAACTATGCCCGGGGACACATTATTCTGTATTCTTGATAGGAGTTTTTTTTATCCATATGTTATTTTCACCTTAAAAAAATACCTCTTAGTTATTCTTTAATCATTAAAAGCAGTCTAAAAACTGATCATTCAAACTATAATTTTACAATCCATTGCATCAGTAAACGAGCAATTCAAGTTCGTTACAATAGACAGTTAAACTTGATAATTCGATGAATTGGATTAACATTGAAAGCAGGTCACGTATATGGTGGGTATATTTTGTATATTCATTACCATAATTATTAGAGTTCTTGTACATGTATAATTATGGTAGTGGTCTTGTATTAGAAAAAGGTATATTTAATTTCCATAATTAGATATTGTATAGCATGTATATATACCTTTACAGTAATGAAAATAATCAAGGGATTATTCTCTTTTATGGTATCAGAAGTCTAGGGCAAAAACTTTCCTTCTCCAAACCCTTGCTTCCGCCACCCCTACTCGGCATCCCCTCAGCCGCCGACCGAGATCCCATCCCCTCCCTTCAAATTTTATCCAAATCCCTAATTCTCCTCTTGTTCTTCCATCATGTCTACCACAAAAAATACCTTTCATCCTGCCCTTGCAGTCTCCAATATCAAAAACAACATTCCTATTATTCTTAAGATGGAAAATGTCCAATACGCGACGTGAGCAGAACTATTTAAAATTCATGCTCGGTCTAATAGAGTTCTCCATCACATTGTCCCATCGGCGACATGCAAGGAGAATGTGCCTTCCACAGATGATGAAATTGAGATGTGGGCAACTCTTGATGCTACGGTCCTTCAATGGATCTATTCCACCATCTCTACGAACCTCTTGCAGACGATTATTGAACCCGATGTCACGATAATGGAAGCTTGGAATAAATTATGTGAAATATTTCAAGATAACAAAAATTCACGTGTCGTGACCCTTGAGCAGGAATTCAACCACATTAACATGGAGGATTTTCCGAATGTCTCAACCTATTGTCAATGGCTCAAGGAGTTGTCGGATTAACTCAAGAACGTTGGCGCGCCCATCACAAATGATCGTCTTGTTCTTCAGATGGTTGCAGGCATATCCGAGGCTTATAATGGGGCTGGGCCAGTGGGCAGTGGCACACGCCACAATTTCCAGCATACCCAACAGCAAGTTGGTCCAGGCCCAATGGCCCTCGGCATTTCCATCTGACCCAACAGTCACGGACTGGGCCCTGGTAGCATCCTAGCCTACTTGGGCCTCGACCACATCAGGCCTTCGCTGCTGCGAGCCCAATGACGGTTTTGACTCCCACAGATATCAAGTCATCGATGCACACACTTGGACTAAATCCTCCGAATGCAAATTGGTATATGGACACCGGTGCCACTTCTCATATGACGTCTGCGCCAAGTAATCTCTCATCTTATTTCAATTTGAGCAAAAATCGTGGCATAATTATTGGTAATGGTAATTCAATTCCAATTTGTGGTTATGGTTACACAAATTTATCTCCTCCGAACCCACCTTTAGCCTTAAAAAATGTCTTTCATGCTCCTCACTTAATTAAAAATTTGGTGTATGTTCGAAAATTTACAATTGATAATTGAATGTATGTTGACTTTGACCCTTTTGGATTTTCTGTGAAGGATTTCACGATGGGGATACCTCTAATGAGATGTAATAGTCGGGGGAAAGTTTTATCCAATTACCACCACTTCCACTAATCAAGCCGCACCGTCAACATTTGCCGCTCTAGCACCTTCCTTGTGGCATGCACCTTTGGGTCATCCGGGGGCCTCTGTTCTTTCCTCTCTTAAAAATAATAATTTTATTGAATGTAATAGTACGCGTAGTACTAATATTTGTGCTTCTTGTCCGCTTGAGAAACATGTTAAATTAACGTTTGTAGCCTCAAATTCTAGTACTTTGTTTCCATTTGATATTATTCATAGTGATTTGTGGACATCTCCCGTTTTGAGCTATTTGGACCACTGTTATTATGTATTATTTTTGGATGATTATTCTAATTTTTTGTGGACCTTTCTTTTATCTAAAAAGTCTCAAATTTTTCCACATTCTTACCGTTTAAATCGTTCATACGTACTCAATTTGAACGGCAATTTAAAAATATTCAGTGTGATAATGAAAGGGAATTTGATAATGGGTCATTTTGGGAATTTTGTAATGCTAATGGCATATCTTTTCGATTTTCTTATCTTCATACGTCCTCACAAAATGGGAAAGCCGAACGAAAAATTCGTACAATTAATAATATGGTTCGGACTTTACTAGCCCATGCTTCATTACCACCTTCTTTTGGCATAATGCAATACAAATGACTACTTACCTTCTTAACATACTCCCTAGCAAAGGCTTAGCATACCAATCTCCACTAAAAAAAATTATCATAAAGATCCTTCGTATTCTCATCTTATGGTGTTTGGATGTTTGTGCCATCCTCTATTCCCGTCCACTACAATTAATAAACTTCAAGTCCGTTCAACTGCTTGTGTGTTTTTGAGTTATCCGTCTAATCATCCTGGTTACAAATGTTTTGATTTATCCTCTAATAAAATCATAATTAGTCTCCATGTTATTTTTTATGAAACCCAATTTCCTTTGCTAAATTATGTAATTCTGTATCTAATTCTTATAATATTTAGATGATAGGCTCTTGCCATATATGGTCCACCATTTAGTACGGCCCCCGTCTCGGGATATGGACCAACAAACACCGGTTGGCCCAATACCTACTGGCCTAGTCAGTCCTTCCCGTGTCCAATCCCTACTAGTAGGCCCACTGCCTGCTGGCCCAATTTTGTCACTTCTATTTCCAACGTCTCGATCAACTAGCCCATTGCTTGCTGGCCCAAGTCATTCCCTTCCCGGTCTAGTCTTTCGGCCAGCAGGCTCACCGTCTGCTGACCCAATTTTCCAATCCCGAGACGATCCGACACTAACCCAGGTCCAGTTCATTTCTATTCCGAGTCAAGGGCACGTTACTCGTAGCCAACGGGGTATTTTTAAACCTAAATGACATTTTAATATCAATTCTAATGACATTAAATCACCCCTACCACGTAACTGAGTGTCTGCCCTTCATGACCCAAATTGAAAAATGGCCATGAATGATGAATATAATGCTCTTATTGAAAATAAGACGTGGGAGTTGATGCCCCGTCCGCCTGGTGTTAATGTAATTCGTTCTATGTGGATTTTTACTCATAAGAAAAAATCTGATTGTTTTTTAGAGGCATAAGGTTCGTCTTGTAGGTTTTGGTAAAACTCAATAGGTTGGCGTGGATTGTGGAGAGACATTTAGTCCAGTGGTCAAACCGGCGACCATTCGCACTATTCTCAGTCTTGCTCTATCGAATGTGAAAAATGCTTTCTTACATGGTAATCTCAAGGAAACCGTATACATGCACCAGCCCTTGGGTTTCAGGGACCCCCATCATCCGAACAATGTCTGTTTACTGAAGAAGTCCTTGTATGGGCTAAAACAGGCCCCTCGGGCTTGGTATAAAAGGTTTGCAGTTTATGTGTCTACTATTGAGTTTTCTCACATCAGGTATGATCATTCTTTGTCCATCTATCGTCGTGGTACTTCTCTGGCATACATTCTGTTATATGTGGATGATATTATATTGACCGCCTCTTCTGATAAACTGCGAAAATCTATCATGTCTCTTCTCAGTTCAGAATTTGCTATGAAGGACTTGAGGCCCATGAGTTATTTTTTTAGTATAGCTGTCACTCGTCATGCATGTGGTCTTTTCCTATCACAGAGAAAGTATGCAGATGAGATTATTGAACGTGCTGACACGTATATGGTGTGTATATTTTGTATAATCCTTACCATAATTATTAGAGTTCTTGTACATGTATAATTATGATAGTAGTCTTGTATTAGAAAAACGTAGATTTAATTTCCATAATTAGATATTGTATATCATGTATATATACATTTTCATTAATGAAAATAATCAAGAAATTATTCTCTTTCAAACATAATAAATTCATTCTTTCGGAGGTGGGATGAATTCCAACCTAATATTATTCATACATCTGCTGAGTGTTTTTTAAAAAATCGAAATTAGGGTGAGGGGTTCTAGACTTCTAGTACTACTAGTAGATTTTAAAAGAAAAGAAAAACTATAAAAAAAATAGGAAGAGAAAAGTAGGCATGAGGCGTATCAAATAGGGTGGGCTTTATTGTGGGCTCACCGGATGCTTACCCAAACCTGACACTGTTTTAATCACAGTGGATGACCCGTCTTTTTCTTTACATTTATGTTATTTTATGGTTTTCCTTTCTTTTATCCTTCTCTTATTATTTCTATTTTTTTTCTTTTATTTGAGCATCACCCTATAAATTTTAAGTCATTTTAATTATCTAGTCTGCAGTTTTATTTCATTCTTGATCTGTGTATTCTAAGTTCAACGTAGTATTTTCAAACGTGTTTGGACAAATATTTAACTGAAAGTTGAAGATACAAAAGGAGTTCGTGAAAATTGAAAATTTATGAGTTGAAATCATTATTTACTCGCAATACTCTTCAGACAAATAAATTAAATATTTAATCAGTATTTGAAATACTAAAATTTAATATTTGGAAGTGTTGATGGACATAGATCTATTATAATTTATAGGTGACATTGTTATGCAAAGTGCTTTTGAGTTGTTATTTATCGGAACCAAGCTACTTGATCCCTTATACTAACATGAATGTCGATTTTATGATTTATTATAAATACTTCTTAAATTATGGTCATTTTTATTATGATACTTAAAGCGGTAAACCAAATACATCTATTACAACTCAAGCAACTAGTAAGAAGTGTAATGAATGAAAATTATTGAAACTAACATATTAAAAGATTAATCAATCAAAATAACTCATAAGTGGCTACAAAATTATAAGTTTCTTTCTTTTGACTAAATCAGTAACCTTAATTAGCACATTTATTTTTTTATGATTTCCCTGGTTAAACTAGAATTCGCCAAAGAACCGTACATAGTAATAATGGGAAGGCATTTAATACCCAGCTACACTAAATCTGAAAATTATTTTATAAAATTATTTTCTTCTATTCAAATTGTAACTGATCATAAGAAATTATTTCAAATATTGCCATATAAACTCAACTTTTGCTGCAAAATAGTCACTAAAATTATTCTGGTACCTTCATATATCATAGAAGTTAACTAGCAATTGGACCAAAGTGAAAGAAAAGGAATAAAGTTTTGGGCATTTGGGAATCTTCTACACGCAAGCGTAAATAAAAGAGTGGGATTTTGTCAGAACAGAAAAGTAAAGGGTTGTCTAGGTAAATTTGGCAATAAAAGTGAACTCTTAAATGTATAAAAAGTTTTAAAAATTAAATAGTGCCATATTCTTATTTGGATTGGATTTAAGCTAACAGCCTAATTGGGGTTTGAGACCCATTTAGCCCAACCACAGAATATAATTTAGATACAAATGCCGTTTATAAACCATTTTTCAAACTTATCTTTGAAAAAATAATTATTATCTTGAAGTTTCGAATTACACAAGTAAAATTTCAAGACGTTAAAGAACTGAGAAGTAGTTATTTATGAATTTCACCTGATAATTAAATCTTTTATAAGTTACAAGCTCTTGTTATACTATTACTACTATAGCTTCTTCTTTTTCTTTTTCTGAGTGTATTTGATATGCAGAGGATTGTTAGATAATTCATAATTCTCTGAATACATTAATCTTGTCTCACTTAGCTCTCTAGAACTATGCATGGCAAAGTTAGTTCGGAAACATATAACTCGTTCAACTTATTTAAGTTTGAGGGTTTGGTGTTGTGCATATTTTTCATCGCGGGTCAATTTGTGCACAGTTCAAGTCATCCAATTTAAAAGTTGGGCTGATTTTATTAAATATGCAGCCCAATTGATCATTAAGAAAACTTAACTCTTTTTTTTTTGCTTTATATATTTAGATATAACCATAAAATAAATAAGTTTTCCTAATTTTGTTTGGTAATTACACAAAAGTACAAGAAAAGTCAAAGAATAAAACTAGATTATAATTGGGCTGATTAAGCTATAACTTGCTGCCTGGTCCATCTTAGACTCAACTCGTCTCAGTCTAGTAACCTTTTAACGAGTTAATTATCTATTCATTTATTAATTCGACTTATTTTAACTCATCTAAATTCAGGCCGGAACCAAAAATTGGCAAACACTTATAATAAAATGGTGTTTGTAAAACAAGTGAAATGTATGTTGGATACAAAGATGCAGGAAACGGAAATTACAAGTAATTGTTAAGTATTACAAGAACTGAAATTACAATTGAACAATAAACTGAAATTACAAAGAACTTGAAGAATAAACTGGAACTGTTTTTGGTATGCTGAGTCGAGTGTTTGCACTCTGTCTTTAAAATAATATTGCCCCGTATGTATCATTTCTACGTCCTGGACAATTGTCTCCCAAGATAAAACAACAAATGAACAAATGAGCAAAGGAAACTCAAGTGCTACCGTGAAGAATTTTGAGTAATGAAATGATGCTGGAAGGTAGTAGGAAGACTGATTTCGTTTCTGTTTTTGTGTAGCTCAACAATGGTGACAAATGATCCTTTATATACTTGAAGGCACTTATGTGGGTAGTTGGTAAGCCTCCTCTAAACCCTAAACCCTAAACCCTAAACTCGCGACCCAGACCCGGACCCGGACCCTGACCGGACGGGCGCGCGTGTGGGCTTTCCTCGAACCGAAGCACATCTAGGTCCTCCTTCCTTTAAACACATGGGATACCCCTTGGTGTCCCAAACCCCAAGCCAACTTTGAGACTTATAAACAAAATAATTCTTTCTTCCTCCACCGATGAGGGAGAATTGATCTCAATACCATACTTTTCCATGCTTCAAACATTTCACTTCGTGGACCAATATCTCTTTCATTTCTCAACGAAATTTGACGATCCTTGGCCCTACGGTTATCTACTTACTTAGTAGATTATGCACGTGTGAAGAACCGGATTCTCCAACATGCGTAACACTAGTGTTTAAGCCGTTAAAGTTGATCGGACACAATTTCCGCCAAAAGCAAATTTCCAACAATGTCATTCAAAGGTGAAATCCCATTCTTTAGACTTACCAATTGGGCAGGGTGCAAAGTGTAAGAAATGGCAATAATTCCTTGCAAGAGCCCACAAGACTGGTATTTCATTCTACTTATTGCAGTTGATATATTCATGGCAAAAGATGTGTAGAACAGAGACATTTAAGAGCAATTCCTGCACTTATTTATTTATCATGAATTATTCAAGTGGTCCAAGAATCAATTCTAGATTTTCTAGATTTTGCATTTCCACACATATTGTGTGTTATTACTCCTTCTGTTCCAGATTATTTGTCATTCTTTCATTTTTTTCGAGATTCAAATTATGAAAACTTTGATCAACCTTTTAAAATACACTTTTTTGAATTTTCTATCCGATGTTTGATACCCGTATTGAGATCCGAATAAATTCGGATTCGTGCTGAAAAGTCCGACATTGAATTATAGCAATCCTTAACAAAGGTGACTCCATACTCGGTGCTTGAATCCGAAACCTTTGGTGAGGATGATGAGTACTTACCACTCTACCACAATCCTTGTTGGTAAAATGCATTTTTTCATCATATTAACATGAAAAGAATTGTAACTTACATTACTTTTCGTATAATTTTTTAATATTTAAATTCAATATTAACATATTAAGCTGATCTAATATAACTTAGCTTCAAATATTAATCAATTTGACTTTAGAACAGAGAAATCAATAATTATTTTGAAATGGAGGGAGTAGTACTTTCTTGCAACTACAACTCCAAAAATAAATAGTTAAATAGATTTACAAAATTAAGAGAATACGTAAGTAAATAGTTGATATGCATCATATCCATAATAATGTCCCTCCAAGATATCTTAGAGATTTAAGAAGCCATACTTTCAAAATTGATTGTAATTAGGAGGTTACGAGTTCGAGTTGTGAAAATAACATTTTATAGAAATACAAAATAAAGTTATGTATAATAGACCATTGTGACTAGTTTTTTCTGGACCTCGTACCTAGTGGAAGTTTAGTACACTGGACCTCCTTTTTAATTATCTCACTCTTTGTCATGTTAAACCAAAATTGGTATGTTGAATTCCATGAAATACTAGAAAATCATATTGCTGCAAACGAATTCTCTTGCAAAATTGAGTTCAGCTTCTCTGAATTCTTCGATGATCCATTTTTGTATTCTTTGTTGATACCTTTTGCGTTTTTTGTAAAGATTTGGGAAGAAAAATCTCTGCTTTTTTCATTATGGTTACTTGTAGAAAAGAGTCATTGAAACGAGTGAACCATTGAGGAGTTTATTTTATTCGATATTCATGATTCTTGTATGACAATTTTGGGCAAAATCCCTAGGCTGGATGAAATCTGCTATAAAACTAAGTTATTTTCTTTTTTACTATCGGCTGATATATTAATTTTTGTTCTAAAAGTATGTAATCTCTCGTTTAACGTTGAATAGTTATGAGAATTTCTCATGTTTCAATCACTCAATCATCCCAGTGAAGGCATATTTCAACGTTTTGCCTTCTTCCACCCGAAAAACATTGATACTATATAGTCGTATAATTTTTTTTAAGTACATTTTATCGGAAGACTTATTAAATATATTTAATTATAAAATTATGATTTAAAGTAATATGGATATATAATTTTCTTGAGCCACCCACCATATACATTTATGCTTCTCAAAAGAAAAATCATTTGAAAGTACAACGACCTTTAATATTGTACTCTATTTCCGATCATAGGCATCAAGCAAGACCACCCTACTTCTAAAATGTAAATTCTATTTAAAAAAGTAGAAAAACCATGCGTCTTTATTTGCATTAAAGTTTTGAAGGAAAAAAGAAAAAACTAAGAGCATCTACATGAAAATGACACAAAATGTCTCACTGTGGTCTGGTGCAAGTTGAGTAGTGAGCAAATGTATAGGGAGTTGGGACAACAATATCCTCATCTCTTAAGATTTCTCGACATGTCATGTCAATTGTTTGCTACCAAAATAATATTGACATACACATAGATTAGTTAACGATGGAGGCGCGGATTCAAAATTTAAACTTTAAAATTTAACATGTTATTGAATATTTAAACTTTAAAGTTTAGCATGCCATTGAATTAAGTGACGTTTGAGTTGCTATGTTCAAAATTCATGTTTTTACAAATTTAGTAGATCTCTTAACGTATATACGACTTGAGCAAAGATTACTGAATCCGCTAAAATTTATAGTTTTTTTTATGGTGCATCCACCTTTGTATCAATGCCAAATTTCTTCTCACCTATTTCCTAACATTACTCCTTGCCCCTCGATGTAGTTTTATGTGGCTGAATTCAAAGTGAGCGGGTCAAGTTATTTGATTTTATGTAAATTGAAACATAGAATTTTAAAATCTTTTTGAAATAAAATTTATCTATTTAGAAATTTTATAAAAACTACTAAAGTCACAATAGTTAATGTTTTAATTCAAATCGCGATTAAAGGAAAACATGTCTAGCTCTTCCAATAGTATGACATAAAGTAAACCAAAGGAAGTATTAGATTTTGAATTAAAAGTTTTTGGAAATTTATGAACCAACGAGAAAGTAAAATCTATTTTCATCTGTTGACACCTTTCTGAAAAACTTCTATAATTATGAATGCGATAAAAGGTTATTTTCAAAATGTATATTTTTTTAGAAGAATTTGTACAATATTTTTGTTTCTTCTTAGAAAACATTACACTATGATACAATTATGAGCGTTATCGCTGAGAAAATGATACAACTTCAAGTTTAAATTATGCTTAATCTTATTGTACGTATAATTTACAAACTAAACCTCACCTAAAGAATGAATCTTGGGCCTAACTCAACCCCAAAAGCTAGCTTAAAGGGAGGAGGATTGTCAAGCCATATAAGGAGATCAAGGACCACTTATCCCACTGATGTGAGAGAACTCAACACCCCGTCTCACGCCCATGGCTGAACATCTGAAGCGTGGACAATATAAGAGGGGGAGCCAACATCGAAAACAATGAATTGAGACGGGTCTCGCTCTGATACCATGTAAATAATGGATTTTGGGTCTAACTCAACCCAAAGCTAGCTTAAAGGGAGTATGATTGCCCAACCCATATAAAGAGATCAAAGACCACTTATTCCACTGATATGGGAGTGGGAGAACTCAACAAGTTTTGATTTCCTTTTTAAAAATAAAATAAAAGAGGTGATGCAAAAAGTGGAAAGAACAGGCTGAATATATTTCCGAAAATTTGAAATTTATCATTAATCTACATGCCATGCTAGTAAAAGCTTTTGTTGGCCGAAAACATATATTTAAGATGACAAATAAAAGCTACACATAATTTATGGTCCCAACCAATGAAAAAAATACTAGAAAGGGAAAAATTAATGTACTCTTTTGTTGTTGATAAATAATTTTTCTCTCTTTTTTGTCTTTGCAAATAGTGTCTAGAGATTGTAGTTGGTAAATAATTATCCAAATCCGATGTTTAAAAATTAAAGCAATAATATATATCGCATAATCATCGTTGAAGTATGGCCTGCCTTTATTACTCTAGTATTATTACTGAATGCTGGTAAAGTTTAATCATTTGGAGTCTATTTAACTGAATTTTAATTTGTGAATATTCACATATTTCTCCTTTTCTCACTTTGCTATATCTAATGGCAAGAAAAGAGGGATTGCTCTGATGGTAAGCACCCTCCACCTTTAATCAGAAGGTTACAGGTTCAAGTCACCAAGAGAGCAAAGGGGGCTCCTGGGGGAGGAGTAAATTTTTTTTTAAAAATATATCCAATGGCAATTTTGTATTGCTTCCTAACCACTTAAAAAATAAAGCGATTATTTGTCTTCTTTCCCAATGTAAAATGTATAGGGCAAAATTCATATAAGACAATTGTACGAATTATAGTGTGACACGTAGTGATTGATGTTGAGTCGAGTTCAGATCAGCTTGAGACATTACCGGTAGCATTCAATCAATACCGGGAGCAACACATGCATGTTTGGCACCGATGGCTCGAACGGGCAGGAGTTACCGTTTGAATTGCAACGATGACCGTTACTGAAACCGGTCATACGCCTTTCAATGGAGCTTTAATGGCATTTATTGAGATATTGATTGTCCAATTATTTCAACATTCATTCTCTTTTATTAATGAGAGCATATTTCGTGGGATGTGTATCCACGTAGCTCATGTATAAATAAGACACATTGTTCCATTGTAACCAATCATATTCTAGTGAATACAAGACCCTTATTCATTTTTTCTCAATCTTTGTGCTTACATACACATTGTCAGAATTCTGCCCAGAAGTCATCACAAGGCTCAGGCTAATTTTTTTTCCTGTTATATTATTATTGCTTAATTACAGTGTATCTTATCTAAAATCGTTATCAAACGTGTCACTTGAGATCCACGTGTCCTTGACCACATATACAAATTCAATTGTACAATTTTACGGGTAAATAATTTTGCGCCCACCGTGGGGCCTGGACAATTGTGGTGTCACAAGTGACCCATCTACTAACCTAATTTTCTATTTGAGTCTTATTCTTTGTTCAGATCAAACATATGACAGAAATAAAAGAACGCAAAAGCAGTCGCAACATCGGTGACAACACAAATAATGTCTCCGCTAGGACCGGATGGTTTACCAATAGGAACCACAGTCCCAGGAGACCCGATGTTTGCAGACGGAACCACTTTCGGAGGTGGACATACTCCGCACGAGGATGTTCCCACTGATGAAACACCTGAAGAGGCCATACAGAATCTTAGGGCGCAAAATGCTGCTATAAGTGAACAACTGGAGTGTCTGATGCGATTTCAAGCAGAGTACATGTCCAAGAATGTTGGCAGCACTCCAATTGGCGAACCGGTGCCTCCACCGAATGCTAATGGAGAAACCGGTAATGACCAGGGTAGATCAAAGAATGACAGTTCAGAAAGCGAAGTCGTCCCTGAAGATTCGTTCTAGGAAAAGATCTTAAAATTCATGAAATACATGACAAGCAAAGTTAATACCAATGCTGAGAAGGTGGAAAAAACCACCCAGGAGTTTCGGCGCCAGTTCAGTCAAATACCGGGTGCTCCTCCAGTGGTAGACGGTGCAGACACAAAGAAATATATTCAGTTAGTATATAAACTTGAGGCTGCGCCCGAACTGATTCCCAAGAGGTTCAAAATGCCTTTTTAGTCAAATATGATAAATTATCGATCCACATGAGCATATAATGGCCTATACTACGGTCATGAAAGGAAATGATATAAGAGAACACAAAATAGAATCGATTCTGATCAAGAAGTTTGCTGAAACACTCGCTATGGAAGCTTTGACATGGTATTCACAACTCCCTGTGCATTCAATCGGATCATTCGCTCAACTCACTGATATGTTCATAAAAGCTCATATGGGGGCTCGGAAGGTGAAGACACGCAAGGCAGATATTTTTCGCATTGTACAAGGAGAATCAAAACTCCTTAGGGACTTCATCACACGATTCCAGAAGGAGTGGATGTTGTTACCCGTAGTCCCGGATGAATGAGCTGCAAAGGCTTTCACAAAGGTTTTGAACCCTTCGAGTTTAGATGCTTCTCGGAAGCCCAAGGAAAATCTTTTAGAAAGCTACAACTTGGGAGGACATGCACAATCGGTATGAATTCAAGATCCGAATTGAGGATTATATGTTAGGATCTAAAGTCGGGAGTATCTTCATAAAGTATGATAAAGGAACCTACCATAATTCCTCAAAACCCCGTTACCAACCTTATCCTGATCCCGAAAAGCAGGGAAGCGGATAAGATTTTCGTTGAAAAGTCAAATAACAAAGGAAGTCCTGAACAAAATAATCAAGGATTGGTGAATTCTGATGAAGGTAACTCATCTAAGGGTAACGGGTACCCAAATTTATTCGAGTATAACTTCAACATCGATGAAGAGCAAATGGTGGCGGTATTGAGAACTCATTCGGTGTCTCGTCCACCGAAACCACTGCAATCCAATCCTAATAAGATAGATTAGTCCATCTGGTGTGATTTCTATGACACTAACGAGCATAAAACTGCGAATTTCCTAAGCAGGGGCCACCTCCAGGAATACTTGAGTGAGAGAGTTCGAAACAATTATGAGCCCGCAGAAAATAAGTCAAATCTGGTTGCACCACCTCATGTTATGAACATGACCTATGGTGGATCAATGATTTCCGCTTCATCTTTCACTGAAGAAGAGGTTTGGGGAGATACCTGATGAATATACTATTACGTTCACCGAAGAAGACGCTACATATGTAATCTTCCTTCACAATGATGCAATGGTGGTCACGGTACTCATCGATTGCTTCTAGGTGAAGAGAGTTTCAATTAATTCCGAAAGCTTAGCTAATATAATCCGGTTGAAGGTGGTAGAATAAATAAAGATGGTAGATAAGATAGTTCTGACTGCCAGAACCCTCTCAGGTTTAACATGTCAACCGCAACTACAAAAGGGGAAGTGGCTCTATCTATGAACGCGAAGGGGGTTATTAAAATAACAAAATTTTATAACCTCGATGGCGATATGATGTATAATGCAATATTCGAAAGACCGAGGATACATGATATGAAGGTGATATCATTGACATTACACCTATTGGTGAAATTTCCTACACCATGGAGGTGGCCCCTACACCATGTACGCCATAGAGGAACTAGATGAGGTGACAGACCCTAAATAGCAACTATAGAAAGCAGAGTCGATGCTAGAAGATGTTCACCAGGTTCTACCAGTGGAAATAGAATCAACTTATCCAGAGGAGGAGTTTTTGGATCAATACCATGTACCCAAATACTTTAGGTACCGGATGAATTAGATGCCACCAAGTCCACTGTAGAGGAATTGGAGTAGATTGCACTACATTCAAAAACCTCTGATAGGAAGGTATACCTGGGTACCGGAATAACCACAGGGCTCAGAGATTTAATTCTTATATATCTTATATCTAACATTGATTGCATTGCATGGTCTAATGAAGATATGACATGCATCCCTCCAGAAGTCATAACTCATAAGTTGGGCCTGGATCTCAGTTTCCCTCTAGTGCAGCAGAAAAAACGATCGATAGCCAAACTTCACAATAGGTTTGCTAAAGAAGAGGTAGCTAGATTACTTAATATAGGGTCAATTCGGGAAGTGAAATATCCAGATTGGTTAGCAAATGTAGTCGTAGTACCTAAAAAGGAAAACAAGTTTAGAATGTGCATTGATTATAAGGATTTGAATAAATAATATCCTAAAGATTCATTTCCGCTACCGAATATTGATCAAATGATCGATGCTACATCCGGACATGAGATCATGAGTTTTTTCGATGTGTATTCCGGGTATAACCAAGTAAGGATGCACCGAAAGACTAAGAAAAAATATATTTCTTAACTACTTTAGGTACTTACTGTTATAACGTTATGCCTTTTGGGCTATGCTGGTAGTGAACCAAATCCACGGAGTGTTCGAAGCCAAAGATGAGTGCATGTCAAGATACCTTAAAAAGACTCTGAAGCTATTATCTCATTTACAAGAATGGACGGTGGTACATATACTCTGGGGAAAAAAACATAGAGGCAGATGCACTCGCAAACTTAGGTTCCAGCACGGAAGATGAGGGTTCCAAAACAGAGTCAGTTTTTCAGTCATTGCATTAGGCGCTGGATCCCGTCGGGTACGATGAGGTAAATTTAACCAGCCTAACTTAGTACTGGAGAAATGAGTTCTTGGATTACCTCGCGAATGGAAACTCCCAGAGGACCTGAAAGCATCCAGAGCCCTAAGAACCAAAGTTGTCCGGTATTGTGTCGTAGATAGAAAACTTTATTGTAGGTGTTTTATGGTCCCCTAGCTTTGTGCGTAATCCCTGATGAAGCTGATTACGTAATAAGGGAAGTCCATGAAGGCATTTGTGGAAATCATTCGAGAGCGGAATCTTTAATGAGGAAGCTCTTGATGGCTGATTATTATTGGCCCCGGATCAAAGAAGATACAAAAATGTTTGTTACGAAATGTGATAAGTGTCACCGACATGCACAGTTGTTACACCGATCGGGTTAGGAATTGTATCCGGTAGTGTCTCCGTGGCTGTTCATGAAGTGAGAGATGGACATAGTCGGACCTTTGCCAGCGGCACCAGTACATGTATGTCAAATTATATTTATGATTGATTATTTCTCTAAATGGATTGAAGCTGCAGCTTATACAAAGATAAGGGAGAAAGAGGTAAATGACTTCATTTGGCAACACATTATTTGTCGTTTTGACATCCCTAAGGAGATAGCTTGTGACAATGACCGGAATTTTATTGGAGCCAAAGTCACGAAGTTCCTAGATGACTTAAATATCAAGCAAATCACTTTTACTCCCTATCACCCAGTGGAAATGGACAAGTGGAGTCAACAAACAAGACTATAATCCAGAATTTGAAGAAGAAACTGGAAGCTGCAAAAGGAAACTGGACATCTATGCTACCAGAGATATTATGGGCATATCGAACCACAACAAAAATGAGTATTGGAGAAACTCCTTTTTCCATGGTCTATGTTGTAGAGGTCTTGATCCCGATAGAAATAGGAACTCTCAGCATAAGATATCTCTAGGCTGAGGATAAATAAAATACATAATCAATGTCTGTGCACCTGAATTTGCTCGAGAAACATCGAGATTTAGTATACGTCCGGATAGTTGTCCAAAAACAAAGAATGGAGCGTTACTACAACCGGCGCACAAATCTCTGACACTTTAAACTCAAGAACTTGGTGCTCCGGAGAGTCACTCAGAGTACCCGAGAATGTATTGCTGGAAAGTTATGAGAAACCTGAGAAGACCATATACGATCACCGGTATTACTGGTAAAGAAACTTATCAACTAACAGACCAACAAGGAAATACACTTCCAAGTAATCGGAATGTGAGTCATTTAAAGAAGTACTATGTGTAGTAGGTCAAAGCATGCGCTGCACTCTTTTTCCTTTCATCCAGTTTTTATCCCAATTGGATTTTTTCTGTAAGGTTTTTAATGAGGTAACATCACGAAATAAGCATGTTAATAGTCTTACTATTGAAGAGAGCTATCAAGTATCCTAATCTTCTTAGCATGAACTCTCAGATACCAGAGGGCCATACATATACACCCGGAATGGAGTGAAGAAAATTTTACGAAAGCAAGCACCCAATGTTGGGGACTTCCCAGATGTTGGGACTGCATAAAATATCAAAGTATATATAACCGGGCTGACCACACTAGATGGCATCCAGATTATTCTTGCATTTGTCTTCACATTTGTAAGTCAAAGGAATCAATTAAAATTTCCTTTTATGATTAATAAATTTTTGCCATAGCGAGCATAAAAGCGTATGTTATTATCTTACATATCAAAAAAAATCGTGTCATAATGAACAGAAGACGTCCTCTTCTACAACACCATTAAAAATAAGGGCCCTCTCTAATTAAAACATTAACAAAAAAGTTAAGGTTCCGGATACAAGAAGTACAGGGAGTTTTAAGTTGTTCAGAATCAAGTTAAGTTCCCGAATTAACTTTGAAGGCCATGATAAGCCCCGATTTAAGATGAAAAAAAATACATCTTTGGAACTAAATTAGGGTTATCGAAAAGTTTTTAAACTTTCAAAGCTTAGCATGTTCTGGTAAAATAAACCTCAAAGTTAGATTCTGGTTCATAAAGCAAAGTAATAAAGTCTTTAACTAATACTTGCTTCTGAAAATAAATAACGGATGATAGCCTTGCACATAGCTGCAAATGGGAAAAGTTTTTCATTCAGAATTTTTTCATACCAAAGTAGATCCGGTTACAAAAGATACTGACTGGGCCCAAAAGTGACCCGGTAAAAAAAACACAAAAATAAAAACTGCACGAAAGGTTACCGTCTGCCCGATCCATAATCCGTCGGGGGTGTTTCAAGTGTTGTCAATAAAAACAAAAGATAAATCATATCAGTTAGAGGGGGGTTCATCATCATCACTATCTTATTCACCAGTTTTCGCATATGAATCCTCTCTATCTCCTCGTAGAGCTTCCAACGACAACTCAGTATCGTGGAGGTCAATTTCCACATTTAGGAGTTTAGAAGGACATCCAAATCCCTCCGAAGCTTCATATTTGTTATTTAGCCTAGAGCTTATTGATGGTGTGTTCGGATGTGTGGAACTACCCTTGGGCTTCTACCAAATTGTATGTCAACCTTGTTGTCCTCCCTTAAAGGGTCGTGTAAGAAGAGGTTGAAGCCTGAAAGGAATTCTCCCGATCTCAAATAGGGTCAACAACGTCCTGTAAGAGCAATCAGAGTGAGGCCTAGAGAGAGTCCGAGTCTTTAAGATCAGTTTGGAGGTTTTCAACTTCTACCCTGAGATGCTAAATTTTCTCCTTCAACTTCTCTCCATTAGGGGATGGGTCAATCGCTTTAGCCAAATCCGTAGTGGAGAGAGCAGTGGCATGATCCTGGATAAAAGGATTGCATCTGGTCAAGAAGCACGAAGTACATAAAAACAATAAAAAAGAGGAAGTATTTTACCTGCAAAAATAATTATGCACGATGTGCAAGGAAAGCTTCAAGGGTAGTATTGGGAGATTTCTGTTGGGAAGAAGCAGACGTACCGACCTCAATACCAGAAGTTGAAATTGATATATGCTTGGAAGGGTCTTCGGGATGAGCAATTGTCCCTGCCGTTGGAGAATCTCGCCGAGGACTCCCCGGGCCGATATTGTCATTATTCGCCTTTTCTTCATCATCGATCTGAATAACACTAGCTTTAGCTTCCACTTGCATCTTCTTCCAATCTATGAGCCGGCGGCGATTCCTCACATAGGAACCAATTCCCATTGGTGTCTCAAGAGCTTCATCTTTAGCCTTCCGCTTTTGATTGCTAGAAGCGGACTGGAGAATGTTAGACAAAACGGCTGCATGGGATGGAACTTTTTGGGCTCCAGAATTTCGTACTGAGAGCCCTACAAATAAAAAAGATAGAGTAAAAAAGAATCCTGGGAAATTTGGGGTAAAAGGGAGAGTTAAGGCTAAAACTTATCATGGTATTTCTCTTTCCATCACTCGGATGTGATACTCTTTCATGATCGAGTGATGTCAGGGGAGGCACGAAGAAGATTGACTACCCACTCAAAAATTCTTTCAATTAGTTGTGGTTAACCTAAAATGCCTAAAAAGTTACAATATTTTCATAAGAAAGCTAAATAAGTGAAATTTGCAGTAAGAAATACTCACGGGAGGGATTCCACATTTTCGGGAAAGGGTCTGAAGAAGGCTGGTGGATTTGGTCGATCTTGATTAAAATAAAGCGGATTAGCCAACCGCAATCGAAGTCGTCTTCAACGTTAATGAGGCTATAGATTCTCATGCGATATATATGGATAATTCCACCTCGAAAAACCTTAGGGTAGTATAGGAGGAAAATGTGATCTATAGTAAATGGAATATCGAGATTATTGGCTAACATCTGTGTACAAAGACTAATCTCCAAATATGCGTAGCAATTTGGCCCAGATAGATTCTATAGCAGCGACAAATGTCTTTGATAATATTCTGAATAGGGAGCTTTAAACCGATGGTGAATAAGTAAGTATAAATCATGGAAAACCCTTCGACATGTTGGTGCGCTCGGTCGACAGGATCGACTGTTCCAATAACTATGTCGGAAGAAAAACCACAATCCTCTATAACGTCAGGAAGAACCTTGGTTATTATCTTAGATTCAAAATTCTTGACATATTCGAAGTTGTTTTAAACACGGGGATCTCTTGAGAAATCAAAATTGTAACATCCCGTACTTTCGGGTCACAGTTTGAATCGCTAAGCGTATGCAAAAAATCGCTAGGCGTGTGTAAATAGACCCGAGCATTGGGAAAATTTATGTTATATTTAAGTATGCTAATAAAAAGAGATTAACATATAAAAGGATGAGACCCTGAAATAATTTTGGACGTAACAAGTGTGGCGACAGGGACCGAAGATAAATTTGGTGCGCGCACAAAGAGGTTATGGACGAGTGTCATATTACAAAATTATGACATTAATGATATGAAGGTCTTATAAGTTATCACGATTTAAGTGAATTGGGATCACGAAATTAATTGTGAGATCAATTAATAATTATGGGGGGGGGGGGGCGCAAAAGTTAGTGGTGCATTTACGTGTAAGATGTATGTAAATGACATAAGTGACAAAGGAATCCATTCGGTGCATGCAAATTAAGGTGGCAACTCTTGAGTTTACTAGTGGGATACATCATAATGAATTCATTTTGTTTTCAATTAGGAGGTTATATATTGGTTTTGAGAAGTCTGTTGAAGACCAAAGTGGTGAGCAACATTGTACAAATTAAGAGGTATACATAGTACATCACACTTCATTAAGTTTTAAGTAGAAAATCGGGAAACATTAGCAAAGACCTCTCCAAATTCCACTTTTTTTGTAACCAAGCCAGTACATCAATCGTACTGACGTCTCTTTTATCGGGGGACGCTGCGTTTCATGCCCGCAGGTTCAGTTAAAGAGGATGACAGTTCACGCTAGTAGGTTGCTGGTTCAGCTGATGTTGGAGCACTCTATTTGTTTTAGAGTTGCAGTCTGGTCATGGTACAGTATTGTTGTATACGTATATGGGTATGGTGGGGTCCTGTCTCATCCTTGTGATGCCATGTATTCTTTAGAGGCTTGTAGACAGGTATCATGTGTGTGGTGGTCTTGTATGGCATTGTCGGCCTTTTGGATGTACATATATATATATATAAGTTGGTTTTCTGGTTAAGATTTTTCATAATCTTTTTCAGCTTAGTCCGTATTTAATTATGATTAGGTGTTGATAATGTGATTGGTGGTACCCGGCGGGTGGGGTATGGGTGCCCGTCGTGGCCTCCGGATTGGGTCGTGACAAAAACTCGAACGAAGGATTTCAGTAGCAGTGGAGTTCAAATCGATCTTCTGAGTCGTAGGGAAGGCAAGTTCTTTCCTATGGCAATAGGTTGGAGGGTTGTCGTGGTTCTCAGAAGAATGAGAAAGAGAAGATTTGGTGGATGACATAATGGTAGAAGATTTCAAGAAGGAAGGAAATATGTTGTAAATTTTGTAGTTACCTTTTGTGTGGAGATTTGACCTCATATTTATAATATAAAAATATAATATTTTGGAGGTGAAAAGACGTGCACCATCATTGCTACAGTCACATTAATCAAAGTGATAGTTCAGGTGCTGCCATTTCAGAAGCATTGAATGGATGTGACGTTTGACAAGTTTGGTAATCATTACGATTCAAATTTCCCGCTAAAGTATGAGGTTTGTCCGGTCGAGAGTTCAAATCCACTTCCCGAGTATACGATAGTTACACCCGATAAGTGCGGGGACTATCTGTATAGGGCGAAATTGGTATAAGACAGTTGTACGAATTATAGTGCGACACGTGGCGATTGATGCTGAGTCGAGTCTAGATCAGCTTGAGACATTACTGGTAGCATTTAATCAATTCCGGGAGCAACACGTACATGTTTGGCACCGATGGCTCAAAAGGGCGGAAATAATATTTGAATTGCAATAGACGGTTGTTACTGAAACCGGTCATACGTCTTCCAATGGAGCTTTAATGACATTTATTGAGATAATAATTGTCCAATTATTACAACATTCAATTATCCTGTATTAATGAGAGCATATTTCGTGGGTTGTATACCCGTGTAGCTCATGTATAAATAGAACACATTGTTCCATTGTAACCAATCAAATTCTAGTGAATACAAGACACTTATTCATTTTTTCTCAATCTTTGTGCTTACATACACGTTGTCAGAATTTTGCCCCAAAGTTATCACAAGACCCAGGCTAATCATTTCTTTCTGTTATATTATTATTGCTTAATTACAATCTATCTTATTTAAAATTATTATCAAACGTGTCATTTGAGATCCTCGTATCCTTGACAACGTATACAAATTCAATTTTATCGTTTTATGGGTAAACATAAAATTTTAAAGTTCTAATTTTGTGGTTGGTATAATTGTGCATGTTATTGAACACATAAGTTTTTAAGTAAAAAAAATATCACTTTGAAAATTTGAAGGTTTGGCCTTTTAGAAGCAAAACATGTTTGAGAGCTAAAAAATAAAATAATTATATATATGCAATAGTGGTCATAATACTGACATAATGTTTATTCACCAAGAGTGAATGTTTTGTTGTCACAATTTCTGAATAATGAGTCTAGTTTGGAGTATTGATGATTTTCTCATTTGGATGATGAGAAATTTGAATTTGCAAGAAAAATGGAATAAAATTTTAATATTTAAGCATTTGCAAGTACTGATTCAGTCATCAGTATTTGTAAATATTGAATTTAGGTATTTAAAATATTAATGAAATATTGAAAAACTAGTTTTAGAAGCATTTAAGTGAAACAATGATGTACATTCACTACTATTTAATTTATTTTTTCAATTTGTAAAATTCATGATCAAACATAACATTAATTTTCAAATAAATCTTTTCCAATTTCACCTTATGGCGATTAGAAACAACTTCTCTACCTCTTAAGATAGGAGTAATGTCTATGTACACTATACCTTTTTCAGATCTCACTTTGTGGGATTCTACTGAATATGTTATTGTTGTAAATATATATCATCTAAATGCCCGCTAATTAGTGAAGTGTCCACGAAAATCTAAATTAGCTTTGTTTTTTGCTTGGAAAAATTATTTTTCATCTCTCATTTTGAAAGGCTGGGTATGTTGTAGTAGTATTTTCAAAGGCTGGACCGCAGAAATCCTTCTGGGAAATATGATTTTCAAAAAGTCATAATCAAACAGCATAACGACCATATCACTGGGCCATTAACCTCGTGTACTTCACGTGAAGCGGGACCCTTTTACACTCATTAACCCATAGGGTCCAATATTTTTGAATTATCTATGTAATGTCCGATCACTCTATAACAGTCATTCTTGATACATTATTTCACTATAATTATTAAAAGAATTAAATCAATTTTTCACGTATGTTATGTTATATTATATATTTTTTATAAAAATATTTTAATATATCAGTCAAAAAACATTCACGCAAATAAAAATATAGGAGGATTGATTGTAAATAGAATCATTTAATGTCATAATTTAATTTTAACCGCATTTAACAAAATGCTAAAAGCAATCTCCACGGCAGAAGTTGGAGTTCAATTCCCGAAGAATTATCATAAAACTTGTTTTGTCACAATTAGTAGCGAATTACCAAAATTTAGTAGTACTCCCTCCGAATAAAAAAGAGTGTTTACTTAGAAATTTGCATATTCCTTAAAAAAATATTAACTCATAAGTAAAAATAGGTAATTTGACTAAAATTTCCCTAATTAAATAGATATTAAAATTTGATCACCTAACACTTAATAAGGACAAAAATGAAAAAATAAGGTTAATTTTTTCTTGATTTGGTAAATGAACATTCTTTTTTACTCAAAAAATAAAGGCTAAGTGGACACTCTTTTTTACTCAAAAAATAAAGGTTAAGTGGACACTCTTTCTGATCCGGATGTAGTATAAAATAGTCTAACGTATATATTATCGAAAGTATTGAAGTGTGTGACCATCTGATCTAAAAGCTTAAGCTCTAAAGCTTAAGTTGTTAGATAGAACACACTTTTAATAGTTGATTATATTCTCAACACGCCCCCTCACGTGATGACCTGATTTTTTTTCATGGTCCAAGCATGTGGAAATTCTTTTTGAGAATGGGTGGCGGTGAGGTTCGATCCCAGGACCTTTGGCCTACTTTGATACCATATTGAAGTGTGTGACCATCTAATCTAAAAGCTTAAGCTCTAAAGCTTAAATTGTTAAATATAACACACTTTTAATATTTGATTATATTCTCAACAGAAAATTCTCATAAATAAGGTTTTCACAAATTTAGATGAATCTTCTAAAGGGAATAATTTGATTGACCAAATAGTAAATAGTTTACGTAGATGATGATGAAGTCAACCTATTCGTCTTAGTGAGAAATTTCCCTTTCATTTACAAGTATTTATACTTCCACCAGCTAGAAGCTTAAATTATGAAATTAATTTTTGAGAACCTTAGAAATATACATATAAGTGGACTATGAGATCTAAATTTAAACTCATATTAGTCATATCATGTCATCAATCCATGCTTGATTATTTAGTCAATTATTAGATTGATGCAAATGAAAAAAAGTTCACTTACAAACTGTGATGTATATCTATATTTCGTGTAAAATATGTTGGTTTCAATTTCACAACTATGATATATCCACTTCTAGTATAGTAAGTGTTATCCATTCGGTTTATCACATGTTTTTTTGTTACTCGTGAAAATAGTGCATTTAAAACAAACTAATAGCACAAGATGGGGTTATTGATACAAAAAGACGAGATATAATTACTATTGAGTCTTCGAAGTGTTGAAAGCAAAGCCATAAGGTTGATACGATTCCTCCCATTGAGTTAGTCTTAGAGCTAGTTGATTAGATTGTATGAGGGACTGAGGGAGGTTGCCATAATTGAATCATTCGCAATAGATCACAATCAATGCAGTGAGATTTATTGCTATACAAACCTTTGAGATAGAGTTACTCGATGTATACACATAATTTTGTGCAAGCGATACAATTTATTATCATATAATACACATTTGAATATGTAATTGTGAGTTCTAAAACGTTACTTCTTATGTCAACTGATGTTTGTTGCGTTGTTTTCTTTTACCATTATGTGAACATCCATTACTTCAAGATGTTTATGTCACAGGGTGGATTATTCCTAAATTTGTAACTAAGATAAAGATGGTTAATTACATCTTGTAGATGAGTTGGAACCGGTCTTCTATCTAGATAAAATAATGTTTCTCTTAATAAAGAGAGACTAAATTCATACGGAAAAAGTTGATCTTTTAGACAAAGACAACATGCAAACTTTAAAAAGATCGGTCCCTTTAGGTGGAATTGTCTTGTCGTACAAAAATTAACAACTATATTATATATCTGCATCATGTCAATTTATTTGATGTACTTTAATATAAAATTTTAAAAGGAAAAATAAAATAAAATGAGTCAATAGAAACAAGCACATAGATTATGATGTGATTATAAATTATATAATTAAGCTTGAAATAATTATTTTAATGTTACATATAATATAGAATGGCATTATTATCTCTGAAACAACTATAAGAAAAAATGCATCACATATAAAAAATTATATCAACTTTTAAGTGTATAAAGCACTGGTGAGAGCTGTGTAAATGAAAAATAAATAAATCTTTTAGAAGATCAATGATTCAAAATATATAATTGTTTTATCGCATCACACAATCTAGAAAAATCCAAGTTCAAAATGTAACACAACTCAAAATTTCTTTCTAATAATAATAATGATAATAACAATAATGGCCGTATGAATTTAGTCTCTCTTTATTAAGAGAAACATTATTTTATCTAGATAGAAGACCAGTTCCAACTCATCTACAAGATGTAATTAACCGTCTTTATCTTAGTTACAAATTTAGGAATAATCCACCCTGTGACATAAACATCTTGAAGTAATGAATGTTCACATAATGGTAAAAGAAAACAACGCAACAAACATCAGTTGACATAAGAAGTAAAACAGTAACGTTTTAGAACTCACAATTACATATTCAAATGTGTATTATATGATAATAATACGTAAGGCCCCCGTTAACTGTTTTATGCAAATATCTTTTTCTTTTAAGAAAAAATCATAATTTAATTTTATCTTTATTTTTTAAAATTGTGCAAATATAATTTTAGGAACTGGCAAAATAATATACTATCATCTAATGTCTATAAATGTTAGATCTTAGCTTAATATTTTCTCAGAACATTTTTATTTTTTTCTCAAAAAGATATTTAGACCGTACTCTAAAATGTCCATAAATTGCCAGAAAAAGAAGAAAAAAAACACCGTTTAGTAAATAGCTATTTCAAAAAAACACAATGGACGAAAATTATCCCCTCGCCTACCTCGCACAGTGGGCCTATTGGGCCTATCCCACTTGTGTAAAAGTGATCATTGGGTCGAGATGCTTGGCCCTGTTCACACCCACTTAAGATCATAAACATCAATAAACACAGGACCCTATTCATTTAGTATTATTTTGACAAAATACTCGTTGTTTTAATGAGCATGAATCGAAATTTATTCTATATTTTCTTCCTACATATAAATTATTTTTAAAAAAATTAAAAGAAGAAGAAAATTCAGCAGACTTTTTGTGTCGGAAAGGATTTTTAGCCAAATATTAATTGATCGTATATTAGCGGATGATATATACATGGGTCCTCGATGTATTGCCAAAGTGAGCCATTGGGCCCACCTAGGAAACAAGAAAACAAACTTCAGTTTAGGTCAGACTCCGAAAATGACTAAACCAAATACAGCTGTTGCTTCACGGACCAAATGAATTAATGGAGACAATGAATTATGAAGTTATGTACACTTATATGAAAGAAAAAAGATGTACATTGGGCCCATTAAAAGGGAACGTAGTACTAGCGCGAGCTAGCCACTTTTTAACCTTATAATTGAAAAATAATCACGGTCATGAAGTTTAAATTTCAACAAAGAAAGTAACATATTTAGTGTAATATCATAAGTAGGGTCTGAGAGAAGAATGCAAGCAAACCTTACCCTTACCTTGTGGGGTAGAGTGATTGTTTCCGATAGACCTTGGCTCAAAAAAAAAAGAAGAGAATTTGAAGCACGGTAGCAAACAAATATGACGGCAAAATACAAAACGGAGCTCTTATTTCATAGTAAAGTTTCATAACAATGTCCTGTAGTATATGTGTGCGAATTCAACTTCATGACAATAGCTATTTTTCAATTACAAGAATTGAAAAATGGCTATTTTTAAATTTATCTTGAGAGGACATAGAGAATTATTATATATATATAGATCACAATAGTGTGGGCTAGCCGCCATTTTCCCTCACTATAATTGAAAATAGCCATTGTCATGGAGTTTCAAATGTCCCATGTGAAACTCAATGACAATATCCTGGAGTTTAACCTATAAAATTTGAAACTTCGTGACAATGATATTTTTTAGTACGGGTTGCTATTTGTGAATTTGATCCTATATGGAGCACACAAGAAGGCCCAGCAATAAAGAATTGACAATAATATCTACAAGTCAATGTTAGGAACAGCGAGAGGCACAACTATCTTACATCATGGGCCCAATGGGCCATTCTTAATAATGTAAGTTTTAATACTAGTACACAGAGAGAGAGAACCAATGATGCACTGTACGTCAAATATCAGGTTTGTCTCTCTATTGAAGATCACTTGTAGACAATTGTCAGAAAAAGAAGGCCCATTTAAGTAGTCACTTTGATTGATTCATTTTCTATTTGGGCCTAGTAAAATGGATAACCCAAAGGCCTTCTAGATTATCAGTTAGCCCAAGGGCCAAGTGAAGGTTATGCAAAGACATTGTTCATTTTCTATTTGGTCCAGCCGAAACTGGATAGCCCAAGGGCCTAATGAAGGTTATGCATAGACTAGTAGAGTTTGCTATCTTAAGACTAGTTTCAACATTTTTTTTGGCAAATAATAAACCTAGTTTCGACAAGTTATTCACTTTAATTTCTAGATTACTAACTTATGTTTAGTATTTAATTTAGAAGTTAACGTGCAATTAGTTAATAAATGACAAACCAATTGCACGGGAACATTCTTCTTCCACTCGCCTACTATTCTTTATTTCTTTTATTGGAATGGACAGGGGAACTAATATTTTATAATTCCTTTTATGTTTCTTTCACTTGACTAGTAGATATCATTTGAGCCCATTTTGATGTGTTTTTGGGCCGAATTGTAAAAGAAACTTAGGATTACTACTCGAGATAATTGGGAAATTCACACAAATGTCCCTCTTTCGGGGTGGTCTTTAATTTTTGTTCCTCAAATTGGAAATTTTTAATTTTTCCCTTCACCTAAAACCCCTGGGTTTTGGGTTCAAACCCCAACTCAGTCAAAATTTTTAACAAATATGCAAGGCAAAGATTGGATTTGCAAGGCATAGTTTGCATGTAAACTCTATCTTAAGGCAGAGTTTCAAACTCCACCTTAAGGCAGAGTTTGCCTTAAGGTCTTAAGGCAGAGTTTGCCTTAAGACATAAGGCAAACTCTGCTTTATAAGGTAGAAATTGTAGGCAAATTATGTCTTGCGAATCCAAACTTTACCTTGCGATTTTTCTTAATTTCTGACTGAGCGGGGTTCGAACTCAAAACCTCAGAGTATTTTTAAGTAAAACGCAAAAATTAAAGACCAACAATTTGAGTGACAAAAATTAAAGACTAGTGCTTTTGAAGGACAGTCCGCACAAAAGAGATAATTACTCATAGATACCAATTGGCCATCTAGATTTCCAATTTTAGCCCAATACTCCATTACTTACCCTCATACCCATTCTAATTACTTTAGCCCTTGCTTCGCTTCTGCATACTTCCAACCTTCGTCGTCACCTTCATCGACGACTACACAGGTAAGGCTCCCACCTCCTTTTCTCCTCTTTCTTTCTATTTCTTTTCTCTCTCTATATATGTGTGCACACTTCGCATATGCAAACAACATCAGGTCCGGTAGAACCAAATCGTTTTCGACAACGATCATGAAAATAATGTTCATGCACGATAATCTCTTCGCGGAAGAAATTACATAGTATATGCATCAAATTTGTATTTTAAGCCAAAGTTTGAATTTTTTTGCATTCTGTTGGTATATATATTCAAGTATTCAATGTATAAAAAAGTATATTCAATGTATATATATGTGTATAAAAATGTATATAAGGTGTTGATTAGTGTAAAAATAATAAAAAATATCTAAATTACATGAGGAATATGTGTGTACAAACATTGAGAAATACAAAAATAAAATTAAGAAAAATTATATTGAAAGACACAACACTTATCCATACACTATTGATATTCAACTGCAATTTTGAGTTAGTTTCGTGTGTTTAAACATGATTATACAAGGCATATACATTATATATAAAGAATATATGTAATGTTTATGTATAGCTATACATTACATATACATTATCTATATATCGATGATACATTGGACTATATGGTTGTAAACTAAATGTATGAGGTGTATATATGAGTTATTTCACCTTACTACTTTAGCATAATGCATTTGTAGTTGTTGATTGCTAAAAGAACCCCGATTAGACTGTCAGCTTTTGTGCGCAGTTCCCATTTATTTCCATACATGCTACTCCATGATAGAAGCTGATTAGATAAGACTAAAAATGGTTATATTTGTCAAAAGGTGCAAATAGTACTTCCTTAGAATAAAATAAGAGACCGTCGCTTGAAATGATTTGTCATGTTCCACTTTGACATATATATGCATCGGTTTCTAGGTGGAAAACTTTGGTGAGTGAAGGTATTAAAAGGGGATAAGGTGGACCTAAAATCACATGAAATAAATTTGTTCGAAAGACCTACAAGCCCCTGAAATCAATATAGACTTAGCAAAAGATATAGCGTAATGGAAGGAAAAAAAATCTATATATGTGATATTTATTAGTTGGAGAATAGGTTTTAGACTTTTTAGAGAACTTCTAATATTATTATCATCGTTGTTAATACATATATTAACTTGTTTTCTTACTTTTATTTCATTTGATATAATGATGATCTGAGTTGAATTTAAATGAAGAAGGACACATATAGCCGACCCAAGCTTATTCGTGACTGAGGCGTTGTTATTGTTGTATGCATGACAACATTCCAAACGAAGTGCTTTCTCCATTTTAATTTATGTGATCCTATTTTTTTTTAATTTGTTAAAAAAATTATCTTCTTCTAAATTTGTAAATAATTTGACTTAATTTTTTTTTAAAACAAACATTTATAACCATACAATGTTACAATATGTCTAAGGCTACATGTTTCAAAAGTCTTATAACACACAAATATTATAATATGTTTAAAAGTTGAAATCATAATTTTTTATATTCCGCGCACAAATAAATAATATTTTCCGGTGAAAATGATTCTAACCAAAAACACAATTAGAGATTTGTATTTTAAAGTTTAAAGACAAGTAGGTTGTATCTGATCCGGAGAACTCCCTAAGGAGTCTAGTATCACATGCTAAGCTTAAAAGAGTAAAGAATACGAGATTCGATAAGTAAAATAATAAGTAAATAAAATGAACAAATGTGCTAGATCTGGAATGAATAAAGAACAAGTGCTCCAGTATATTGATCTAAGAGAGAATATTGGTTACAAGTGTAAGCTTAGAGAATATAATGTGTCATTCCTTCTCTTCTAAGTCTTATATATATAAGACAAAATTAAATTATTATGCCTCCTAAAGTTGTGACGACGTGAGTGTGCTGATGTCAGCATACCCATGCGCGCCGCAACGCTCTGATCTAGGAGAGCTGATGTGATAAGAGTTGTTGGGAGTGAGAGACAACTGTATAGAGACTCGGGGCCGTTAGAACTCATGTCCATCTAATGTAAACATAATACGTTCTATGTGGATTTTTTGTCATAAAAAGAAATATGATGGTTCCTTTGAGAGGCACAAAGCATGTCTTGTTGGTGATGACAGGTCTCAGTAGGTTGGAGTGGATTGTGATGAAACTTTTAGCCCAGTTGTTAAACCAACAACTATCTGGACAGTTCTCACTTTGGCTCTGTCAAAATCATGGTCCATCCATCAGTTCGATGTAAAGAATGCATTCCTACACGGTCACCTATATGAAATAGTTTACATGCACCAGCCTTTGGAATTTCGAGATCATATTCATCATGATTATGTTTATTTGTTGAAAAAATCTTTATATGGTCTCAAACAGCCCCCCCTTCGGGCATGATATAACATGTTTGCTGGGTTTGTTTCCACACTAGGGTTCTCACATAGTAAATCTGATCAGTCTTTGTCCATTTATAATAAAGGAAATGACATAACATACATTCTTCTCTATGTTGATGACATCATCCTCACAACATCATCTGATTCTCTTCGCCAGTCTATTATGTCCCTTCTTGCTTCAGAATTTGCTATGAATGATTTGGATCATTTGAACTATTTTTTGGGCATTGCTGTAACTCAACATGCATATGGTCTATTTCTTTGTCAAAGAAAATATGATAAGGATATAATTGACAGAGCCGACATGTCGTTATGCAAGGTGTCACCTATGCCGGTGGATACCAAGGCTAAATTGAGTAACTCTTCAGGGTCTCCATACGACGATCCAACACATTACTGCAGTTTAGCAGGGGAATTGCAATATCTCACATTTACGAGACCTGATATCTCATATGATGTTCAACAGGTCTGTTTACATATGCATGACCCGAATGAGGAACATATGGGTGCTCTTAAACGAATTATGCGGTAGATTCAGGGTACTCTTGATTTTGGATTACATCTGTATAAGTCAACCATTTCTGGTCTCACGTCTTATAACGATGTTGATTGGGGTGGATGCCCGGATACCAGACGCTCCACCTCTGGTTATTGTGTATTTCTCGGAAACAATTTAATCTCGTGATCGTCGAAGCGCCAACCCACACTATCTCGGTCTAGTGCTGAAGCCGAATATAGAGGGGTAGCTAATGTTGTTTCTGAATCATATTGGCTTAGTAATATTCTATTGGAGCTCCAGTGTCCAATAAAAAAGCAACCATAGTTTATTGTGATAATGTGAGTGCGATATATCTGTCAGGGAATTCCGTACAACATCAACACACAAAACATATAGAGATGGATATTTTATTTGTCCATGAAAAGGTTGCACGTGGACAAGTCCGTGTTCTCCATGTACCGTCCCGCTATCAGATTGCCAATATATTCACAAAAGGTCTTCTGCGAATACTCTTTGATGATTTCAGGTACAATCTCAGCATACGAAAACCTCTTATTAAGTCTGCGGGGGAATGATAGATTATTTTCATAATCAAAGTAAATATTTTATATTTATGTTATAAATATTTTTATATATTCTATCATAATTATAGCCTAAATTAAGTCTTGTAAACATGTATATAATATTGTATTCAAGAATGAAATGATTACTGAAAATATTTTCTTCAGAATTCATAAAATTATCCTACATTCAGCAGTAACTTGTATGAATATATTCTTTTGCTCCTTCAAATTAAACACACACATATATATATATATATAGCGGGAGTATCAATTAATCAATGTTCTATCAATAGTAAATGGGACCAACTCTTCCTTCGTTATGTACAATACAATAAAGAATACAAACTTTAGAAGAATCAGTATGTTTTTGGAATACTATAGACAAAATTCTTGGGAGAAAAGTAGAAAGGTGGAGGAAGAAATCAAAATCAAATGAGGGGTTTGACTTTTGAGGAATTTTTTAAGTAGTTATTTAGAGAACATGTAATATGAAGACGCCTGCATGCCAGGACCTCATCGTATTGTTGGATTAGGATTATTTAGGCATGTAAAAAAAATCTTTAGACAAAATGGAACTTAAGTCAATCATGCAAATATTTTTCATATTGAAATTAGATATATTAAAAGAGGAGGATGTTTCGAGTACGGGCAAATTTTTACCGTTTGTATACTATAGGTTTAACCAAATTCAATACAATATTTTTTACATAAAATATAAATCTATTAAATTTTAAACTCATAATTTAAGAGTATAATAAGTTTAGTACTAAAAATCTTTAAATTTCAAATTTTTTATTAAGCTTTGAACTGGATGAATTCAATCGTGTATTATGTTCTTACCACTAAATTCGTTGTAGGATTGTATGTGCGAAAAAATATTGAAAGTTAAAGCATCTTGTAAACATATTTTCTACTCATTATTATTTTATTAGTTAATTTATGGTGATAAAATTATAAGAAACAATAGAAAATTCATTTATATATGCTTTGAAACAATAGAAAAATCTTTGTAAAATTTAATCTTATTCGCATATTTCTACCTAATTTACCATTTCACATTTTAAATCCAAAAAATTAAATAAAGCTGCAACAACTTTTGTCACACTACTTTACCGGGAAAAAAAATCTCTTATTTTTGCCCAACAAAAAGTTCCAAAATTCTCCATCACCTTTTCCTATAGTTTGGTACTATCTTTCGTGAAAAAAAACTCCAAAAGAAAGCTAACAGATCTCTAAAACTAAAAGCCTCTTAAAGAACTATTCTTTATTGCTTGTTCTTGAAGATTTCAATCTCCATACTGCTTAAATCTTCTAATTCTTGTTCCATATAATCTTCAACAACAACAACATATACAGTGAAATTCCACAATGAATATCTGAGGAGCGTAGAGTGTACGCAAACCTTACATCTATATTGAAGTAGAGTGATTGTTTCCGAAAGACTCTTGACTCAAGAGAAAGCATAAAAAAAGGTTATTTTCAAAAATGGACTCAAAGTATGAGAAAAACCAGAAAAATTCTGGGTTGTTAAGGTTTCGTTCAGTACCAAGTTCATTTCTTGAAAATAATGGAAATATGGTCACTGAGAATAAAGGGTTGGTGTCAAAATTCAATCTTGACGGTTTAAATAACCAGTTGGTGTCTCAGAATTCACTTGATAGTAAAGTGTTTGCAAATAATTTGAGCAGTACTAGTATATCACAGTTGCCACCTCAATATCCAAGGCAAAATTCTAGTACTACTGCTCATGTGGGGTCTAATATGGAGGGTGGTGGGTATAGGGTGATGGGCTCATTGGGTCAAAACAAATTGGCATCAAATCTTATGAGGCAAAACAGTTCTCCAGCTGGCTTATTCTCTCACCTCAATTCTCAAAATGGTACTGTTTCATATTCTTGTTGTTCTTCTTTAGGAAAGTACTATAAATTTTGTGGGCTATATCTTTTGTTTTTTCTAAAAAGTAGGTAAAGGAGTGCATTCATTAATAGTTCAAGTATTGTTATACTCTATATTTTCAGTTCTTGTTAACATAGCAATGGTCTGGAATTAGAGTTTCTAGCAGTTGCATAAATGTCAAAAGACTATATTTATGTTGATGTTCTGGTTTTGCCCTGATTTAGATCCTGCTCATATATATCTGTTTGGAATAGATGGTGGTAGTCTTATTTTACTGTTTGAGTGGATAAGTTATATCAGTATGAAATGAGAACACTTATTAGTTTCCTTAGAGACTCGAACTTTCAAGATTCAAGATTCGGTAAGTGTTCAACATAATGAGGTACAAGATCGGAAAAAAAGCATGAATAGCAATTCATATTTTGTTCATTCTATTGGTATGCTCCTAGGTACCTGTAATCGTGGTCGGTTTGCTAGAACCAAGGAGATTTTCTATATAAACCTCCACGAATAATCATTTTTAATGGTTTTTCCACTTCTCACCATCTTTTAGCTTTCCCTAATCCTAATTGTGTTGGTTGAATGGCAATTTATGCTATGCCACGTATTTGTAATTGTGATCCGTTTGCTAAAACCAAGGATTCTTTCTAATAGGAACCTCCATGAACAATAGTCATTTCTTTAATGGTTTTTCCGCTTCTCACAACCTTCTTTCCCTAGTCCTGATTATGTAATTGGTTTAATGGAAATTTACAGGCTATGGCACGTTAAAAGCCGGTGCTGGAGGTTATAGAACGGAAAATGGTACCAATGGAGATTCAATTCCATCTTCAAGTAGGTTGAAAGATCAGTTTATCTTCTCATCAGGAACATCATCTTCATTAGGAATGTTGTCTCGAATCTCAGAGGTCTATAATGAGAGCAGCATAGCAACTGTGCCTGATGATGACAATCTCGGATTTCCCTTTACATCTTGGAGTGATTCCTCACAGTTTCCGGAGACTATAACAGGCCACAAAAGAGAGTTAAACAATGAGGGGAATAAGCTTTTTGCTAATGCTCAGGTATGATGAGAGTAAGTGTAGGTTATAATTTGGTGCCTTTTTTTGTTAGGTTATGTTGATTTTGAATTGAAAATCTTGCATATAACCAGATTGAAGAACTTGGAAATCGGCCTCCAATTTTGTCACACCACTTAAGTTTACCAAAGACACCAGCTGCTATAGTGGCTATGGAGAAGTTATTGCATTTTCAAGACACTATTCCCTGTAAGATCCGCGCCAAACGTGGTTGTGCTACTCATCCTAGGAGCATTGCAGAAAGGGTAGGACATACATAACATATTTATATATAACTCTTATGTTCATTGTTGTCAAAATTTTGTAACAATCTCCGAAAATTTCCGACAAGGAAGTCTAAATTTAAAGTTCAATTATGAATCAAAAAGTATGTTAGTAGAATTTGCGAGATAAAACTATATGGTGGTATTCAGGTGAGAAGAACCCGTATAAGTGAACGAATGAGAAAGCTACAAGAGCTTGTGCCCAACATGGACAAGGTAGATTTCTTTCAATTTCAGCACTTCCTCTTTTTTATTTTTTCTTCTTTTAGTGAATTCTTACTAAGTGTATAATTCATGTTGACAGCAAACAAACACCGCGGACATGCTAGACTTGGCTGTCGAGTACATTAAAGGCCTCCAAAAACAGTACAAGGTATAATAATGGAAGCATAAACCAATAACTTGTTTAATAAATTGTCTTTGAAATTTCTCACACATTTATGTTATGGTTATAGGTACTAACTGATTGTCAGGCGAACTGCAAATGCTCAGCAATGCAGAAGGCAGATTGAAAACAAAGAATCTGATTTGCTTCTGCACAATGGAGAAGAGTATACTTGAATGAAGTTTTTTCAAAAGAGTAGGGACAAGAAACTTAAAGAAAAAGTTACAAGGAATAACTACAAAGAAGAAAAAGCAGATCTTTTTCTGTTGTTTTGCAGATGGTAGATGTTATAGACTAACAATGTTTCAAAGTTCAAATAAACATAATTAGTTTGAAAAATGCACATTAGTAGCATAGGACATGCAAGAATAAGATTATATATTCCTTGCTCCATTTCCTTTTTGAGTTTAAGTTATATATACTGATCAGTGTGATTTAATTGGTAGCAATTAATCTTTTTTTTTTCGATTATCATATCAGGTTCGATATTGAAAGTTATGTGTTGTTATAGGAACCTGATTTTAAGCTGTCTGCGCACTGTAGGGGCAGAGCTAGGTGGCGCAGCGGATCATCCGACTCTCCTTTGCAGGGAAATTATACTGTATATAGAAGGTCAAAATATTTTTTATGTATATATAGTAGATGTGGAATTTCCTTATCTTCTTCATATGTGGTCAAAATATTTTTTATATATATATAGTAGATGTGGAATCCCTTTATATTCTTCGTATGCTTGCTTCTTTATATTTTGTATCCCCGGAAAAAATTTTGGATCTGCCATAGCATAATTTTTTTTGGTTTTGCTTAATAAAGTTAGTATGAATTAGAATAAAAGTCGATGCTTCTTTTTGCCCACTTGATCTCATATATGAACTGTTAGATCCCTTCCTTCTATTTATAGACCAACCAAGATGCTGATGGCTGAGGTTGTTATTGGTGGAAGGCAAACATATCTAAATATTAAAGCCTATGTGACTCAAACTTTTATTAATTGCCTAGATGACCTTTGTGTCTCTTTCTTCTCCTAGGGGAACCTTATCTGATTCCTATTCTACTTTATTGTATTTGTTTTCAAATCTTTTAATTGATAATAGTAGTGTTCGGGTCAGCTTGCTCATATCTCGACTAATTTCGTAGGGTATTTGCTACCTCTCACTAGCACAAATATTAAGTAATTCTGTCCACGACTCCACTAAGACTCAAACATATAAAAAGAAATCACTTAATATTTTTTTTATCTTCGCTTAAATTTAAATTTGAGACCTGTTCTCGGTCTACTTTATTGGTCACTAGATCGCTCTTCGATGCATTGATCCTATTCTATTATTTGAATGAACACTAAATTTTAAGAAGCATTTCTGCTTACTGCTATGCCATTTTTGTTGTCCAATTAGGGAAAGGGGCAGATAGATTCATTGAATTGAATTGGTTAGTTGGTTGCCTTGGGAATGCTCATACCATATCAGTTTTTAGGGGTGGAAATGTGACAACAAAAGTGCAAAGATACAGGACAGCTTTGGCCCCATGCCAGCCCCACAACACTGACTAGTGTGTAAGGTGCTGTAATAAAAGACTAACACGTGAAGGATAAATAATCAGAAGTGCGACCTAAATTAATTTGAACGATCTTTATCGTGTTCCATGGAAGCTTTTTTTATTTCAAGGCAATTCAATAATTTATATAAAAAATTCTTCATATCCTATTTGTACATTATAATTTCAGATGAAACTAATGGTGGGTGGGGAGGTACAAGGATGACATTTTACTGTTTTCTCCCTGAGACCCCCCCCCCCCCCAAAAAAACAAAACATAAACTATCACACCCTACTTTTTATGCCCTCTTCTTCTTGTGAAGATCACAAGATTGCATTTCAAAATTTATCAAGAACGAATCTAAAATAATCAAGAAAGTGTTAAATGAAGCATGCGATGGAAACAACGTAACTTTCAATAACGTCCATGTATTCGATCATCTTGGATGGACTGAAATGGGCTCCTTAGTAGTACTAGTGCTACATTGAAGTGGTACTTCATGGACTAATTTAGGGTATGGAATATTTTCATGAACTATTTCAAGATCAAAGTTGTGATCTTTAGTGGATATTGTAGGGAAGAACAAATTTCTTGGAACATGAAGATCCCCTTGTGCATAAAAGCTACTAAGCTTGCAAATCGAAAAAACAAGATTAGGAGGCTCTGATTGTGGTGTAGCATGAAAATCCTGAACCTCTGGCTGAGCACTCTGACTGGGCATATAAGACTGTAGTGACAACTGATGAAGAATACCCTGACTGTCTGACTCTACTTGCTTCTGAGCATTCAATAATTCATGTTTCTTCTGAAGAGCCCTTCTTTTCTTAAGACTGATATTATGTATCTTTCTGGGTACCTCTGAACTGTTACGATGAATATGATCAAAATTCTAAGCATTACTTTGAGTCTGATCAAGATTCCTTGGGATTGAGGCGTTCTAAGAGTTAGTACGTTTACTTAGGTCCTATGTATTCTAGGAGTCGTTTAGTTCTGTCAGAGATACAAAACAATACAGAGAATAATGGTTTGAGATGAGCCTAAAAATGGAACGACATGGTTAGTGAGGATTCAGATAGTTGACTCCAACTTGTTCGGAATTGAGGCGGCGTTGTTATTGTTGTTGTAAATATTCCTAAAGAGAAAAACTGGTGTCTGATAATAGATATAATGTATATTCAAATGTTGGATTCAAGCTCACAGATAAAAAAATACCTAGAACTAGGCCATGAGAATAGATTAAAAGTTTCAAAGAAGGATATATTTCAATGGGAAAATTAATGAAACATGAAGATAGAAAAGTAGTAGCAATAATTTTTTAATCCAATTTTTGAACAAAGAATCTAGAGAGATGTATGATTCTTCTTGAGTTTTTGTTTCTATAGTTATACCCTTGTCTTACAATTCATTATTTCCTCTGAAAAAATGAATATCCTAATCCTAGCACTAGAATATATGACATTTTCACAGTGGTTGAGACTTTGTGGAGCCTGTGCTGGTCTGCAATACCTTTTTGTCTAGCATATTGACATGCTTCTTCTGTTAAGCTATGTTGCTCGGACTCTCTAAAAGATGTTATTGCACCTGTGTTAGATCCTCCAATAAGACACTACTTTTGAAGGATCCGACACGTACCTTTTGAAGAGTCCGAGCTACATAGCTGTTACGCACCCCTTGCCCCATTCTATGTTATTTCCTCCTCTTAACTTTCCAGTTTCTGTTTTTTGTTCCATTGATTACTGTCTAAATTGAAAGAGTTGGTGAAATACCAGCAAAACTTCCTCTGCCATACTTAATAATCCCATTAAATTTAGCCAATTTGATAATTGTTGTTGTTAAGAGCCCCACATCGGATATGAAATGAGAACATGAATTCCTTATATGGACTTGGACAATTCTCACCCTACAAGCTAGCTTTTGAGGTTGAATTAGACCCAAAATTCATTCTTTACATGGTATCAGAATCTCTCCTAATAGTTGTAACTCAATGAATCACTCCTCTCTCTCAGGTATAGAGCAGTAACAAGTGCATATTATCGAGGTGCAGTTGGCGCAATGCTAGTTTACGACTTAGCAAAGCCAATCATTCGATCATATGGCTAGATGGCTGGAGGAACTAAGAGGTCATGCAGACAAGAACATAGTTATGGTGCTCATTGTGAACAAATGTGATTTAGGAACTCTTCGAGCTGTACCAATCGAAGATGCTCAAGAATTTGCAGAAAGGGAGAATCTTTTCTTTATGGAAAGATCAGCTCTTCAATCCACAAATGTCGAGAGTGCATTTATGACAGTTTTCACAGAAATTTATAAAATCATTAGCAAGAATACACTTAATGCAACTCCAGGAGCAGATTACGGGAAATCACAATCACTAAAGGGAACCAGGATCATTGTTCCCGGACAGGATTCGGATTCTGGTGGGAATAGTGGTGGCTGCTGCATGTCCTCGTGATTTTTAACGAATACTGGAGGTCTTTTTATGTATCTGAAATCCTAATATAGCTTGAAATGATTTATATTTTATGTAGAATAGAGAAATGTTGTTCAGGATAAAGTTGATTAGATAGTTTGTTTAGCTTTGTGTTTATACAATTCATTAAGTTGCTCACTGGACATCAGGGGAAGCCTGTCTACGGGCTCAGCCCTGTACTTGTATTTAATTATTCACTTAAAATGTTGGGAATAAAAGGAGAGTACTCCAATTCCCCTTCGGGATACATATTAGCAAAAAAAATAGAATTCCGAAATACTTTTCTGATGTGAAAGATCAGACACAACTTCAATCACAGAGCATACTCAGTATTTCTGGATATATTCCAATGTAAATAGTATTTCGTGAATAGTAAATAAAATACTAAATACAAGACAAGAAATTATCTCGTGGAAAAATAACCACGGTAAACCTTCCACTATAACAATAATAATGGGTATACAATATCTTCTCAAGTTTTGACTAATACTTGAGGAATACACTCAAAATTCTCACACTCACTAGTGTGGTAATTTCACAATTTCTCTACAAAATTATTCTACCAATTTTGTAGGAACTCTCTATACAATTTATTATATGTATTGTGTTTGTTTTGGTGTGAAAAATGAGAAGCCTGGAGGCTTCTATTTATAGGTGAAAAACGCTGCTCGGTTTCAGCAAGAAGAATTGCAATTGAAATGCGCAACTTTCAACAATTGTGGCTGCCACAATTGTTGAAAGTTGCAGCATTTCAATTGCAATTCTCCTCAAATTATGGGGCTGGATCCCACATAAAATGTATAAATGTTTTATTCAGAACCCAATAAGCTGACTTTTCTAGAATACAAAACTCATAAACTCAAAATCATATCTTCGCTTATGCGGGCATGAATAAAACTAATTCAACTATGTTTTCCTTTTTCATTTTTCATTTTTAATGATTTTAGCTAGGGTTGGCAATTTCACCATTACACGATGGATATCCGACCCACCGGACCCGATTATATGGATAAAAATTTGACAAAATATGGATTTAATCGGGTGACGGACGGATCGGGTCGGATTCGGGTGGACATACATCCAACCCACCACCCGACCCACCCATCCACCCGTTATAAATTAATTATTTTCAATCCACCCCTTGTAGATCTTTTAATATTTGATATAAATAATTGATAAACATGATTGTTAATTATATCTATCAATTTATGGATCTATTTTTACAAAATATAAACTTGTGGTCAACTTTTACATTTAAAATTTGAAATCTCAAATCATGCCTTTTTGAATGATTTGAAATTTCATCTCATGAGACGAAATCGCATGTCCAAACGATGATTTCATCTCATAAGATGAAATTGCATGTCCAAGCGCTTAATAAATGCTATTTTTAATTTGAATGAATTAGGCTAATCAAAATAACTTGAGTTAAGAAATACGTGGGTCGCTAACTCGTTCAACATAAGAAAGGGAAAAAACAAATGTTGATCGTTTTCACATAAAAATATGAACTCACAGTACTAGGAGGATTGGTGATATTTATTTTATCTTAACCGTTGATATAATCAAATGCAACTTTGTGGGTTTAACAGACTCTGCCATTCTCGAATTAATCCGTACAATTGTCTACTTCCAATAAAATGAACAAAGTAAAGTTCATTTTTATGAAATTTGAACTGACATATTTATTAACTGTTATAAATTACCTACAAGACTTGAGTATCGACCAATTTTCATAAGTCTTCGTCGCTTCTATCCGCAAAGCACCCCGATCCATCCGATTCACCCATGGATGATGGGTGGATCGGATGTGGATTAAAAAAAATAGGGTGATGGATGGGTCGGGTGGTGGATGGATCGTTGGCGGGTGGAGGCAGATTGAGCTCCACCCAATCCACCTCCGATCCATTGTCAGTCCTAATTTTAGCAAAAGAAGCGTAGAATCCAGAGTAAAGTAAGCCTAACCATCAAAATAAGAAGGGCAACATAGTTTTCATTCCAACATTACACACTGGCTCAGATACATTACTAAAATCACACAGCAGAAACAAGAACACCAGTCAGAAAGAAAAACGTAAGACAAAACAAACACCTTTCACAAACTTTAGTCTTGCTGACGAACTAATTTCGGTTTAATCAACGATCTTCACTTCGTTTAAGCGTTGAAGTGATAGCCCGACTTCCCTTGCCACATCATCGCCAGATTCTTTTCTGATGGCACAAAAAACGTGCAAAGTTTCATCGCGCTCCAGATTATAGTATAACAGTCGGTCTTTGGCCACTACTTTCTGAGAACAAATGTTGCACTTGATCTCTGCCATCTCGTGTTTGAAAGGAAACGAAACGAATAGCTCGTAAGCGACATTATCTGGCAGGGTCAAGGTCTTGGGAGCTGCAGCACATTGACGATTAATAATAAATTTACACGGGGCGCAATAGTACGCCCTGCCACGTCTGAAATCAGCAAAGCAGCCCAAGCATTCGAGATTCTCATTCACAAAATCTAAGTAGCAAGTTAACTTGAGAGGGTGTTGTGGATGAGACATATGTTGAATCTTGGATGGTATGGCAAAGCAAATTTCATCGATAAAGTAATTGCAACCACTGCAGCAGACGTAACCCGTCGAAGATTCGAAGTTGCACAAGTTGCACCTCAGGGGCTTGGCCGAATTATATTCTTTGAGAGGATGGCGGTGACTGAAATGTGTGACGAAGACCTCCCCTATCGGGTGACTTGTACGAGCATGAGGACGATTTGTTATCGCCAGGTTTTGCAGACGGATCTGAAGTTTACTCATGGAATCATTCTCCACCCCGTATTCTGATACAGCAGCACATCCAAAATGACACGGGTAATCATGATCATGGTTGTAAAATACCCAGCAGCCCGAATTCGGAATAGCTTTTGCACAAATGGGACAAAAAGGATCAGCAGCTTCACTGGTTCTTGGAAATGAAAGGAACAGATGAAGCGGGTATTTTACTTTCAGGTTCAGAATTATCGGTATAGAAGCACATTCGACATGAAGATTGAAATTGCACAACTCGCAGAAATAATACGACTGGAACAGGTGATCATCAGAATCGTCATCGCCACAAGCAGAGCAACTAAATTGCTCTCGGCCTGTTGCGGCTTTAAAAGGCCTGAGCACAAGAGTGTGGTCAGAGCCGGGATGAAAATCATGGCTAATTTCCTTAGGGAAATTACTACAGTACATATCATGTAAGTAATAATCACAATCCTTGCAAGAAAAACATAGACCAGAGATGATGACATCGCAAAAGTTGCATTTGATTCCTTCACTCTCTCGAAGGTGAAATCGTTCCAACGGATGACGATGGCTGAAATGATTCAAGGTACCCTCACAACAAGGGCGGTGATGATCTGAGTTTGCATCATCAAAAGCAGCTCGTAGTAACTGCCTCATTCGTCGTTGTCTATTCTTGGATTCAACTTTTTCTTGATCAGTTTCCTTGTCATCTTCATTCATTTTCTGCTTCGTTTCTCCGGTACGACTCAAAGTTGTAGCATCTTCCTTGTGTGTAGCCAAAGGTTTACTGCCAATATACATCTCTGATAATTCTCTCTTCGGTAGACCTACTTGCAGTGTAATGGAATTTGTTTCTTTTAATTAAAAAAACAGAGCATGTAAAAGGGGAAAAAAAAAAGACTAAGATAAGATTTTTCACAAAAGCACACCCTCCACTTCAAAAAGTTTCACCAGCACATGTTCCTTTTTGCTTTTTGGAAAACAAAGTACTCATTTTGTCCCAATTTGTCGTATGTAGTTTGATTGAGTACGATAAAAAATAAAATAAGAATTTTGAATGTTATGATATAAAATAAATTAAATATATTTGTGTGGTTATAAATTATATTATTAAACATAAAATATAAAATATAAAATTAAATTATTATTAAATAAAAATTATGTCATTTTTTTGAATTAATTAAAAAAAAATGTCATATAAATTGGGACAAAGGAATTATCGTTCTTGAGAAGTTTTTACATTGTGGGTGTGCATTGTTAGATTTTCTTTAGTATATGTGGCCCAATATAATTAAGTCCATAACAAATCTCGTCTGCTTGTTGATTATTTGATAGACATATCGGATTTAGTTACAACTCTTGAAAATTAATTTTCTCTCCAACCACTAGGTGTTCCCACATATTCTTTTTTTTAAAAAAATTATATGCCTTGATGTTATCTTTCCTTTTTTTCTTCTTCGTGGAATCCATGCAGGCCTAGCGAAAAATCTAGTTAGGATTATGTTTTCGGCATTATAGTACGTTTATTTTAGGTTCTATGTTTTCTGGAAGTTGTTTAGTTCCGTAAGATGTATAAAAATATATAGATCCTAGTATTTTTGTTTTTAATTTGTATAATATTTGTGTTAGATCAACCTAAATGGAATGACATGATTAGTGAGAATTCCGACTTCAAACTTTTTTGAGAATGACTCATTTTTGTTATTGTGCTAAATATTCCTAAATAGAAAAACTGGCTTCTTGTTGTTGTTGGATTCAAGCTCATGGATAAGTGAACATCTAGATGAGAAAAGATGAGAAGTTCAAGTGAAGGATATATTCTCAATGAGATAATTAATGAAGCATGAAGTTAAAAAAGAAATTAAAAAAAATGAAGCATGAAGATAGAAAAGAAGCAGTAGTAATCATTTTCAATCTAATTTTTGAACAAGACATCATGCCAGTTAAATCTAAAGAGATGATGCTCAAAGAGGATTTTTCTGCAATAGACTCTGGTAGCGTAGCAGTCACAATACTGGTGCATGCGTGGCGGAGTCAGAAAATTCACTAAGAGGAATAAACAAAATTTCTTTCCTTTGTCATACTTAAGAATCTCAATAACTTTCCAAATTTGATATTTTAACTCAACAAATAACTCCTCTCTCTCAAGTATAGAGCAGTAACAGGTGCATATTATTGAGGCGCAGTTGGCGCGATGCTAGTGTACGACTTGACGAAACGCCAAACATTCGATCATATGGCTAGATGGATGGAGGAACTAAGAGGTCATTCAGACAAGAATATAGTTATAATGCTCATCGAGAACAAATGTGATTTAGGAACTCTTCGAGCTGTACCAGTCGAAGATGCTCAAGAATTCGCAGAAAGGGAGAATCATTTCTTTATTGAAACATCATCTCTTCAATCCACAAATGTCGAGAGTGCATTTATGACAATTTTAACAGAAATTTATAAAATCATTAGCAAGAATACACTCACTGCAAATCCGGGAGCAGATTACGGGAAGTCACAATCTCTAAAGGGAACCAGGATCATTGTACCTGGCCAGGATTTGGATTCTGGTGGGAATATGTAGTATAGGAATTGTTGTTCAAAACTATACAGAGTTCTGTCTACGGGTTCTGCCCGGTATGTGTTTAAAAATTTACTTAATATGTATAAATAATTTATCTAAAATCTAGTAAGTTAGTTTTTCTGGAATACAACTATGTTTTCCCTTTTCAACTATAGAGATTTCAGCAAGAGGAGTAAAATCCAGAGTAAATTACAAACATTTGAAATAAGAAAGGCAACAGAGTTTTCATTCTAAGATAGCGAACACATTACTAAAATCAAGCACCACAAAAGAAAAGTTACAAACTCATCAAGACATAACACAGCAAAAAACAAACTAAGATTTGTTTGTGACCTCCTAAAAGTGATACGATCAGCTAGACAAGCTTCAGACAGACACATACTGCAACTTGAACAAACTTAAGTTTTGCTAAGGATGTCCTTTCTGTAATCAAACTATCCTCACTTCCTTTAAACGTTGAATGGACAACATGTCCAACTTGGCCTCGTCATATCCGGATTCTTCCCAGAGGGCACAAAAATGTGCAAAGCTTCATCACGCTCTAGATTATAGTAAAACAGCCCATCTTTGATCACCAATTTATCGGAACAAATGTTGCACTTGATCTCTCCCTTCTCATGTTTGAACGGGAATGAAAAGAACAGTTCGTAAGAGACATTTTCCGCCAAGGTCAAGGTCTTGGGAGCTGAAGCACAATGACGACTAATAATGAATTTACATTGGGTGCAATAGTACGCCCTGCCACGTCCACTGTCTTTGAAATCAGCATCGCAGCCTGAGCATTTGAGGTCCTCATCCACAAAATCTAAGTAGCGAATAAATTTAAGAGGGTGTTGGGGATGAGACATATGTTGAATCTTGGACGGAATGGAGAAGCAATTCTTGTCGATAAAGTAATTGCAGTCACTGCAAATGTACCCAGTAGAAACTCCAAACTCACAAGTTGCACCTCAAGGGCCTGGACGAGTTGAATTCTCTGAGAGCATGGCGATGAGTGAAATGAGTGACACCCCCACACAATTGACCTGGCTGTGTAGGAGGATGATTTGTTGTCGCCAGAGTTAGCAACCGGTTTTGAAGTTTACCCATGGAATTGTTCTCCATTGCATATTCGGTTACAGCAGCACAGTCGAAGTTACAGATGTAATCATGATCATGATTGTAAAATAGCCAGCAACCTGAACTAGGAACACCTTTAGCACAAATTGAGCGAGAGAGAGAGGAGCAGCCTCACTCGTTATTGGAAAAAGGTAACAAATTGTTGAGAATATAATCAAATATTAAAAATACTTTTAATATTCTATCTAAAAACTTAAGATGTTAGATAGAACACACTTTTAATATTTGATTATATTCTCAACACGTCTTCTCACGTGCTGGTCTGATTTTTTTTCATGGTCCAGGCACGTGGAAATATTTTTTGATATGGGTGGCGTAGAGGTTCGATTCCTGGACCTTTGGCCTGCTCTGATACCATATTGAAGTGTGCGACCATCTGATCTAAAATCTTAAGCTGTTAGATAGAACACACTTTTAATATTTGATTATATTCACGGAAACATTGACATAAAATGTAGGGAGAAAAAGTAGTTGTAAATTGATAAAAATTTAAATGGTCATAACTCTACGCTCGGATGTCCGTTTTACCCGATTTGTTTTTGATTTTGCGTATTTTTTCGAGACGGAGCCGGTGCGCAACCAATTTTTAGAAAAACATCCGTTTTCCCAATCAATTTGTGTTTTTCCCCTAATCGATTTCTAATTTTCCTTTTTCTTTAGTAAACATCTCACGATACACAATATATTTCAACGTCGAAATTTCATGATAGTGTAGGTGTGAATGTCAATTTCAGTTTTGAAAATTCAATTTTAAAAAAAAATTTTAAAAATCCCCGACCCGACCCTGCCCGACCCACTAGAAAAAACCGATATAATCCGATACGTTCGGCATATAAATTGAATATATCATTTTTTTTTTAAAAAAGTAGTATTCGGTTTTTTTTTTAAAAATGATTTTTATTTGGTTCATATTTTTCGGATACAAAACCGAACCGATATACGCCCACCCCTATAGTTGGTAATCCGGTCATACGTTGAGGGGGCATTTGACTATTTTCTCTACTAAAGAAAAGACCAAAGAGTGGAGCATTTGAAAAATGAATTGAAACATTTGACTTATTAATACTAAAAGCAAGATAGGAAAAAAGTGATAAATTATCTCTTAATTTTTTAAAGTGGATAAGTAAAATTGAACAATTATTTTTAATATAGTAAACAAGTAAAACAGGACGGAAGTATGTTAATATACATGGTGGTAGGTTTCATGCCTAACCACCCACCAAGAAGGTGGCTTTAAATTAAAAAAATATAAAATACAAAATCGGTAAACCAATAATCGAGACCGACAAACCAGTAACACTTTGTTAGATTCGATTTATTGGTTGAATTGAAACTTACACACACCTAAGCCCTAACTGCTCCACAAATAACAACCAAAAACGAAAAGAAGAATAGAAAAATGCATAATAAGAAATTAAATTTATTGGGATTTGTTAGTGGAGGAACCAAAGCACACGCCTGATCACAAGTTAAATGCAATCAGTCCTGATATCACGAATAGAACTTATCAAGAATTCATTGATCAAGCCCCCAGGGCACATGCGAGTTGGTAAGTGGCAAGGTGATTAGGGTACAACCATTCCGACGTCGCGGGTTTGAATCCGTATGGTGACAGTCTTTGCTGAAATATTGCAAGGGCTGTTGCTGGGTTCGTGTCCCGTTGGTCCTCTTCCTTGCAGCGCTGCCACTCGCGCATATCCCTCGATTTACATCCCACCTGGCTAAGGGGCCTCTGGTACAGGTGGGGGGTTTTCGCCTTCGGGACTTTCCCCTTCACAAAGAATTCATTGATCAAAATTGTTAATCTTCCCAAGACAAAAAAGAAAAAAAGAGAGAGCTGTGTCTGTATATGTTTACTGTATAGTACTACATATTAATCCAACACACATTTCACACCACTCATCTCTTCTTCCATTACAACAGAAGAGAAAAAGTTAACAATGTATATATCTGACAATAAACCATTGGCTACCCACAAGAAAAAAGCAGTAAAAATGAATGACGAAGACAAAAATCAATGTGTAACGCATAATGTCCGCGGAGGAGGTCAGCCAGTACGAATGCGTGACGGTACCTTAAATCACTTCAGCCATTGTCATCCGTTGCTGCATTCGCATCTGAGTAGAACCGAATGCAACTTTTGCAATAACATAATCTCTAGTCAAGGTTATGTTTGCCTACTATGTGATTATTACCTTCATTATGTGTGTAGTAATTTCCCTAGAAAATTAGGAGAATTTGCCATGATTTTCAGCTTGGTTATGACCACACTCCTGTGCTTAGGCCCTTTAAAGCCAGCACCCAAGAGCAGTTTCATTGAGCTGCGTGTGGCTATGATGATGATTCTGATGATCCCCTCTTTAAGTCATACTATTGCTGCGACTCATGCAATTTCAATCATAATATTCAATGTGCTTCTATACCCATAACTCTGAACCGAAAAGTGAAATACCCTCTTCATATGTTCTTTTCATTTCTTAAAATCAGTGAGTCCGCTCCTCCTTGTTCCATTTGTGCTAAAGCTGTTCTCACTTCAGGATGCTCGTTATTTTACAACCGTCATCACGATTACCTCTGTCACTTCGACTGTGCTGCTATAACAGAATTCCTAATGGAGAGTGATTCAATGGCTAAACTTCAGAACCGGCTGAAAACTTTGGCAATAACAAATCGTTCTCCTGCTCGTGCAAGTCTGACGAGTGAGGAAGTCACGCATTTCACTCATCGCCATTCTCTAAAGGAGTATAACGCGGCCAAGCCCCTGAATTGAAGCTTGTGCAACTTTGTATTCACAACGGGGTATGTTTGCAATTCTTGCAATTACTTTAGCGACACCATCTGCTTCTCCATTCCAACCAAGATTCAACATGTCTCATCCCCGCCACCCTCTCAAGTTAACTTGTTACTTGGTTTTTCTAGTGAACAAGAATCTCGAATGATCTGGTTGTCAAAACTATACAGAGGATAGTTCTTGTAGGGCATACTGTTGCACAGAATGCAACTTTTTTATTGATCGTTTTTTGTGCTGGAGCTCCTAAGACCTTGACACTGGCGGATGTTAACTACGAGCTCTTTTTTTTTTATTCCCATTCATACATGAGAAGGCGGATATCAAATGCAACATTTGTTCCGAGCTTGCGGTGACAAGAGATTGTATGCTATATTATAACATGGAGCGCGATGTGACTTTGCACGTTGCATGCGCCCTTACAAAAGAATCTGGCAACAATAAGGGGGTAGAAAACAATTTAACAATTCAGCGATTAAACGAGCTGAGTATAGCAGATTAAACAAGGCTTTATTTTGTCCAATTTGCAGGCTTACTGGTGTGTTCTGCCTTCAATTAGTTATGAAGTTCTTGTTAACTTACTCAGCTTTTGTTGGCACCTTTATCCTTTGCAAGTTATCAAGTCCTTTAACCTTAATCCATTCACTTGTTACTTCTAGTTCCATTTGCCCTGATTAATTAAGCCTGAGAGTTGGGACACTTTGGGATACGTTAAAATTTATACTTCCTCAGTTTTCGTGTTAGTATTTTTGCTTCCACTTCCTGCCCTTTTAGCTAATTACCGTCCAATTCAAAGTAAAGAAAAGTTTTTGGCTGAACAAAAGTGTTTTTAGAATAACAAAACAATGATTTTCTACAACATAAGAAACAACCATAGTAAGTCCTTTTGGTCTATTTGCACTTTGAAGCAAATATCAACTTCACCCGGAATGTGTAGGCTGAAACCCATATAGCAGGCCCATCAATGTCCCAGTAGTTGTGTGAAGTACATATCTTTTTTTCCTCCAACTAGTTTCATGTATGATCACTCAAGTCTCATTTTATTATACATAGATCAAAAATATTAATCTACTTTTATAATGAAAAAGTCACTCAACTTATTTGATTTAACTTTAACGAGGATTTATTATTTTTTGGTGAGATATATCTATCTTTTAGATCATGTGTCAGCACTCTTGACAACAAGAGTCCTCCTTTGTCACGACCCAAACCGGAGGGTTATAACGGGCACCCGGACCTTACTTGCTGAGTACCACTAATCATATATTTAACATACAACCATAATTTCTCATGGCCCATGAGGCCGTCACGAGATACCCTGCTGATATATGCAAATAGTAAACTGGAAATGAGCTATGTAAAATTTTGTATCTAGAAGGATCCAACCTATATACATATACATACCAAGGCCGACAAGGCTATACAGGACTACGATACACAGGACATCTGTCTACAAGCCTATAAAGAATACGTAACATCATAAGGTCGGGACAAGGCCCCACCATACCCTATGCATATCAAGAATATCGTACCATGACTAGACTGCAACTCTGGACAAATAGAGTGCTTCAATATCAGCTGAACCAACATCCTACTAGTGTGAACCGTCACCCTGTCTACCTGAGCCTGCGGGCATGAAACGTAGCGTCTCCCGACAAAAGGGACGTCAGTACGACTGATGTACCGAGTATGTCAGGCATGAAGAATAACATAATAGAGACATAAAGGTAACATGAGATAAAAACAACCATCCAGTAGAGAATGCCTCTGAGGGCCATAATATGCCTAAGTACCATGTCTTTGCAGAATGACTCTTTAGGCCATAATATGCATAAGTATCATGTGTGTGTAGAATGCTTTTGAGGCTATAGTATGCCTAAATGTCATGCACAATGCGGTTATGCACATGTGTATATAATATCGTCTCTCATCATATCATTTCGGCCTCTGTGATCATAATCATCATCGTGTATATCTATACCAGCTGCAGGTGGTGTGCGTATATAACGCCGTATCCCTTTTCTCATTCACCATATATATATTTAATGCATACATATAGTATAGTAAATAACTTCGTTGAGGTCAAGGTATGTACATGAATGTAATGCATAAATAATATGATAATATGACACTATAAGTTTGTCGGAGTGATATAATGTTGCTCCATCTCCGATTAACATTATTTATACTAACATCTTTTCCATATACCTAAATAAGAATTTAGGAACATATTTAGACATACTTTTAACATAGGAATGAACAATATGAACATCTTTAACTACTAAGAGTAGAATAATTTATGGAACAATATTACGTTCACGTTTCATACATAGAATAGAACATGCCAAAAGAAAGAAATGATTTGCCTTAACATACCTTTATTGGTCTTGGAATTCTTGTTGAAATCTTGAATTATCCTAAAAACCCATGAGAACTGATCGAGAGTTTCCAAGGAAAAAAATTGGACCACAACGCGAGCAACTTCTTTGACCTTTCCAAATGAACCAAAGGGTTGCAGGACACTGTTTAATTCATTTCAAGTATAATTCTCTCAAATTGAGATTTTGCTCTCCCCCAGCGAAAATGACAGAATGGTGTTGACAACATATTAAATGAGGTATTTAATGCCCTTTGTCATATTAAGTTAAAGTGGGCGGTTGATATGCTTATCAAGTCTAAATTCTACATTATTATTAGGATGCCACCTATCTCTTAGTAGGGATTAGTCACGAGGTGGTGTCTCTTGCAATTACACGCTTAAATGTTGTCTTGCCAACACATATCTTAATGTAATAATTGATTTCTTTATCTCAGTTCTCTCAATATTGATCACTTTAACATACTTCATATACTCATTGTCATGATCATGTGATATAGAAATAGTCCATCGCCTCTTTATACACGCATCAAATATTATTTTCGATCCCCGTCATCACACTGGTTGCGTTCAAAATTATTTCGGGGTTTTATCCTTTTATATACTAAGCTCTTGATGTGCATACGTAAACATGACCAAAATCCTCCAACGCTCGGGTCTATTTACATGCGTCTAGCGATTCAAACCATGGCCCGAAAGTACGGGATGTTACATTCTTCCCCCCTTAGAAACATTCTTCCTCGAATGTTGGAGTGACATATCTAATCCTGTCACGTAGTCATAAAACATATCCACCGCTTCACGTACCATATAATATAACATACCTCATTATACCAGACATCATATGGTCCTCAAGCATTAATTATAATAACATGAAATAGGACTCACCTTATGCTTCTCTCGGAACCTTGACGTTGGTCTGAAATAGGTAAGGATATTTGTGCTTCATCTCCTCTTTTGCCTCCTTGTCAATTCTTCTACATTATTATTTCGCCATCGATCTAAGGTAGCAATAGGAACCTCTTCATATAATAGGTCTTCTGTAACATTCACATCATCAATTGGTACAATATGGGAAGGATCCCCATTACATGTTCTTAGCATACAAATATGGAAAACCGGACGAACAAACTCTAACTCCGAAGGTAAGTCAAATTCATAAGCCATTTGGCCGATTCGTCGAATTATGCGATATGGCCCAATGTACCTTGGACTGATCTTTCCCATTTTTGCCCAAATCTTACTACACCCTTCATAGGAGAAATCTTCAAGAAGACTCAGTCATCCACTTAGAAATCTAAGTATCGCTGCCTCACATCTGAATACAACTTCTGACGACTTTGAGCGGTTAACAACCATTTCTGGATACTATGGCTTGGTGTACTAGGTCAAGGCCCAAATAATTCTGATTCACCTACTTCGAACCATCCGATATGAGATTTACATTTCCGTCCATACAAAGCCTCGTATGGAGCCATTTTAATGCTAGCATGGTAATTGTTATTGTACGTAAATTCAATAAGGGGTAAATGATCATCCCAACTTTCCTTAAAGTCCAATACATAAGCTCGTAGCATGTTCTCAAGCATTTGAATCGTACGTTCGGCCTACCCGCATGTCTGAGGGTGGAAAGTTGTGCTAAGATTAACTTGAGTGTCCAAACCCTTTTTGAAATGGTCTCCATAAATTAGCTGTGAACTACGCACCTCAGTCAGATATAATAGAACTAAGCATACCATGAAGGCGAATAACTTTGCGTAGTCCTTGGCTGTGTAGGTAATTTTGACCGCCAGGAAATGAGCTGATTTGGTAGTCTATCAACAATTACCCAAATATAATCAAACTTATGATAAGGGCGAGTTAAACCCGTAATGAAATCCTTATTAATCATTTCCCATTTCCACAGCGGGATTTCAATGTTCTGATTCAAGCCACGGGGCTTTTGGCGCTCTACTTTTACTTGTTGACAATTAAGACACTGAACTACCAACTCCAAAATGTTCCTCTTCATATTGTTCCACCAATACATACCTTTGAGATCTTGATACATCTTAGTAGATCCAGGGTGAATGGAATATTGTGAACAATGAACCACCGTCATAATCTTGTCTCGTAATCCTGCTATATTGGGAATACTCAAATGGACCTTCCACCTGGGGTCCCTCTCCCATTATGCTCGAAGGTTGCGGTTCTCTTTTGTTAAATATCCTCCCCGAGTTTTTTTTAAAATGGGATCTTCATCATGATGTTCCTTTCCTTCCAGTATGAGGGATGATCCTACTGTATTCTGAGTCATAGGGCTATTACTATCTGTGTTTCATCTACACAACTCATAATCATCTTATCTTTACATTTGCGCATCAACTTGGGACACTTCAGAACGTTATGGCCATGGCTGCCACACTAAACCAACCCCATGTAAATTTCCGGCACAATCCGTCATGCGCTCCACCACACTGACTACAAGATGATAGGGGCGGTCTCATTCGACCTTCACAACTTTGACCCTGAGATATTGACATCTTTGAACTCTTTAAATATCGGCGATCCCTGACTAATAAACTCCCTAGGTTATAAGAGCCCTGACCCATCAAGGGCCTATCTCTATCAGATGCTCTAGGGTGAAGTCATGCCTGGGAAAGCAACTTACTCATATCCTTTATCGGATATGTCTTAATAGCGAGCATACTACTCACATTTACACTCAATCCAACCTCAATCTCCCTGCTAATCATAACCCAATTGGAAGAAGGCATTGCTGTAATCATAAATACGGTAAGGTTTACAGAGAGAAATCTTACAACTCAGCTCTATAGCACGATTCTAGATCAAGAAGGAAGGTAACCATCATCCTAAATGCCCTGTAGCCTTTTGTCTATAAGTGTAGTGCACAACACACCCATAAACAAGACTCTACTAGACACGGCTTGTAGACTCCCTAAGACATACCTGCTCTGATACCAAGTTTGTCACGACTCAAACCAGAGGGTCATGACGGGCACCCGGACCTTACTTGCCGAGTACCACTAATCATATATTTAACATACAACCATAATTTTTTATGGCCCATGAGGCTGTCACGAGATACCCTCCTGACATATGCAAATAGTAAACAGAAAATGAGCTATGTAAAATTTTGTATCCAGAAGGACCCAACCTATATACATATACATACCAAGGCCGACAAGGCCATACAGGACTACGATACACATGACATCTGTCTATAAGCCTATAAAGAATACGTAACATCATAAGGTCGGAAAAAGGCCCCACCATACCCCTATGCATATTAAGAATATCGTACCACGACTAGACTGCAACTCTGAAACAAGTAAAGTGCTCCAATATCAGCTGAACCAACATCCTACTAGTGTGAACCGTCACCCTGTCTACCTGAGCCTGCGGGCATGAAGCGCAACGTCCCCCGACAAAAAGGACGACAATACGACTGATGTACCGAGTATGTCAGGCATGAAGAATAGCATAATAGAGACATAAAAGTAACCTGAGATAAAAAAAATAACCAACTAGTAGAGAATGCCTCTGAGGGCCATAATATGCCTAAGTACCATGTCTGTGCAGAATGCTTCCGTTGGCCATAATATGCATAAGTATCATGTCTGTGTAGAATGCCTCTAAGGGCTATAGTATGCCTAAATGTCATGCACAATGCGATCATGCACATATGCGTATATAACACCGTCTCCCATCATATCATTTCGGTCTTTGTGGGCATAATCATCATCGTGTATATCTGTACCAGCTGCAGGTGGTGTGCGTATATAACGTCGTATTCCTTTTCCCATTCCCCATACATATATATAATGCATACATATAGTAGAGTAGATAACTCATTTGAGGTCAAGGTATGCACATGAATGTAATGCATAAATGATATGATAATATGACACTATAAGTTTGTCGGAGTGATATAATGCTGCTCCATCTCCGATTAACATTATTTATACTAACATCTTTTCCATATACCTAAATAAGAATTTAGGAACATATTTAGACATACTTTTAACATAGGAACGAACAACATGAACATCTTTAACTATTAAGAGTAGAATAATTTATGGAATAATATTACGTTCACGTTTCATACATAGAACATGCCAAAAGAAAGAAATGATTTGCCTTAACATACCTTTATTGGTCTTGGAAATCTTGTTGAAAATCGTGAATTATCCTAAAAACTCATGAGAACTGATCGAGAGTTTCCAAAGAAAGAAAAACTGAACTACAACGCGAGCAACTTCGTTGACCTTTCCAAATGAACCAAAGGGTTGCAGGACACTGTTTAATTCATTCCAAGTACAATTCTCTCAAATTGAGATTTTGCTCTCCCCCAACGAAAATGACAGAATGGTGTTGGCAACATATTAAATGAGGCATTTAATGCCCTTTGTCATATTAAGCTAAAGTGGGCGGTTGATATGCTTATCAAGTCTAAATTCTACATTATTATTAGGATGTCACCTATCTCTTAATAGGGATTAGTCACGAGGTGGTGTTTCCTGCAATTACACGCCTAAATGTTGTCTTGCCAACACATATCTTAATGTAATAATTGATTTCTTTATCTCAGTTCGCTCAATATTGATCACTTTAACATACTTCATATACTCCTTGTCATGATCATGTGATATAGAAATAGTCCATCACCTCTTTATACACGCATCAAATATTATTTTCGATCCCCATCATCACACTGGTTACATCCAAAATTATTTCGGAATTTTATCATTTTATATACTAAGCTCTTGATGTGCATACGTAAACATGACCAAAATCCTCCAACACTCGGGTCTATTTACATGCGTCTAGCGATTCAAACCATGATCCGAAAGTACGGGATGTTACATTTTCCGACTTGAAATGCATCGTAAAGTGTCTTTCTTGCTCGGTGATCAGTCAATTCAATTCTTGACAAAAACATAACTTTTTGAATTCTCTCTCGAATTGGAAGATCATTTTGAGATCTTCGAACATATTCGAGGGTTCAATGTTACTAAACAAAAGGAGGTCACGAACTTTTAAATTCATAATTTTACTCTAGTAATTCTTTTGTTTGTCTATACATCTCTATGAAAAGAAAAGGGTTAAGGCGAAATAAAAATAAAAAGGAGTAAAAAGTGAGTTTTAGGGAAAATATATATTTAAAAAGACCTAGAGAAATTAACATGCTAGCTAATAAAAAGATTTTAGTTATTCTTGTCGAGGCCGTGCCACCCAAAGAGAGCTGAGAGCTCTAAGCCTATGGAAATATTCAGCAATTGCCAGAAAACACCTTGCAGCTTGACGACTCGTCAGGATTTGATGAAATCGATGAATTGTTTGATGCCTCAAATTATCAGCCTATAAAATGACAAATAATCAGTAATTAAGTAAGAAGTCAATTCATGTTTGACTTTGAAGGGATTGTTATTATTTTATTTAATGTTTTAAATCGCCATAGTGTAAGAAAAAAAAGGGCATCCCAATAATTATGACTTGGGTAGTTATTCAGTTGATGGTTGAATGGACTAGAGAGCACGCTCTTAATTAAGATTTTATTACAAAGTCAGAACGTGAAAAGACAACTACGATTAGCTGGGAATTATAAAATTTTAATGTTCTAGAACATGTACATAATATAACTTCTTCAATATTCATGATCTGAGCAAACTACTAGTATTCGCTTTGAAGAGGGTCAAGTTCCATGACGTGACGTAGATATGCAAAGCTAGAGTTATCTTATGTGGGTGCATGTTCTTTCAAATGTGTTCTAAGATCAAAAGGTTTATGACAATGACTTTATACAAAATTACAAATATGGGCTTATATTTATACTTTCTCCGTCCCAATTTATATGATACCGTTTAAATTTCGAAGATCAAACTTTTTGTTTTGGCTTTGAATTCAGATATGAACTATTTAAATTTTTTGAAATAAAATAGTACATATTTGGACTCTCAAAATTCGAACAATGTTAGATAAACTGGAAAGGAGAGAGTATTATTTTTTAAGTCCCTCCCCTATATATTTGGTAGTATAAGTTTTATCAGATTGTGCTCTTGCGTTGTTTTGTGCTGAAATTAATGCAAAAATGACATTTAAATATATTCTATATGCTTAGGGTTTTAAGCTCCTAGGTCATGCAAACATGAGATTTAAAGATACTATCTCTATATATATATATCTCTACAGAGATGGAGATGGAACCCACATAATATCTTCAGTACTAGAACAAAAAATGCATTGCATCTTTCTGTAGCATTTAGGGTTTCAGTTCAAAGTCATTCCTGGGGTATATATCAGTTACTCTGAATTGAATATAAATAGTACTATATAATTATGGAAATGAGCTGGAGAGAATAGGTCATATATGGAGTAGGTTTTCCAACTAAAGTAGAAGTAGATATGCTTCTTGTATCCTGGCCCTACCAATCTATCAAAATCACTTAATAATTTGACTATATCAAATTGTGTGCATGCTTGTACATAATGCAACTATATTTATTTTACTTCGAAGTTCTTCTAATTCAGCAAATATAAAGTTATGACCTTGAAAAAGCACAATCCATTGTAAGTACTACAATTAAGGATTTAATTTATATATATACAACATATAGTAGTGTAAAAGTCTTTACATTATTAGTGTATAATTTAACTTGTTTTAGCAGGTTACAATTAGAATTTAAGTAATATTCACCTAAGTGCAAGCAATTTTAACACCATCAAGTTACAACTTTTACTGGTTATAGCAGGTAATCTATCTTATGTTTAAATTATAAATCTCACATTTTAAAAAGTAGATAGTGTAAACATTCCTTTACACCGCTGCTGTAAGTTATATTGTCATGTATAGGAGGTTGAACTCTACAATTAATTACTATTAGATGTATGAAGGACTATAATGTGGCATACCTGTCTAACAAAGCCTTCAAGAGTGGAGAGTTTGTTGATAGCAAGGGCCATTTGTCCCATGTAATTGGCCATGTTTTGAGGGCAATTAGCTAATAATGCATCAGATACAATTGTATCTGAAACAGACTGATTCAGAGCTTCCAGCCCTTGTGATAGAGCTTCCTCAGCTTCTTGTGTTGATTGTTGTAACCCACATATCCCCACAAATTGTTGTTCCGTTAATGGCTCTATCTGACTCAGGATAATCTAATCATTCATCATTAACAACAAGCCCGAATTAGCTTAATCCTCCCAATATACATAAAAATCCTAAATATACACCTAATATTCACCCATAATATAAGGTAGAGACTGAAATTGAAGAAAGCTTATGAAGCTGTTAGAAAGAGCAAACTTATATTTACTATGTTATATCTCAAACACGCCCCTCATATACGAGTTGTTTGTTTCAAGCACATGTAATTTATTTTAATATAGGTGATGGTGGGATTTGAACTCTGGACCTCTGCTCAGATATAAGTGTGTGACCATCTCACTTAATTAATAACTTAATTAAGTTGTTAGAGAGAGCATGACTTTATTGTAATTAATTATATCTCAACCTCATCATTCTTTGTTTCTCTAATTCACCAACCAAATTGGGTATATAGACGTGCTATCCCTAACTGAAAAACAGAAATATGGGACAACCCGGTACACTAAACTCTCACGATGCGCTCTTCGGGAGGGCATTAGTAGTATACTATTTATTATCTAAGGCAAACTAGGGTTTTGTATTAGGATTTAGGCAACTTATATGTATTATGTCAAATTTTGTAATATTATCGGTGTACTTTAGCCTCATGGTATAACAAGTAACTTGTTTAATTTTCCAAACTATTATTAATTACTCTTATTATGATTATTAATTTGTATAGTAATTATCTTTTAGTTGATATGATATTATACATTTACATTTACACTGTTAGTTAGTGTATAAAAGTTACACTTGTTATTTTATACACGTACCTTGATGAGCTCAGATGGCCGGAAATCTCCCATCCAAATGAAACAGCGCTCCGCCGGAGTTTTCCACATGCCGGAAACAAGATGAAAGACATCGGATTTTGCAAGCATGCTTTTAAGGTTCATGATTTCATCGTAATGTGTCACACAATTGTCGACATACATTCGAAGCTCGTTTTCCGGAAAATGTTCTTGCACTGCATTTCGAAGCTCGCACATTAGACGATGATGTTCCTCAAGCCACCTTGAGTACTCCATATCAAAGACTGCAGCATCTATATTCATGCAAAACAAAAAAAATCGTAAAGCTACAAATATTACTCCCTCCATTTTATTTTGTGTCTTAATTTGACTGAATACATAACTTAAGAAAAATAAGAAAGAATTTTGATTTTTGAATCATGTAGTCTTAAATAAATGATATGTATCTCATCACCTTAAACATATGAATTAAAGAGTTATGACCATACTATTTTTTTAAATGTACTAAAAAAGAAAAGTAACACATAAATTGAAACAGATGAATAGCAAATTGAGTGTGTTTTGTCGGGCGAAAGTTATATTCCATGGAAAATATTCTCTTGGAAGATGTTTAATTTCCAGTAAATCTGTTTTTCTAGATAAAACGTTTTTAATATTTGATTGGTGAGTGAAAAAATATGTTTAGAAAACATATCCTCCACATGCCATGGATTAATAACCATAAGATGAGTAATTAGAGTCTTTTGATCATTTTTTTTTTTGAATTCTACAGATTAATAAGAATGTCTAAGCTTTAAAGATAACACAATTACAAAGAATATAACTATCGATCACAGGTGAGGTATGTCATATTCTTCCTTTTAATACGTTTTTTAATTAACTAAACACCAAAAAATGACTAGCTTGCTGATGAAAAATACTTTTCTAAAAAATAACTTTTGTTATGTTGTAGTACCAATTAACACACCCCTAGTTTATGGGATTGAAATTGAAATTTTACCTGAACTTATGCTACCAATGTTACCAGGAAGGCCTTGGTCTCCTCCTAAAAGAGCATTACCCCCAAAATGATATCCCTACAAATATTTGATGTTTATTAGGGTCATTTTCCTATATATATATATTGTGAATATACAATAACAAAAACAAACAATTCTATGAAAAAAGTTTTATAATACTAGCTTGAGTTGGTATAGGAAATTTTATTACCTGAGATCTAGCCCTTTGAAGGTCTTGTTCTAACTGGGCAAGCCTGATTCTACTTGACTCTAGTTGTTGAATATACGCCTGCAATGAAAAAATAAGTAGATGAACAAATTTCTATAAAATTAGTGGTTGAGCATGATGCACTTGTTTTAACTATAAAACCAATAATAGTTAAGGATTTATTAGTGGTATATATATAAAATTAAGTACCTTTTTCCTAATTCTGCTTTTCCGAGCTGCTTCTCTATTCTGAGCAAGTCTTCTCAATGTCTGCAAAGAAAAACAATTAACTAAAATTCCTAAAGTAATAAATAAATAAAAACGCTTATAAAAGTTATACTATGTGATACATTTCGGACATCGAGAGTCAAACAAGAAAATTCTTTGACCGCAATTTATTTCCTTTTAAATGTTTTAAATTGTTAATTATTGTGACTTATATTATTTTTATTGAGTTTATAAATATGTATATTATTTTTCAAAAAACTTAAAAATTGTATGTCCGAATTCACGGCCACTATGAAGAAATTTGACTCTTGAAATCTAAATTGTATCACATAAATTGAGACAGAGGAGTACTAATTGATTTCCTCAAATGAGAACCATAAATCTTACCTTATGATCAGGTGTTTTAGGTGCATTTTGCTCTGAACCTGAATTTGGACCCTTTCTGTTCCACTCTCGCTACCACACCAACCAATGAAAAATTTATAGGGGAAATTTAAATTTAAAAAATAGCGCAAAATTAAGAACTACCTACCTTCTCATTCGAGAAAAAAAGTATTAATTTTTTCTTTTTTCAGTTTATGCAACACTATTATTATTCGCGAAATCAAAACAATTTTTATTTGACCACAATTTTCATAACTTTTTTAAATATTTTGAATTATTAGCTATTGTCACTTATAATACCTTTTATGCATAAAGTTTGTGGATAAATTTTTTAATTTAAAAAATATGAAGAACTTATGTCTGAATTCGCACCAAAATTAAGTAATTTGACCATCATATATACGGCAAATCTCACTACGAAAATTGGAACGGAGGGGTAGTATTTGCTAAAGATAATTATACAAATCATTAGATAGTTAAATGTAATTAATAATACCTTAGCAACTTTAGGTTCAGGTCCAGACGAAGTAGAAATAACATCATTTTTGGGGTTGGATAACTCCATGGATGGCTGAGATGATTTCTCTGAACCACTAGAAACAAATCCAGTATTTCCCTACCAAAAACAGAAATTAATAACAAGTCATTAGAACTTAATTAGAAAACAAAGTAAGATTACACTTGTTATATTTAAGTTTGTATACCTTAGTTGATGAAGGCTCAACATGCATAGGCTGTGATGGAAAAATGTTGAGAGTCGGTGGTCTCATCTCTGAATTATTTTCTGTAACCGAAAAATATATAAAGCTGTCAATACAAAGAGACAAAGAAAAATAGTTTCTGTATTTCTGGTAACTCATGCATTTCAGTTAAAAGTTAATTACAGTAGAAGGACCGCTTTATTAAAGTTTAAAAGCTATAGATGAAATAGAGGAAATTAACAGAAAAACTTTCATTTGTACATTTCACTGTACAACCTGCTTTGGGAATTGAATACAAAAAAGAATAGAATAAAATCATAAAGGGTGGAAAAATATATATCTTCACTTAAAATCTGAAGAAAAAAAAAGTTGTTTTATTGATTCTGGAGGATCTGGTCAAAGAAAGTACTTGGAGTATCAGATTTTAATTTGTCCAACATGTTTAATTTTCTTATGTTACAAACAATTAATCTCTGAGAGAATAATTATAATTAATCCTCTATATAACAAAACTAAAATTTGATAGAATCAAAAGGTAAGAATCTGAGATTGAGCGAAGTATCATACAATTAGTACCAAATTCAATATTCATGTGTTCAAGTGAATTCAATATTTTTAGACACAGTATATAAACATATAAATCATATGTGTATGAGAAAACTAAATATTAAAACTTGAACTCATAATTTTTAAAAAAGTTCAACGGATTCAATTAGTGATGAAAAAAATTAAAGGTCAAAATCATCAAATTTATTTTTGAATCCACTTGTGAGAAGAAGAAGATTAAAATTAAAATGGATGTAAAGAGAGCTCGCGTGTTTGGTCATGGTTAGAAGGACTGTTGTGGCGAAATCAAGATATTTATTATAAGAAATTGAAAGTAGAAAAAAGTAAACACATAAAAACATTAAAGAGATTCAAACATCTAGATATATACCTAAAAAATAATTTTGATTTTCTAAGTTTATATATACACTATAATTTTTCGACGATGAAAGGAAATTAGAGAGCTCACGTATTTGGTCATGATTTGGATCTTGTCCATCAAGGTAAAGGAAAAGGGCTTGATCATCTAGTTCACCTAAATCATAAGCTCCACCCCTTGTACTCTCTTTGCTTCTGCTCATCCATCCACAACACAAAATATTAATTACTCCATGAAGAATGGAAAAACAAATTTGATCAATCTGATGGTCACTCAACTACAGTAATATTTACTATCTCATAAAGTAACTTTTTTTTATCAAAAAAACTGGATTCAAGAAGAAGAGTGACTTTCTGAGATAATAATTATAAGTATCGGTTACCCTCGGAAAGAAATGATGTGATAAAATTGAAGGAAAATAAATTACATGAAGTTTTCTGGAATGGCAGAAGATGATGAGTGATGTAACATTCCAAAAGAAATCTGATTACTACTAGTATTATTTTGCATCAGCTGCTGAGTATTATGGAATAAGTATTGCTGATGTTGTTGATGGAACTGATGATCATCACTTGCAAAAGAAATCTGATTATCATGATGATTTTCAAGATCCATTTTTGATATTACAATATAAAACTGATTATGTTTACTATCTATCCTTGTGCTACCATATATATATAGAGAGAGAGATAAAAGCTAAGACAGCTAGCACTAGTCGGTGAGGGTACTAAAGAAAATTAGAAAATTTCCTTTTTTTTGGTGAAGAAAGGATAAGGAAATGAAGAATTGAATGCTAATGAAGCAAAAAGACAAATATATTTTTAAGGTATAGCTAGAAAAGAAGATGAAGAAGACGACTTTCCTTTTTATTTTAAGATAAAGCGGTAAGTTTTGAAGGATATATCCAGAGTTTCTGAACTTCTCTCTCTCTCTCTCTAAAACAACTTGTTTGGCCTCTATGGAAAACGGCAGCTTTTGAGCTTCTTGTTCGACTATCTAGCTAATTGTTGGATATAGTGTTAAATGACATTTATGCCTCTTCTTCTTCTTGGTTATTACCATTGACATTTTCATACAGCTTTTTGAACTAACACGTACATGAGTTATGAGTATGTATGACATCAGGACGGAGCTAAGGGGGCAAGAGGGTTTATCTGAATTCACACCGTTAGAAAATAATACTTCATTCGTATCAATTTATGTGGTATACTTTCATTTGACACGTACTTTAAGAAATAAAAGAAGACTTTTGAATCTTATAATTTAAAATAAGCTAAAGATATTTGTGTAGTTATAGATTATCTCATTTTGTATAAAAGGTGAAGTTTAAAGTTACATTATTGTCAAATAAAAAAATATATCATTCTTTTTTTGACGGACTAAAAAGAAAAGTAAGTCATTTTCTTTTTGACAGAGGGAGTATATATAAGGTTAAAAGTTTAATAAAGGACCATAATTTTTACTAAGACGATCCAAAATATAAAAAGAAAGTAAATCGACAACGTCACGAAGTAGTCAAGCTAAGAAACTTCACACATCGTATAAATAAATAGTTGAAGCGTGCGATAAAAAGAAAAAATTGAATTGATTGACTATTGAGTGAAAGCTTGTAAATAGACAATTATGGGTAATTAGGTTATACAATGTAATTTATGTCTAGAGAGATTCGGATGAACCTGGCCCCTTTGGCCCTTAGTTCTTAACCAATGATCAAATTTATTTCTTACGTATATAAAAGTGTTTGAATCCTTTTGGCCTTTGTGTGGTTACTTTTATATATTCTGAACCTTCATTTTTTATAGCCGCTACTCTTTGAGTCCGGATAGGGTAAATCTCGCTCCTGTTCAATAGTTTAAATCATATAGGAGAGATAACCGCACAGACACAAGAGAGAATACCGCATTAGGCAAGCCTCGTGCGACGAGCTCAACCCAGAAGGTAAATTTCCTGCTGTCGTAGCTAGGATTTTCGAACTTGATACCTTTATTATGGAAGCCCCATGCTCAACCAACTGAGCCACCTTGCGGTTTATTTCAAACCTCATTAGTGAAAATTCTGGCCTTACTGGTGCATCAACCTGCTGTAAAATCCATTTTATAATAACCCAACTGTTGGATATATGTAAAGCAGTACGAGAAGTAAATAAATATTACAAGTGTTCGAAAGGATAAACGAATTACCAATATTCAGAACTGCCGCAAAGTTGTTGAGTCTTGAATCTTGATAACCTGAAATCAAGAAACACTAAATCTAGATTGTTACAACTGTGTACTGAGTCGAGTGATGGCACTCTGTCCTTAAGACAAGATTGCCCCGTATATATACTTTTACGTTAAACGGGCAATAGTCTCCCAAGATAAAACAACACTTTAATCAACGCTACAAAGCAAATAGGTTGACCCTGACGAAGAAAACAAATACGAATCGACTTGTTGAAGAAATGGAAAAGGAAGGAAGAGTTTTCTGTTTTCGTCCCAACGTTACTGCTCACGTTTTGGACTGTGTTTTACTCTTCTGTTTTGTCTCTGTGTATATAGTGTCTCTTTTCTTACACAATTGAGCCAAAATGCATCAATATATAGCATGAGGGAGGGACTCCTCAACTGCCAAAACATGGTTGTTAATGGCAGGTTTATAGCCATTAGTGAGGTTGTTTATGGTCATTGAAGGAGGGCTGATTATGGAGGAGTTAATCATCCAAGTAATGGCTGGTTAATGTACACTAACGTCCCCAAAAATCAACTCCAACGGTAGGCAGAAACTTTCTGCCTTCCGTCGTTCCCAAATTCAACTTTCCAGAAACTCTAGGGACCAAACTGTAAATATTAAGTAATTTGGGGGTCCAAATAGATAATAACATAAAGTCCCACGAGCCACGATCCGAGCCCGAGACCGGACTGGACGGGACGGGCGGCGGCGGCGCGCGTGTGGGCTTAGCCTTGAACCCAAGCACATCTAGGTCCTCCCTCATTTAAACACATGGGATACCCCTTGGGGTTCCGAACCCTTAGCCAATTTAGAGACTTATAAAGAGAGCAATTCTTCCTTTTCCCATCGATGTGGTAGATTTGTCCCACACCACTTTTTCATGCCTCAAACACCTTTCTTTGTGGACCAATATCTCTTTCATTTCTCAACGAAATTTGACGATTCTTGACCCTACGGTCATCTACTCACTTAGTAGATTATGCACGTGTGAAGAGACAAAACCTCCAACATGCGGAACCCTAGTGTTTAATTCATTAAATATGGGTGGATGCACTTCCCCATCAAAGACAAATTTCCAACAATCCTCTCTATGAAAGAGAGATTTTGGCGCACACACATTGTGCCTACTTTCAGCAATCTTTCAGCGAAAAGATATTGCATCAGGAGAGGTAGCTTCCACTTTGAACCTTCCCTAGTTGAATACCACCGGACTTACTTACTGCGCGGAGAACGTGATGTCTTGAACCGTCAGTATTTAGTGTAAGCCAAGACAATGATACCAACACAATAACTCTCCTTATTCGTTTTCTTCTTATGGTTTTGTCCGTTGTGGCCGTGGACACACTTGGATTCTTAAGTGCGTTCATTTGAGGCGGACTGTCCTCACACTTAAATAGGTGATCTCCTACAAGGTATCCTGTTATACCCTACTTCACAAGTGTTAGGAATCATTAAAAGTTTCCCCAACCTTAACCTCAACCGTGTGATGATCGTTTAAAGGTTTGGAAGCTTAACCTTTACCCACCATGCAGGTAGCACTTTAATGTCTATCGTGGGAACAACTTTGGATTCATGTTTCCCTACAGAAATCAGCATCCGAAGTACTCTTGCTTCCACCGAAGCGCTCAACTGAACCTTTTTACAACTTAGTTTTCCCATTGAACCAAATTCTTGGGATCTCCAATCAGTATGGTTGGGTTACCACCGCAAAGGTTCATATTGTTTGGGTTTTACGCCCATTCCCCTAGACAGGCAGAACACTTGATCTCCGGGTAGTCCCTTAGTTAAAAGGGTATGTTATATCATTTGATTAGTAATCAAGGAAGTGACACCCGTGAGGATAAACTGCCATACGATCTTATGTCTCCGACAAATCTTGACAGATATGTCTAGACGCCGTCATCCGTGTCCTTTCTGAAGCCGACCGGCTAGCCACAGTGTATAACTGCTGAAGGCATGGGTTTTTCCCAATAAGGGACGTCCTCTAAGGAGTCGTGAAGTTACTCAACTTCTTTCATGCTTTGTATAAAACGATAAACTCCGATTCCATCATGAATCGGCCGATGCAAGTTTGCTTAGAGGATTTTTCAAGACCCACCATACACATTTACTTGTGGCTTTGGTGTTCTTCATAGCTGATGTCCAGTTTGCATCACTGTGTTCTCTAAGAACCGCTGGACATCCAGAAAACCATGATTCGTAAATAAGCGAATATTTCAGATATCGTCATATCCGACTTAACGCCTTCTATTGATCATTTATTAAAATCATCAGTAAACCTTAGTTCAACTGATCTGCTTTGTAGGCCGATACCAAGTCGGTTGTAGTGTGTAACATACATTGAACTACATGTGACCTACGCATATCGCTCCTTGTATATGGGTGCACCATAATTTCAATCAGTTATATGATTCATATCCATTGGTGGCTTCAACGAGGCTGTCAACTATCTCACAACTGAGTTTGGAGTTTAGATCAGTTCGTTAGATGTCTTATAAATCCAATTCCTAAGATGTCATCTGTGATACCCATATCTTTCATATTAAGACTTTGTTTCAATATGACTTCCACTTTCAGACTGTTGGTTTTCCAACTGTTGGCTTTCTAACTTCAGAGTCAATGTTTCTGTCGTTCCCAAATTCAACTTTTCAGAAACTCTAGGGACCAAACTGTAAATATTAAGCAATTTGAGGGTCCAAATAGATAATATTAGAAAGTTCCGCGACCCGCGACCGGACCGGACGGGCGGCGGCGGCGCGCGTGGGCTTAGCCTTGAACCCAAGCACATTTAGGTCCTCCCTCCTTTAAACACATGGGATACCACTTGGGGTCCCAAACCCTTAGCCAATTTAGAGACTTATAAAGAGAGCAATTCTTCATTTTTTCCCACCGATGTGGTAAATTTGTCCCACACCATATTTTCATGCCTCAAACACCTTACTTCGTGGACCAATATCTCTTTCATTTCTCAACGAAATTTGACGATTCTTGGCCCTACGGTCATCTACTCACTTAGTAGATTATGCACGTGTGAAGAGACAAAGCCTCCAACATGCGAAACCCTAGTGTTTAATTCATTAAATATGGGTGGACGCACCTCCCCATCAAAGGCAAATTTCCAACCAACATCATTACATATCAAGAATAGTACCAAAAATACAAAATTAGAATGCTTAGTCCTCTTACCTACATAAGATTGTAACTCAGACGCATCTGATTCAGATAAACTAGGAACTAAGACTTATATTTGTCAAGTAGTCTTACTATCAGTGTGGATTCTAACTGAGATTGATTAGGCTATTTCTACGCATAAAAAAGATGATTTCCAACACCAACGACTCTGGCCTCCGTTTAATGCAGGTCTTTATTTTGTAATTTGTGCATTACTATTTTCTTCGAAGTGATTTGATCATATGCCAATTCTTTTTTGTAATCATCGAGCCGATTCAACTCGAAGCCCATAAGTTTGCATAATATATGTAATACCATTATACCATATCGATCATACTCAGTCTATCGAAAATTAAGATGTACAAAGCATGGAATTTTAATAATCCATAAATTTATACACCCAAAAAGAAGATCACATAATGGAGTTAGCTCTTATACATGTGCTGATCGTTAGATAGTCACTATATAGGTGAAATTGCTTTGACTTAGATTTTAGGGATAACAATATATTAATTGGTCATTAAAACACAATGAGAGGGACAGAGACCGGCATGCTTGCCTATTACAAGACAAGTTGATCGTCCTGAAACAAAATTACAGTAAATTCTTAAAATTTTCGTTAATAACTTGCAAAATAGTAGATGTTGCATTCACACATTTAATAAAAATAAAAACAGACAAGAACTTAACTCACACTACATGATACATACAAATAGAAAGATATGCGTCACTAAAAAACTCTTATAAGTCCACCCTAATTTTTTATTTGAACGATCATTGTCATTGTTAAATATCAGAAGTCTAGGTCAAACAAATTTTTTTCTCTTCCAAAATTCTTGTTCTTCGGCCAGCGAATCCGAGAGTTTATCCTCGGTTTCTGCATCTTCTTTCGCTCTCAAATTCTCTCTCTCAAATCCCTCTATCACCTATTGTTCTTTCATTATGTCATCAAAGAACACGTTTCACCCTGCCCTTGTTGTTTCTAACATCAAGAATCACATCTCTCTAATTCTTGAAATAGAAAATGTCCAATACGCGACGTGGGCAGAGTTATTCAAAATTCACGCTCGCTCGCATCAAGTCATCCATCATGTAATCCCCGCGGCTCCTGAGGATACGGAGGTACCTAAACGCGAGGATGATCTTAAGTTATGGACAACACTTGATGCCACAGTCATTCAATGGATTTATTCCACTATCTTTACCGATCTGTTGCAGACGATTATTGAGCCCGACGCTATGGCGATGGCTGCTTGGGATAGGTTGCATGACATATTCCATGATAATCGAAATTCTAGAGTTGTTACCCTTGAGCAGGAATTTTCCTACGTCAACATGAAAAATTTCACCAATGTTTCGGCTTATTGCACAAGGTTGAAAGACTTGGCGGACCAACTCCGCAACATTGGTGCGCCTGTTAGCGACGATTGTCTGGTTCTTCAGATGATTGCTGGATTATCCGAGGCCTATAGTGGTGTTGGAACACTCTTTCGTTAAAGTAATCCTCTCCCTAAGTTTTATCAAGCCCGCTCCATGCTTACTTTGGAAGAAGCTGGCTTGGCTAAAAAGGCGGCTACGAGTGCTAGTCCAATTATCATGATGAGGTCCTCCACAAATTCTACGAGGTTTGGTGATAATTCGGGCCAAAATCGTGCTCACGGTAATGGCAAGAATACTCAAAAAAATAATGGCAAAAACCGCAGGGGCAAACGCGGCGGTTCCGATGGACAACATACCGACAGTGGGCCCCATCAAGTCAGCAGTGCGCCATTGCCCCACTGGTCCCAACCGTGGGCCCTATGGCAGTGGGGATAGGGCAGTGGGTCGTGGCCCAACAACCCCTATTTTCTAGGTTTTTCATCCAACGGGCAGTGGGCTGGACAGCCCCAGTTCAGGCCTAACAATCAGGCCCCCCATTCCAGATTCAACACTGGGCCGGGACTGCCTGGGCCTCGGTCCACACATGCATTCTCGGCAGTGAGCCCCACACCCACTCAAGCAGACATTGAGACCGCAATTCACACACTTGGATTAACGCAACCGAACCCGAATTGGTACATGGACACCGGCGCGACTACGCACATGACATCCGATCAAGGTACTCTCTCGTCTTATTCCAATTTGAGCAACCCTCGTGGTATAATTGTTGGTAATGGTAATGCTATTCCAATTCGTGGTTATGGTCATAAAACTGTCTCCACCCCATCCACCACTTATCTTGAAAAATACCTTTTATGCCCCTAAATTGATTAAAAATTTAGTGCATGTCCGTAAATTCACAACTGATAATTCTGTTTCTGTAGAATTTGATCCGTTTGGGTTTTCTGTGAAGGATTTCAAGACGGGAAGCCCTCTCATGAGGTGTGATAATATGGGAGATCTTTATCCGATCACACCAAGTTTCGGTCTTTCGAGTCAAGCCTTGCCATCCACGTTTGCCGCCCTTGCCCTTTCCTTGTGGCATGCTCGCCTAGGTCATCCGGGTCATCTATTTTGTCTTCCTTAGATAAAAATAATTTTATTTCTTGTAAAGGTACTCGTAGTACTCCAAATTGTCAATCTTGTTCGTTAGAAAAAATTATTAAGTTGTCATTTGTAGACTCTAATTTTCATACTTTAATGTCATTCGACATTATTCATAGCGATTTATGGACATCTCATGTTCTAAGTTCTTTGGGTCATCAGTATTATGTTTTTTTTGGATGATTATTCTAAGTTTTTATGGACTTTTCCGATAGCGAAAAAATCTCAAGTTTTTTCCATATTCTTAAAATTTAGAGCATTCATTAGAACCCAATTCGAACGGGAAATATAAAAAATATTCAATGTGATAATGGCAAAGAATGTGACAATGGGATCACTTGAACACTTTTCGTTTTTCTTGCCCTCATACGTATTCACAAAATAGGAAAACCGAACGCAAAATTCGTACCATTAATAACATTGTCTGAACTTTATTAATTCATGCTTCTGTACCCCATCTTTGTGGCATCATGCTCTACAAATGGCTACATATCTTCTTAACATTCTTCATTCCAAAGGTTTGACATATTCGTCCCATCTTCAAATTTAATATAATAAGACTCTTTCATATTCACATCTTAGGGTCTTTGGGTGCTTGTGTTATCCACTCTTTTCGTCCACCGCAATTAACAAACTTCAGGCCCGGTCTACCCCTTGTGTATTTTTGGGTTATCCGTCAAATCATCGCGGTTACAAATGTTTTGATTTATCCTCTAATAAAATCATCATTAGTCGCCACATAATATTTGATGAATCCCAATTTCTGTTTGCTAAGGTAAATAGCCTCATGCCTAGTTCGTATAATTTTTTGGATAATGATATATCCCCGTATATTATTCATCATTTTCCGGACGCGTCCCGCACTCCAAATCCATAAACAGGCCCACTGCCTGCTAGTCCCGCCACTGCCCAGTCCAGTTCCAGTTCCGTCACTACTCAAATTCCACCCAATTCTTCCTCGAGTCATAGACCGGTCACTCGTAGTCAACGAGGTATTGTTAAAATAATAAGACATTTTAATCTAAATTGTAATGTTCTTAAATCACCTCTGCCCCGTAATCTTATGCCTGCTTTAAATGACCAAAATTAGAAAATTACTATGACCAACGAATATAATGCTCTTATTGATAATAAGTCGTAAGAGTTGGTGCCCCGTCCATCTAGTGTTAATATTATTCGGTCTATGTGGATTTTTGCTCATAAAGACAATTCTAACGGTTCTTTTACAAGGCATAAGACTCATCTTGTATATGATGGTAAGACTCAGCAGGTTGGTGTGGATTGTAGTGAGACATTTAGTCCGGTGGTCAAGCCAGCTACTATTCGCGCTGTGCTCAGCTTGGCTCTTTCGAAAGCATGGCTTGTTCATCAGTTGGATGTGAAAAATATTTTCTTACATGGTGATCTAAAAGAGACAGTCTATATGCATCAGCCCTTGGGGTTTCGGGATCCCACACATCCGCATCATGTCTGTTTGTTGAAGAAGTTCTTGTATGGGCTTAAGCAGACTCCACGGGCCTGGTATAAGAGGTTTACCGACTATGTTTCGACTATTGGGTTCTCCCACAGCAGGTCTGATAATTCGTTGTTCATATATCGTCGTGGTTCTTCCCTGGCTTATATACTACTATATGTGGATGATATTATCTTGACTGCTTCTTCTGATGCATTACGCCAGTCTATCATGACAATGCTCAGTTCTGAGTTTGCTATGAAAGACCTGGGGCCTTCGAGTTATTTTTTGGGGATTGATGTCACTCATGCAGGTGGGTTATTCTTGTCACAACGAAAATATGCAGCTGAGATCATTGAGCGAGTTGGTATGTCATCATGTAAGTCCACTTTCACTTCGGTTGACACTAAACTCAAGTTAGGGGCTGCGGTGGCTCCCCTTACGAGGATCCACCCGCTATCGCAGTCTTGCAGGGGCACTCCAGCATCTTACGTTCACAAGATAAGATATTACTTATGCCGTACATCATGTGTATTTGTTTATGCATGATCCCAGGATTGAGCACATGAATAAGCTCAAACACATTATTCGGTACATCCAGGGGACACTTGACTATGGCTTGCATTTATATACTTCGTCGACGTCTACACTTGTCTCATAGACAGATGTTGATTGGGGTGGCTGTCCATACACCATACGGTCTACGTCTGGCTATTGTATGTTTCTTGGTAATAACTTGGTCTCATGGTCTGCAAAGCGTCAGTCGATGCTATCACGTTCTAGTGCAGAGGCCGAGTATCGAGGGGTAGCCAATGTGGTCTCTGAATCCTGTTGGTTACGTAATCTTCTTTTAGAGCTTCATTGTCCTATTCAGAAAGCTACCTTGGTTTATTGTGATAATATTAGTGTCATCTACCTTTCTGGTAATCCGGTTCAGCACCAGCGCACTAAACATTTAGAGATGAATATCCACTTTGTTCGCGAAAAGGTAGCTCGTGGACAAGTACACGTCTGTCATGTTCCTTTAGGTATCAAATTGCAGACATCTTTACCAAATGTCTTTCCTCGGTCCTTTTTGAGGATTTTAGGGACAGACTCAGCGTACGACGACCGCCCGTTATGACTGCGGGTGTGTGTTAAAGAAGGGATTATTTCTTTAAAAAAGTTATTTGAGACTTATATGCTTGTGCGTGTACGTATGCACACAAAAGAATAAATATTTCTCATTGTCGTAGAAGAGAGTATTAATTAATCAAATTAATACTTACTTTTTAACAAATCTCATATAGTTGGCCAGGTCTAACCCTTCCAAACCATAAAATGGTCAACCATTGCATCCCAAATAACAAATGAAAATAAAATGTTAGAAACTTCAAGAATTTTTATCTTGAAGTAAGTAAGTAAGTAAGTAATAATAATAACAATAACAATAATAATAATAATAATAATAATAATAATAATAATAATAATAATAATAATAATAGGAATATTAAAATCAATACTAAAGCGTGCTAATTCATTTTTATCAGTTGCTTTCTTGAATTAATTCACGCATGTCGCTTTCCGAAATTTAGGTCACCAAATCCTGCTTTCATTCCCTTTAATTTAACAATAAGATTATTTTAGAATGTTGAATATATTATCAAAGAGACATACAAACTTGAACTAATTAATCATTGAATAATTAATCTAAAAATTGATTACTAGTCTTTGTTTTCCCCCCTTATTTCTTATATATTCCAATTGGGAAAATGAATTATATGAACCTTATAAACCATATGCTACCAATTTTCTGACTAAGTACTTCTTTTGATAATATGTTACATTAATTACCATAGTGAATTATACAAACATATCACCTGTGTTAGTTTGAAACCTAAAAAATGTATAAAATGTTGGAAGGTATACAAATAGAATCTTGTCTCTGAAGACAACAGATGAAACTATTGACCGAAGAAAAATTAAGAAATTACAAGAGGGATTAAAATATAGTAATAAGGAGGTTTTTAATCTTCATATAAATACACATTGACCTCCCTTTTGTATAAAATCCTTTAATTAATCAAATTTAAGTGACACGCAGTTTCGAGCAATATTTTTTAACCATTCGGTATATTTTTTAAATAGTCCGGTCAAAAGTATGCCATTAAGGTTTTTTATAGAAATGATTCATTATTAAGGCTCGTACTCGAGATGTCCAATAAATATAGGCCGAGGAATCCAAGATGTTCTATCTCAATCTCCAGTATCAACTCTTTGTCGTAGACTAAAACATAAGTTGAAATTCTAAATTGTTAAGTTGTGATTAGATAGACAAATTAATAGTTGTTATAGTGGAAATGATCCATGATTTATCTTCTTTGGATTTAATTATTTAATATTCATTAGCCCGATTAATTCTGATTCCGTCAATTAGGACTCATTAAAAGGAGAACGCAAAGCAAAGTTTCTCCATTCTATCAAAACTCAAAGCTGAATTTTGTACTTAAGGATTGAGGGATCACATGTATCCATAGCTGAAACTCCAAAGCTACAATTGTCTTGCCAATTGAGACAACCCTCTTGCCAGTTAGAAAATAAACTTTTACCCTTCTTCTCTAAATTCACTTTTTTGTTGTTATTTTTCATAGTGTAGTCAAGTATAATCGATAGAATCACGCCCTTTGTATTAGAATTATTCTTTTGTTCCTCGTTTAATGGATGTTGGAAGGAAAATCTTAATAATTTAGTTTGGTTAAATACTGATTTTTTTACTATATTGGTGAGGGTTCAGTTCATTAGTTTATAATCCCCTCTTTATTTTCTCTTTCCTTCCCTTATATATAATATTAAATAAAAAATAAACGCTTGAAACTACAAGAAATTAATAACACAATCAGATACAATGTATCACTGATCTTATTTTCTTTTAAAATGTATTATTTTCATCAGTTTGCACTAATCTTGCTATCCTAAGCTACTTTTTATTATTTTTGTTTGACAATCCATCATTGAGCCTCTTGTCAACCATACCATAATTTTTAAAAATTAACTTATTTTCTCTTTTTGTTAGACTTTTTGAGTCTTTGTTGTTAAAGAAAGTCAACAGAAGAACATCATCCTCATAGGAGTAATATATATGAATCTCAGAAGGTCAGAAACTTTCTTGGAGATGTTGGATTATTTGATTGCATATTATTTCGGAGAAAGACTTCATTCTCTTCATTCTTTAAATCCACTATGTTTCTTCTTCTTTCTTTCTTTCTATTTTTTTTGTTAAGAATTTATTTTTCTTGTTTTCACTACTACAAATAAAGGTTTTTTCCACCGATATTCAGTGGCAAATTTGTGCTACAAAATGTAATTTTTTCACCTTATTCCCATCGAACCAATTCATTGGGAAGACGCATGGCGGGAAACATGTTCTCATTCAAACGCTGGAAAATTTTCTAATTTTTTCGTGTGAAAGCACTAAATATTATTTAGATTTTTCCCACCGTCATTTAGTGATAAATAGCCAATGAAAATTTTTCAGTGGAAAATTGGTGAAAAAATAGAAATGTTTTAGTAGTGTTTTCTCACGCAAATTTAATTGTTTATGCAAAGGTGAATAAAGTATGTACTCAATGAGTTCAATTGAACTCAATTCTCAATATTGGACATAAATATATACAACAACAATATATTAGTGAAATTTTACAACGTTGAGTCTGGAGATGGTAAGAGTGTACGCAGACCTTACCCCTACAAGGTATGAAGGCTATTTCTGAAAGACCCTCGGCTCAAGAGAAACCATAGAAAGAGGTCAGATAAGGACAATAAATTCAAAGTAGTATGAAAATGGAAATAACGAAAACAACTAAGCCAAGATAAAGTCTTTTGAAAAAGGGACAGTAGCTACCACAGATAAAATAAGGTAATCAAAGTACAAGAAATACCAAATAGTAGCAGAAATCAAAGCACACTAAACTATAGAGCAATATTGTGACTACTAATATGAAAGAATAAGCGAGACTACCTACTAGCCTTTTACCCTAATCTGAGTTCTCCATAGACTCATATCTAAGGTCATGTCCTCAGTAAGTTGTAGCTGCGCCATGTCCTGTCTAATCAGCTCTCCCAAATACTGCTTCGGTCTACCTCTACCTCTTCTGAAACCGTCTATAGTCAACCTATCACACCTCTAAACTGGGGTATATGTGTCTCTCCTATCCACATGCCCAAACCATCTCAGTATCGCTCCCCGCATCTTGTCCTCCACTGATGCCACTCCCACCTTATCTCATATATCCGCATCCCTAATCACGTCTCTCCTCGTGTGCCACACATCCATTTTAATATTCTCATCTCTGCAACTTTCATCTTTTAAATGTGAGAGATATTAACTGGCCAACACTCTGCCCCATACAATATAGTCGGTCTAACCACCACTTTGTAAAACTCTCCCTTAAGTTTTGGTGTCACCTTCTTATCACATAACACTCCGGAAGCGAGCCTTCATTTCATTCACCCTGCACCAATATGATGTGTGACATCATCGTCAATCTCCATGTTGCCTTGTATAATAGACCCAAGATACTTGAAACTACTTTTCTTCTGGATGGTCTGGGTACCAAGCCTCACTTCCACATCAGCCTCATGAGGTGCGTCACTGAACTTGCACTCCAAGTACTCTGTCTTGGTCCTACTCAACTTAAAGCCTTTAGACTTCAGAGTTTGTCAGCTTAGTGTTAACTCAGCTGCGAGTCTCATCGATCAAGACTATGTCATCTGCGAAAAGCATATACCATGGCACCTCACCTTGAATTTTCCACGTCAATCCATCCATCACCAAGGAATATAAAAATGGACTAAGAGGTGAACCTTGATGCAACCCCATCACAACTGGAAAGTTCTCCGAGTATCCTCCTATTGTCCTTAACCTGGTCTTGGCTCCATCATACATGTCATTGATTGCCCTAATGTACGCCACAGGTACACCTTTAGCCTTCAAGCATCTCCAAAGGACCTCCTTGGAACTTTATCGTAAGTCTTGGACATAAATATATGTGTAAGAAAATTACTTAATACATATTAAGTTTCGAATATGTGATTTCAAAAGTACAATGAAATAAGTGCTAACAACCTTCAAAATCGAATTCATCAAATTTAAATTCTTTACCTATTTTAAATAAGTTCTCAAGTAATTATGAGGAATGGCATGATTCAAAAGAATTGAGCATTGAGTGTGGAAAACTAAATAGCAAATTCCATTAATAGAACATTTCCAAGTTCCCATGTTAGGCTATCCATTATTTTTTCATAAAAAGGTAAAAATCTGTTATGCTAAACGACTTGAGACTTTAAAGAAGGGGTTGGGAACTTGCTTGAAGGCATGGAAAAGGGAAGTAGTATTTAAAACCCTTCAAAGATAAACTTAATAAATAAAGTCAAATAAATAGTAATAAAAACCAATCTATATATATTCTTATGAATTGTACGGAGTAGTTGCAAAAAGACTAACAAAATTTGTGAGGTGAGGAATCTAAGGAAGAAGAGAAGGACTTCTTGCAAAAGAATTTTTAATGCTTTTTGCGGTTACTTTCACCTCATATCATAAGATTTTACAATATCTTTTAATTAAGAAAGGCATTTTGATTGTAAGAGTATTTATCCTAATTACCATTTGTCTTTCTTTTAAACGTCTCACTTAATTAACATTTCACTAATTAAGACAACAAAGGTGAATTCAAAAGGAAAAATATATAATAGTAATACACACTTCTTTTTCTTCCTAATTAAAATGTCAAATATATATTGGAACAAATTCAATTTATCAAAATGACAAATACGATCAACCTTTTTATAACGGTGTTATTTGTTCGAATTTTAGCTACTATAGAGAATTATGATATAGAAAACATATAATATAACATGAAAAATTAGTTTCAAAAAAACTTAATCGTTATATTTATTGTTGTTATAAATAATGGTGGTTATAGAGAGGTATGGTCATAGTTGAGACAAATAAAGTATTGCCCCCGTTCATTTTTATTTGTCCATTTTTTACTTTACACTCCCCTTAAGAATTAATAAATGAAGTATATATTTTACCATAATACTCATATTAATTGGTGTATAATTTCAATAGACTTGAAAAATGATTTGAAAATGAGTAATTAATGTTAAGAATAAAATAACGAAAAAAAAATTATCTTTTTCTTGATATGGTAAAGTGGATAAGTAAAAATGAAAATTTATTTTTAGTATAGTACACATATAAAAGTGAACGGAGAGAGTACATTCTTAAGTTTAAGAGTGGAAGAGAAAAACTTTATATCTAAATATAGAGAGAAAATCCCTAGCTTAATCTTTTATGGGATTTGAGGCCCTTAGTTTTAGGGGATGGACCAAGTAACCAACATAGGCCTTATTAATTTTTCCACCAAACAACATTAATCTTGGTCCAAATCTACAATAGGATCAATGAACATGACGACCCCTCTTTTTCTGCTTTCTAAAAATAGAAAATTGTTAGATCACTTTTGATGTGGTTCTCTTTGTGTCTGTTTCAACTGCAATAGAAGGAAATACTCTCCGTTTGCCTTGACTAAATATTCTCACTCACTGTCTTCCAAATTTACATTCAATTCATATTCACTTTTTCCTTCTGCTTATTCAAAGGAAAGTTCTTTTGCTTGTGGGCAGAGAATTTGAATATCTAAGTAGGCAGAGGCGAATTCAAAACAAATTAATTTTTGAGTTTATGAGTTCTGAATTTTAGAAAAGACAGTTTATGAGGTTTCAAATAAATTATTTATACATATTCAATGAATTCCTTAACATATAAATACAGGATTTTAACCAAACCTACTGAGTTCCGCCGAAACCGTATTTTGTCCCGATATATTTTGATTTTATAAATAATATATAATATAACATAACATGTAAAATCAATTCCAAAAAAAACTTATCGTTATAGTAAAGTGTTATTACAGAAAACGAAGAAGTCTAACTTTATTAATAATTACTTAAATAAATGAAAGATCAAAAAAATTGCAAAGGTTTTTATTTTTCCTTCATTCACTTTTTCACTAGCTCTTTTATTGGTATAATCATTTGTATTTGGAATTTATTAATTCAACTAATTTAAGAGTTTGGAGTTTGGGGAAGGCGGACCATAAGGATCTATTGTACGCAGTCTTATCCTGCATTTTAGCAAAAAATTATTTTAACAGCTTAAACCCGTGACATTCTAGTCACATACGATAATTTTATAAGTTCGTCTGCACAACGAATCAAATTGTGGTGGCTGTGTTGGACAATTTGGAGCGTGCACACATACACACGGAGTCTAAATTTGGTTTCAAGACAAACGATGACTTGTTCTAGAATTTTAGTGCTAAGTCCATGTGACGTTTCAGTTTCCACACTGAACCTACTGCTCCAATTATCTCTCTTTCTCTTTTTTTTTTTCCTTTTTGTTTATGTCACAACAATCATGTAATTCGATCATATAAATTCTTGTGTTGATACAGAACAAAATTAAAAACAAAGGAGAACAGAGATTACGTTTCATTGTTGCTAAGTTGGTGGTTGCAAAGTTCATTGCCTACTTCTTTGACGGCTAAATGATTTAGTGAATTTATCGGGGCAAGTATATAGATAGTCGATTTTGCGATGATCACTTAATTTATATTCATAGTGTGTAAATTTTTGTAAATTTAACCGCTTTGGAACCAACTTTAGATATACAAGTGTCTGAAGTCTAACTTCAGAGACATACAAGTGTTTGAAATATGGCATTTAAGCAAGCAAACTTCATACATATTTATTTGAAATTTGGCTAAGCAATGTATGAACTTTGGCTTGGTAAGCTAAACTTTCATTTCACTGTACATTATCCATGATATCTCAACTTAATATATTTATTTTCAACCTGTAAATTCTATATTTATCCATTTAATTTCACTCATCTACCTCATTTCTGTAATAAGAGGAAGTGTCGTTGGTTGCATGTTATGTAGAGGCCACCAGCAAAATAAAAAGGCTCAAAAAGGCCTCATTTTGGGCTTAATAGAGTGAGAAGGCCTTTCGGCCCAAAATAATCTCAGGCGCTAGCCGCCCAGCCCATTCACTAAAAAATAATTGACTTTTTGTAAGATTGAAAAGTCGTCACTAAAAGGTTCACTGCAAAAAAGAATAGGACTACTTGTGGCGACTCTAGTCGCCACTAAAGATCAATGAAAAAAATTATTATTAAGCCTTCAAAAACTGTATCATTTTTGTATAGAATATGTATCATTTACTATATATATACATAAATTATACAACAATGATATATTTTATATACATATACTTTAGGGATACATATTCTATATAATAATGATACAAATATATTTTTTCTATACATATACAGTAGTGATGCATTTTCTATACAACAATGATATAGTTTCTATACGTATGATACATTTTTATACATATACAATAGTGATATATATTCTACACAAGAATGATACAGTTTATATACATATACTTGAATTAGTTGAAAATGGCTAGAAAATTGAATTATTTTGAAAAGGCTAAAAATGATCTTTAAAATTCTTGGTGCCACTAGGTGTCAATAGTTTAACCCGGATGACCATTGAACCAAAGTTATTGAGCTCGGTCGAACTCATAGCTGACATTCTAGCTCCGCCCCTGATTTTAGGTCACGCATTCAAATTCCAAATGTGACATTCAAATATACTTTTGAATTCCCTTGTATAAATTTCTGACTCCATGAAACTTAGTGTTTAAATCTAATATAACTTTCTGCCATTTATCTTTTCACATTACAAATTAGTTCGTTTGGAGAGATGCATGTATTTAGCTTTCTAGGTATTATGTTGTTAGGTTAGCATTTTAAAATAAGAAATTGAAAACTCTCATATTCAACTATGTGATTATTTGTTACTTTGTTTACCATTATCATCACTAAACTTAAAATAGATAAACAAAATGAGTAAGGATTCATAAAGTCGATTCCAATTTGTTTGGAATTGAACTGTGATATTAAATCACTAAAACTTACAGGTAATTCTAGGAGTCCAGACAAAATTGCCAGAGTATACTATTCAAACAATGTAGTTTTTCAGATCCAATTAATTTTTTCTGATCCAGTAGAACCGTATAAAACGTACAGATTTTGTCTTCATAAGTTGATAAAAGCCACCAACAAAAATATCTTCAAGTTGCATAATTGATAATACAAGTACAGTTAAACAATTATGCAAAATACTAGCTTGTTTGTGGCTGTTAAAGGCAGTTATTGCAGAATAACTAAATATTTTCTAAACCAAAACATTCCCTACAACAGATCTACTTAGTAGGAGTATTTAAGAAAAAAATATGGTTTAATATCAAAATAAGAAAGCTTCATCCTTAAGTAAACTAACGATTTATCAACCAAATCAAAATGACTAGAATATTTGTCAATTTCGAGTTAAAATTGTAACGGCGAGGAGATGAATGAACCGAACTTCTAACTGAGGCAAAGTTAGACCTTTTCGCGAAGTACAAAGGCAAATCTGAACCTTCTTTCTTTTTCATTTAGACAACTTATCATAATTCAACATAAATAACAAAGTTTGTGATATGTAACATATAAACTTCACATTTTGGAAGCAATATACAAACACATTATGTCAATGAAAGAACAAAAAACAAATCACATTTCAATAAGGAATACTTTGAATAAGATGGAGCTTGTTCAAAACAAATATAACTTTACAGGGGCTCATGTAACTTAGAACAAATAGAAAGCAAACTCATCATAGACCTAACAGTTTCAGGAAGATCTATGCAAAATACTAGAACCTAATATTCACCACTAGGTGAAAGAGGGGGGGGGGGGAGGAGAAGGACAACCCCACAAATTTCATCATCATTTTCGTCGATTCAACTTTGAAAAAAAACATAAGGTAAGATAGAGATAATAGCTGCCAAAGGTACAGCTCACATCATGCAGTCTGTTCTAGCAGGTAACCTTCTGAAGAAATTAAGTGGCACAGATGGAAGCTTGTATCGGAACCTTGGATGTCTTAATGTATAAAATCCGGTCAAGAGCGCCACAGCTTGGAAAGGGGTAACATAGAGCACAACAGCAGCAACCAAGCAGAAAATAACGAACAATGCTGTCGCTCTAGGGTCCCGCCAGCTCAGCAAAGACTGCAGCCTCTCCCCTTGAGTTGCCAAGTCACCAACCACGGTCTGAATCCTCCCTGCAATACTTCTTAATCGGTCATACCTCATACGAATAATATCAGGAGGACGTGAAGTAGGGAAAGTATCAAATTCCTCATCCAACTCATCCGGATGAGCAGTATCAGCACAAGAAAGACGAGTATCCATGTGAGGTGGATGCCTTGGCCTCCATCTATAGTACCAAATTCCAATTAGGAACAGATATAGGAAAATGGTAGGTAGAATAAGTTCTGGATATAGAACCAGTATCAAGAACAGGATATGGATGAGAACAGTCGTAATAGGGTTTTTCCAATTGCAAATTTGATCGAACCATTTCCCGACGGAAATTACAACACCTAAAACGCCCATAATCCGGAAGAAGTTAGCCTTGCTTCTCCGCATGCTCCACATATGAGAACCAACATCCAACATATACTCTACTATCTCTTTCCTCAAAGGTGGCTCAGCACGACTCAGCCTAATGGATACGGTTTGAGTGGCTTGGTGCCTCAAGTTGTCCAGCTGGCTAACAGTTAAAGGATGAAGATAGTGCATTTTGGGTAACAACGGTTGAGAGTACATATGCATCATATTCACCAACGACGAGCAAGTAAATCTCACAGCTAAGTGAATTTCACCCATCTTTTTTACCCCGGTAGGATGCAAGACCAGTAGCGGATATGAATGTGTGTAGACACGATCAGTTTCAAGAGTCGAAAGACGGATCCGCACCTTTCCGATCCTCGAGTCCCGTGCCCCTCCGGATTTATCTCCTTGCAGATGGCAATTATCAAATACACCAACAGTTATAACAGTGCAAGGATCGAATACTTCCCATGTGTATTGCTCGTTCCACTTGGGAGCAAAGCTATCTATAATTGTCCTTGTGCGCACCCACTTCTGTCCGTACTTCGCCACACAATAAGCATCTGTCGTTGCCCGCCCGTCCTTTGTTTTCATCGGTGACAGGCCCTGAGCGCTTAACACACCAACTTCAAGAACGCCGATGCTAGATTTCCAAAGCTGTTTTGCAGTTGGCCTAAGATCACTACTGTAATGAGTCGACTCATCAAGAACATGGTAGCCTCCTTCCAAACATACTCTCATGTGAATCCGGCTAGCAAACTTGATTTCCTTCTTTTCTCCCTCGACCATAACATGTTTCTCGAGATTAAACCACCTAGTGTTCACGGGCCTATGGTCCAACCTCCTATCCACATACTGCAAAGGAATAGCACACCTTCCAATGACCTCATCCTTGTTCGGTCCAACTCTATCTTCCACACTCAAAATCAACGGCTCCTCAAACGGTTCCGCTGCTACAAACATTAAATCCTCATTCCATATGGGATTAATAGTCTTGCTCATGGAAACTCGAGTCCTCAACGCTTGATTTCCAAGGATCGCCTTGACAAAAACTTCCGGAAACCGGCTTTTGTCGCTCGGAATCAAGTCTTGAGCCTCAATCACGTTAACTCTTAGGTACCACAGTTTTGGCGAGAGGTACACCTTGGACCTTATATTTGCAAGAGCATCAGCCCCACTAACGGCTGCAGCATCCGAATGCCAAGCTTCAGGAAAGGCTTCGTCTGCTTGATTTCCCATCCAAACAGCCAACATCAACTCTCCTTTGACTTTATTACCATTCCTCTCCTCCAATCTATACCACTGAGGAGCGAGCGGACTGTCTGGTGGCACCCTTTTCGGGATCTCATTCAAATCAAACAGAACACGACCCACGAAATCATCCTTAACAACATCCTTATCTTTCACAGTTACTTCAAGTACAGAAGCCTGAATCCTATCCTTGGAGAAAGCAAACACTTGGCTCCACTCAGGATTCGACTTCTTCTCAAAATGACGAGTAGTACCCTTATAGTTCCCGAGCTTAACCTCAACATAAGGATCAAGACTACCTGTAACATCCTTCCCGGGTAAATCTCTAGCTTTTACCACCCGGACGTAAAGATATTGCATTTGCTCAACAAGGTCATATGTGCTAGTGAGCTTATCACCAGAGACCTTCCCTCCACCAAGGTGGGGTTTAGTCTCCTTGAGTGAGAAATCTTCTTGTGGGGGCCTCTGCATTTTCGAGGTCATGCAACAACACTTAAACACTAAACCCTCTAATTCTCCACCAGAATGTGAGGCAATGATCAACAGAAGGAAGACCCTAGTAGAGACAACTCAGAATTATGTTAGTGCTCCAAAATATTGAACCCAAACATAATTGAATTAAACAAATGTATCCAAAAAATGAGATGGCAAAATCTTGAGAATGTGGGGAAAAGAACCTTTAGAAGGACAATCAGAATAATGCCAAAACCATTCACGGGGCCAGATCTGAATGCTTCAAACCTTCATAACATTAAAAAAGAAAATAAAAATCAGTTCTTTTTCCACACAAAACCAAACCAAAAATACTAAAGCAACCAAAAAAAATCCATCTTTAATCAATGGTATGACAGACTATATACAAAAACTTCTCTTACCCACATAAAGAGACACTAAAAATACAAGAGCAGCAAAAAAAAATCAATCTTTAATCAATGCTAGGACAAACTTTATACCAAAATAAGAAAAAACTCTTACCCACATAAAGAGAAAGTTAATAGAAGCAAAAGGAAAACAAAACCAGTCTTTTGAATGCTAAAAATTTAACCACATTATGCTCAACAGACACCAACAACAAACCACGAGTGGGTCAGGGAGAATAGAGTGTACACAGACATCTACCATGACAGGTAGAGAGACTGTTTCCGATAGAATGGCTCAAAGAATTCAACACATTACCAAAAATGTAGCAAAAAGAAATCATTATTTTTCTATAAAATCAACCTACGTATACATCAAGAACAAAAACCAAGAAAGAAAAAGTGAATGTACCTTGAGGGTTCATGGAAGCTGAAGAGGTAAAGACTGTATTTTTACTGATATGGTGAAGAGGGGGGAGCCTTAAGGGGGTTAAAAGAAAAAGGGGTTTAGCTCTTTCTTGAACCAAAGTGAAGTAAGAATAGTGTAGTGAGCTAAAACAAAGTGAAAAGGCAACAAGTACACAACACAAGAAAGAAAGAAATAAAACAAAGCAGGGTGGTAATGCTGTATTGTTTGTCTGATTCTAAAGAGGGGGGCAGGGGGGTGTGAATCTGCTGAGATTACACTATGATGCACATTTTCTCTTTCCGGCAATCTTCCTACTTTTTTTTTTTTTTTTTATAATTCAGTTACCAGACTTGCGCCTGACTACTTCACTGGTATTACTCAGACGTCCTGGAGGTAATAACACCGGTCCTTCAACAACTATCACCAGGTAAATCGCGGGATGTGCTCCGGTGGCCAGTTTTCTGGAAGCGTACAACTGATCAATGAGACAAGGTCAAATTCTCCAACATGCAGAATTTCTGCTTGCGGGGAATCGAAATCTTCCTACTCTTTCTTAATTGTATAATAAGTGATATTTTAAAAAATTTATTTTATTTTAAAATAAGTGATATTTTAAATTTTAAGAAAAAATTAATTTTATTTTTAAATGTTAGTTTTATTTCTGGTCCTTTCCCGAATTTTACGTATAGTGAAAGCTTAGTGCATTGAGCTATTCTTTTATTTATATAATCAAGAATCATTATTTAATTTTTTAGATATTAATTAAAAATAAATTTAAAAAATACTTATAATTTTATAAGAATAAATATTTTTTTAAAGATTTATATAATCTAAAAACAGCATTTATTATGGGGAGGAGTATTCACGTTTTTGTTGAGTTCTCTTTATTTGGGCAACTATTTGTCTTGTGTTGCTTGACGAGAGGAACCGGGTTGGGCGTGCGAAGAGTTATGTCGGAACTTCACACGTGCCAATCCATTAGTTGTTGGTTTCACCTCTTCTTTTTGTTTAGTGGGTTAAATAAGGGTGTTTATATTAAATTAAATAATTTAATTTTAATAATTAAAAAATTATAAGTAAAAATGTTGTAGATTCTAATGAAATGAGTAGCTAAACTTTTATTATGTATCACAAAATTTATATAAGTATCCCACTTAATCAAAGCTAATTGTTTTTGTCGTCTCTTTTCTTCTCATTTGAACAATTTATCAACTAATTAAGTATAAACTTCCTCCTTTTATCCTTGTTTTTTTTTTCTTCTAATTTTTATGTTCTAAAAATGTACTTAATGTAAAAGTAAAATAGCGTTAAACACGAGATATTTGTAATTATGATGCAAGAATGAGACCCGTTCACACATAGTCTAGTGTCACGTTTATTATACTAACTCTGATTTATTTTATAAGAGTCGTTTTAGAAAATCATAAGGATAATAATTACTTTTTAAAAATCCACACCTTGCTCCAATTAATGATCCATGTATTTTTTTTCAAACACTCTCTCAACGATTATTACTCATTTTGACGAAAGATAAAGGTTAACATAAGTCAAAAATATATATATAATTAATGTTATTAATTGAAATAACCTTAGACGATATGAGCGAATATAAATTTCGCATTATTTTATGGCATGTATCTTCTTTTCTGCTATAAATAATTGACTTCTCTATTTATTTTCGTATAGGATTTGTACCCAATCATGTTTCACTGAGATTTTTTTTAGAGAAAAAATGTATTCCTTTGGAGTTTGGACAACAAATAAAGGCTAAGGAGTCATTTGGTAGAGTGTATTAAATAAAATAATGCATGCATTAGCTTTGTGTATTAACAATATCTTGTTTGATACATTTTTTCATCCTATGTATAACTAATGCAGCATTAGTTATACACCTTATTTGATATTATGTTTTGCATAACTAATACATAGCAAATCATGGTATTAACAATGCAAAGGGTCTTAATGCAAGCATTAGCATGGTTAAAGATACAAGAAGGAAGTGGCATCAGTGGAAGAGGAGGGTTAGATCTTGTTTAGCTTAGCTGCGAACAAAGAGTTTGATAGAATCAATCTACTTTCCTTGGCGAGTTCACTAGAACTGTTTTCATCAGGGTTGAAGGAAGGTGTTCAAAAGGCATCAGTGGACTTCAAAGAATTAGTCGGCTCAAAGCGTAGAGCGATTTAGGATCAGACTCTCTGTTGGCGGTTGGTGTCTCAGTGTGTTGTCAGGAGTCCATGACAAGTCCCTCAAAAAGTATAGTATGGAGGATATTTTTGTAAACAACTAATAATTTTTAGAAATTATGCAATATATGTTATTTCTAATACACCAAACTAAACGGTGGATAAAAAATAATCTTTGTATAACTAATGCAAGCATTACTAATTCACTCTATTCATCGTTATTTTTATACACTACCAAACGACCCCTAAGAGTAGTGCAGTGTCATTGAAAAAGACATTTTTTGCCCTCAATGTTGATGTACTGCCTAATTTGCTAACAGAGGTAAACCAATGTCTTGAAATGATAACGAATACTTACTAAACAATAAGGTGGAAAGGAACTATGGAGCTGATGAGTTAGTGAAAGCAACAACATTACCAAGAAAAAAATGAAATAAAAGTAAACGAAAGAAAGAGTTTCAGTCTATGTCCCTAAGTCGAATGTTTGAAATTGTTAAATATACCAGGTATACCGTGATGTATATCACGGTTTGTAGCAAATAGTCATAATTGTATCACACGGTTTTAGTACCATAATTGTACCATAATTAGAATTGTATTCTTACTATAGTTATAGGATTCTTGTACAAGTAGAATATGGTTTTGAGAGTAGAATAGGAATAGGATTTTCCTATTATGAAAATTGTAAATTATATATATACTCTTTCATTAATGAGAATAATCAAGGGATTATTTCTTTAATGGTATCAGAAGTCTAGGTATTAAAATCCTCTCTCCAAATTCTCCAAATTTCCTTCGACCTCCCTTGAATATCCGAGCCCCTTGTTCTCGGATTCCGTGTCGACGGTACCTCCTCTCTTCCCAAATTTTTCTCCCTACATCACGTCTTGCGTTGCTATTATGGCTAAGAACACGTTTCACCCTGCCCTCACTGTTTCTAACATCAAGAATCACATCCCTATCATTCTTGAAATAGAAAACGTTCAATGCGCGACGTGGGCCGAACTGTTCAAAGTTCATGCACGCTCGCATCAAGTCCTCCATCATATTATCCCCGCGGCTCTTATGGATACAAAGGTGCCCAAACCCGAGCATGATCCTAAATTATGGACGACTCTTGATGCCACTTTTCTTCAGTGGATTTACTCCACTATTTCTACCGACCTCTTGCAAACGATTATCGAACCAGACGCTACGGCGATGGCGGCATGGAATAGAGTACGTGATATATTCCAGGATAATCAGAATTCTCGTGTTGTTACCCTTGAGCAGGAATTCTCCCAGTCAATATGGAAGATTTTCCCAACGTTTCAGCATATTGCAAAAGGTTGAAAGAATTGGCAGACCAACTTCGCAACGTTGGTGCGCCAGTTACCAACGACCGTCTTGTCATTCAAATGGTTGCAGTCCTATCTGAGGCCTATAGTGGTGTTGACACACTTCTTCGTCAGAGCAGCCCTCTTCCGCAATTTTATCAAGCTCGTTCTATGCTTACGCTCGAAGAAGCAGGCTTGGCCAAAAAGGCGGCTACCAATGCTAGTCACGTAGTCATGATAACGTCCTCCACAAATTCTCCAGGTTTTGTTGATAATTCGGGCAAAAACCGTACTCACAGTGGCGGCAACAATAGTTGGAAAAATAATGCCAAAAACCATAGGGGCAAACGCGGTGGTTCCGGCGATAGTAACGGTGGCAGTGGGTCCCGCCCCAACAGCAGTGGGCCACAACCCAATTGGTCCCAACCTTGGGCCCCCTGGCCGTGGGCTTGGGCCAGTGGACAGTGGCCCAACAGCCCTACGGCCCAGTAGTTTCATCGCCTAGCCACTAGGCTGCCCAACAGCAGTTTTCTTGGCACAATTCCTTCTGGCTCAGTGGATTTCGCCCCAGTTCTGGGCCGGGGCAGCAAGCCGGTGTACTTGGGCCCCTGCCTCCTCAGGCCCATCATGTAGCGGGCCCCACCCCGATCAACATTGAAGCCGCGATGCACACACTTTGATTAAATTCTCCGGACACAAATTGGTACATGGACACCGGAGCTACTACCCACATGACGTCCGATCAAGGTACTCTCTCGTCTTATTCCAATTTGAGCAGTAATCATGGTAAAATTGTTGGTAATGCCAATTCAATTCCAATTCGTGGTTATGATCATAAAACTTTGTCTCCCCCCCCCCCCCATACCCCTTTATCTTGAAAAATACTCTTCATGCCCTTAAATTGATTAAAAATTTAGTGTATGTCCGTAAATTCACCAATGATAATTTCGTTTCTGTTGAATTTGATCTGTTTGGGTTTTCTGTGAAGGTTTTCAAAACGGGGAGTCTTCCCATGAGGTGTGATAGTAGGGGAGATTTTTATCCTATCACGCCACGTTCCGGTCTCTCGAGTCAAGCCTTGCCATCAATTTTTGCAGCCCTTGCTCCTTCCTTGTGGCATGCTGGTCATCCGGGATCGTCCATTTTGTCTTCCTTAGATCAAAATAATTTTATTTCTTGTAAGGGTACGCGTAGTACTCCGAATTGTCAATCTTGTTCTTTAGGGAAAATTGTTAGATTGTCATTTGTAGACTCTAATTCTCATACTTTAATGCCATTTGATATTATTCATAGTGATTTATGGACATCTCCCGTTCTCAGTTCTTTGGGTCATCGTTATAATGTTCTATTTCTGGATGATTATTCTAATTTTATGGACTTTTCCGATAGCGAAAAAATCTCTAAGTTTTTTCCACTTTCTTAAAATTTAGAGCATTCATTAGAACCCAATTCGAACGGGAAATTAAAAAATTTCAATGTGATAATTGCAAAGAATATGATAATGGGGTGTTTCGGGAGTTTTGTGTTAATAATGGAATCAATTTTTGTTTTTCTTGTCCTCATACGTCTTCACAAAATGGGAAGGCCGAACGCAAAATTCGTACCATTAATAACATTGTCCGAACTTTATTGATTCATGCTTCCGTACCCCCTTCTTTTTGGCATCATGCTCTACAAATGGCTACATGTCTTCTTAACATTCTTCCTACCAAAGGTTTGGCATATTCGTCCCCTTTTCAAATCTTATATAATAAGGCTCATTCGTATTCACAACTTAGGGTCTTTAGGTGCTTATGTTATCCGTTATTTCCGTCCACCACAATTAACAAACTTCAGGCCCGTTCTACCCCTTGTGTGTTTTTGGGTTATCCGTCTAATCATCGTGGTTACAAATATATTGATTTATCGTCTAATAAAATCATCATTAGTCGCCATGTTATTTTTTATGAATCCCAATTTCTGTTTGCTAAAGAGTAGTTCAGTGCCTAGTTCGTATAATTCTTTGGATGACGGTGTCTCCCCGTATATTATCCACCATTTATCGGACATGTCCCGCACTCAAAATCCACCAACGGGCCCACTGCCGTTGGGTCCACAGTCCCGTCGCCAGAAACTGTTCCGGCCACTGTGTCTAGTCCAGTGACTAGGCGATTGCCGGTAATGGGCGATTACCCGGCCCATTCTGACCTTTGTTCGATCCGCAGGTTCCTCGATTTCCACTGTTGGGCTAGGCAATTAAAATCCGCGTGTCCGATCTTTCTCAAAATTCCCCCAATTCTCCCCCGAGTCATAGACCAGTCACTCGTAGTCAACTGGGTATTTTTAAACTGAGAAGGCATTTTAATTTAAATTTTAATGTTCTTAAATCACCCCTACCCCGTAATCCTACGTCTGCTTTAAATGACCCGAATTGGAAAATTGTTATGACAGATGAATATAATGCTCTTATTGATAATAAGACATGGGAGTTGGTGCCCCATCCATCTGGTGTTACTATTATTCGGTCTATGTGAATTTTTGCTCATAAAGACAATTCTGACTGTTCTTTTGCGAGGCATAAGGCTCGTCTTGTAGGTGATGGTAAGACTCAGCAGGTTGGTGTGGATTGTGGTGAGACATTTAGTCCGGTGGTCAAGCCGGCTACCATTCGCACTGTGCTCAGCTTGGCTATTTCGAAAGCATGGCACATTCATCAGTTAGCTGTGAAGAATGCTTTCTTACATGGTGATCTCAAGGAGACAATCTATATGCATCAGCCCTTGGAGTCTAGGGATCCCAAATATCCTCATCATGTCTGTTTATTGAAGAAGTCATTGTATGGGCTTAAGCAGTCCCCATGGGCTTGGTATAAGAGGTTTGCAGACTATGTTTCGACTATTGGGTTATCTTACAGTAGGTCTGATAATTCATTATTCATATATTGTCGTGGTTCTTTCCTGGCTTTTATATATTATTATATGTGGATGATATTAGCTTGACTGCTTCTTCTGATGCATTACGTCAGTCTATCATGACAATGCTCAGTTTTGAGTTTGCTATGAAAGACTTGGGGCCCTTGAGTTACTTTTTGGGGATTGTTGTCACTCATGCAGGTGGGTTATTCTTGTCACAACGGAAATATGTAGTTGAGATCATTGAGCGAGCTGGTATGTCATCATGTAAGTCCACTTCCACTCCGATTGACACTAAACCCAAGTTAGGGGCTGCGACTGGCTCCCCTTACGAGGATTCACCCGATATCACAGTCTTGCAGGGGCACTCTAGCATCTTACGTTCACAAGACCAGATATTACGTATGTCGTACAACATGTGTGTTTGTTTATGCATGATCCCAGGGTTGAGCACATGAATGCACTTAAACGCATTATTTGATACATCTAGGGAACACTTGACTATGGCTTACATTTATATCCGTCTTCGACGTCTACACTTGTCTCGTATACATATGCTGATTAGGGTGGCTGTCCAGACACCAGACGCTCTACGTCTGGCTATTGCATGTTTCTTGGTAATAACTTGGTCTCCTGGTCTGCGAAGCATCAATCGACGTTGTCCTGCTCTAGTGCAGAGGTTGAGTATCGAGGGGTAGCCAATATGATCTCTGAATCCTGTTGGTTACGTAATCTTCTTTTAGAGTTTCATTGTCCTATTCAGAAACCTACCTTGATTTATTGTGATAATGTTAGTGTCATCTATCTTTCTGGTAATCCGGTTCAGCACCAGCGCACTAAACATATCGAGATAGACATTCACTTTGTTCGCAAAAAGGTAGCTCGTGGACAAGTACTCGTTTGTCATGTCCCTTCTAGGTATCAAATTGCAGACATCTTTACCATAGGTCTTCCCTCGGTCCTTTTTGAAGATTTTAGGAACAGTCTTAGCGTACGAAGATCGTCCGCTATGACTGAGGGAGTGTGTTAAATATACCATGTATACCGTGATGTATATCACGGTTTGTAGCAAATAGCCATAATTGTATCACACGATTTTTGTACCATAATTAGAATTGTATTCTTACCATAGTTATAGGATTCTTGTACAAGTAGAATAGAGTTTTGAGAGTAGAATATGAATAAGATTTTCCTATTATGAAAATTATAAATTATATATATATTCTTTCATTAATGAGAATAATCAAGGGGTTATTTCTTTCATAAATAGATGATTTTCTACACAATAAGGTTGATGTATAAATGTAGACATGAAACTCAGAGGATGTTTTCCTTTGTTGCTCAGACTCTCGAAAATGGTGTTGCACCCGTGTCGGATCCTGCAAAAAGCATTACTTTTGACGGATCCAACACATTGAGAATCCGAACAACATAAGTTTCTAGACACGAAAACCACCTCGATTGGATCAGAGTAAACAACAATGTCGGACAAAGCAGTACCGGTAGATGCCAGCAATCTCTTCTATGGATAACAGTCCACATTAATCACTTGAAGCCACAACTGAAATTCCTCAAACAAGGGTTTACAGCTTACTAAAATTGCAATCAATCGATGCTATAAAGAGGTTCTTCAGCTACCAAGGTTCACTTTGCAGGCAAAACTAAGCATCGGTTAAAGCTACTATTTTCCTAATACACAGCAAAAAAAATAAAAGCTGTGCTTTACAAGGTTAAGGTCAGGACTTCATTTTGCAAACCACAATTGTCTTATAGAAAATCATCACAATTCTTAATCAGAAATAAAGAAGCCAAAGAGTCATAATTTCGAACAACAAATAGCCCATTAATATATCTGCCGGGTATTCAAACTCAATCAAAAATCACATGTGATGCTAGAAATAAAGTACATAGCATGCTTATTTGCATCATCCTTTCAGGTTAAGCAAAAAGAGAACAACATAAAAACGGAAGAGGGTGCAGTCACATCATTCATACTGATCTTTCACCGAATCACGCTAATTCTGTCCAACTACAATCATTCAGCAGCAACTCTTTTCTTCGTAGTGTAAGGATAGTACTCCTTGCCATTGTCAGTTCTCGTGGTTGCACCTAATGAATCAATTATACCAGAAGTGACTGCAAGTGCTGCTCCAGCAGAGAGAGCAGTTGAAATACTCCTTCCTACAAGGGTAACAGCCAACTCAGCCAAAAAAAATTCCTTAGTATCCCAGTAACATTTGGGTTGCCTATTACCAGAGACAAGGGTAAAGAACACCATCAATGAATAATGTACTTAATCCGCTGAATTGCCTTTGCAACTCGTGATTCTAAACTTTTGGTTCATGAAAAGTTCATTCTGCACAGGGATTTATATTGATATGTTCTCAAATGTTTGTAGCAGCAGCGGTTGAGTCAAGGGGTTACTGCTCTCCGTTAGCAAGTGCGGACGTATCTTAAAAAAGACACCCATATTTCTTTCAGGAACTAAATGACATGCCATGCAATTTGGCTGTGGTTATGTTTAAGACATCTTTTTGCATACAACAAATTCTATGCCGATCAGATTTATGGGGAACTTTCATGTGTTTTTATGTTTGTGGAGTTTAAAAACTTAATAGGCATCTACATAGAGAGGATAAAGGAATTAACTAGAAGCCTTCACCGCAAACCAAGAACACCAGGGTGCGGAAATGATAAGAAGTTGTGCACCAGTCACAATGCCAATTGAATGTCAGCACAGAAAATTGGGACTGCGCTGGATGTGCACTAACAAACCAATCTGCAACATGCAATAATAGCTTCTCTCCTTTTTCTTTTGCTGATTCTAATTTTTCCATTACATATAAACAAATTTCCAGCAAGTGCAACAATAGACTTGTATCTGTCATTCCACAAATGCTTTTTTAATAAGAAATCATTCCACAAACACTTATCTCAGTTGAAAGGATGTTGTTGGGTGGAGGGGAGGTGATTACCTTTGTAACCCAGAATAGAAGCACCAGCAACGAATCCACCAACTGCTCCATTAATAAAATCTCTTTTCATCCTGTAGTTCTGCACCAGCTGTTCTACCCCTATATAGACTCCACCAATAGCAGCAAAGGTAACCCCGTGGTTTCCCATCATTTTCAATGTCCGAATCAAACCAGGAAGAGCAACATTTCTCTCAACACGGGGTACATCATGCCAAGTGGCAATAATGGCACCCCAAAGAGTACCAGCAACTAGACCTGTGGTTGCACCTTTAAATGTTTTCATTCCTGGTGTATCCTCCTCTTCATAATACCTTAACTCTGCAGCATCATCCATGATTTTACTCGATCCTTTACCAAAACAAAAGCAAAAATTGTCAAAAAAGAAAAAACATAATTGTGAAAACAAGCTATGCTTGAACTAATAACCAGATACCAAAGGCAAGAGACAGTAAGAAATAGTGCATCGCGAACAGAAATGTTGAAGCAAGAAAACATCTCAGTCCATAAGAAGCAAATGATGAGAAATATAAATGCTCACATAAATTTAGTTTGGTCATGACCCTATATACTTACCCTATCCCATACATAAAAATTTATAAGATTGTGTCGGCACATCTAGGTCTATAACTACTCTTTCTGGCCTTCTAATTCTGCCTCAATTTTTCTTACCCATTACTTGAATTACAAAGTTCTCCATGTAAGCAGTTCGAATAGATGCAAGACAGTACTACTTAATAGCTATGTTGCTTAGACTCTTTAACAATGCTACCTTGGTGCGTATTGGATCCTCCAAAAGTAGAGCATTTTTGGATGATCCGATACGGATGCAGCCGGCAATATTTTTGGAGAGTCCTAGCAACATAGTTTAATAGTATTTGGAACTAATCTTACATCTTTTTTTCTTCCGATTAACTGATATCTTTGCAATAAGGAACCTACTTGCATTCATTTTACCTATTAATCATATCTCAAAAAAACACTCTGATGTAGTACACTATTCAAACTTTCTTTTAAATCTCTAACCAAATCAAGTAGGTTCAACAAAAATGTGAGGAAGAAGGATTAGAAGTTCGTAAAAAGCAATGTGAACAATCACATTCAGAAAAGCAGCAAAAGTCTAAGTAAGGCTTGACAAGTGATCCTCCCTGATATCTTCACACCATGCCATTGAAAGTTGAAACTCAACTGCAGATTTGATTTTTCTAAGACACGCTATCCGTTGGTCACCAAGTTAAGATGCCACTAACCAATTGTGATGTAGAAATGTACGAAGGTTAGAGATAAGCAAAAGAAAATGAAGACAGACTATAAGTACATGCTCAAGCAAAGGCAATGCTTCTTTTCTCCTCAAATTGTCATTTCAGATATGACAGAGACTTATCATTTGAAGCACTAGTTACTTCAAATTCCATCTTTAAAACATTTATCTAAACAGAGAAAATGAATTAACACATTTTTTCTTCTAAATACATCATCTCAACTCAACTAAAGGATAGCCTGTCTGTGATATAAGAAACTTCAAAGACAAGTAAGGTTTGTATCTTATCTAGATCACACATAGTAAAATAGACAACTAGTTCATTTCAAATGCAGCACATCGTTAGATGCTTTATTAATCCCATTATCCCAAACTAGTTGGAATAGGCTATATGAATCCTACGTATTCATTTAACTCTGATCTGGCTCATATTATTCCAATACTAAGAATGTGGTCGGTATGAAGGGAAATGTTTCCAGGAAAATAAGTGGGTTTCTCATATATTTTCTTGTGTTCGGTACGTAAGCAAAAAATATTATCCTAAAAGCATTTGTATATAATCTAGACAAATACTTTGGAAGGTGGAGTGGGGGTGTGGGGGTGTGGGGTGGTGGGGATGGGGCTACTGGAGTGGGCGTGAAGATGAGGTGTGTTGGAGAGTGGGGAGGACACAATCAATGTGGAATGACACTTGTGGAACTTATTTTCACTACTTCCACTAGGGAAGTCATTTTTAAGGAATTTATTTTCCTAGAGAAAATATTTTTCAAAATTTTTGACCAACCGAACATGGAAAAATTGGAAAGGATTTTCTAGAAAATGTTTTCCTCCATACCGAACACACCCTAAATAATTTGTCTTTTAATGAAAATTAGGGGTACACTACCCCTAAAGTATGAGGTTCTCTAAACCTCATACTTATGAATTATACCTACACCATTATACAAGTTCCTAACCTAAACAAAAGGGCTATTAGCAAACAACAAACCTAATATAGCAATAACTTATCCTTAATCTTAACAAGTTAGTGCCTGTATGGATGGGCTTATAACTTATGGCTTATAAGCATAAGCCATAAACTTATAGTTGTTAGCTTATTCTTGTTATTTTGGCTTAAAACAAGTGTTTAAAAGCACTTTGTGTTTAAAAGCTCTCAAGGTAGGGATAAGATATGCGTACACTCTACCAACCCCACTTGTGGGGTTATACAGAGTATGTTGTTGTTGTACTACAAAAGTGTTTAAAAGCTATTTGGCTTAAAGGCACCTAAAATAAAACAATCCAAACAGGCTCTAAGTATCACCGACATACTGGATTTTATATCCTTAGAAATTTTGCTCCTCAAACATGACCTAAAATAAAAAACTGCGATCTAATTATACAGACCTATGCAGAATCCATATAACAAAAATGAAGCTCATATTCCATTTAACTGATACAATTTTACGACTTCTATAAACCCTAGAATTAGATTACATTTCTGCATTTTTTCTAATAAAAAGGAGAGAAAATAATAGAATTGAATACAAATAACTAATGTGCAGCTAATTACTGTACAACATTTGTTAGCTAAGAGAACTCACCAAGCTGTGAATGGCACTGATTGATCTGTTTTTGCGATGTGTGAGAGAGAAGGGAGCGAAGAAGATGGCTTGTGCAATTTGGTACTAATATAATGGTCCAATTGATCAATTTTGAGAATCCGGCCCAATAAACAAAGCACGTAACCCTTTGTCTAGTGGGCTTTATAGGCCCATTGTTATTTTGCAACTCTAATCCATTTGGATAAGTAGAAATAGTGGCCACTGGTTATTTTTCGTCTCTATAATGAAAAATAGCTTTGGTATTTTCGGGTAAGATTCTGTGAAAATGTCCTAGAATTTCACCTGTGAAATTTGAAACTCCATGATTGCACTATTTTTAAATTACAAGGGTTGAAAAGTAGCTATTTGTGAATTTGATCTAAAAATAGTGCTTACTGGTCATTTTTCGGCAGTGTCTTTGAAAAATTGTCAATCATGAAGTTTCAAATTTCCACAGTTGAAACTCCAGAATTTGAGTTTCACCTTACCATTTGAAACTCCATGACAATGGTTGTTTTTTAATTACAAGAGATGAGAAGTGATTATTTGTGAATTTTAACCTTTAAATTATTTGCACCATATTTCCCTTTTTAGGCCACTTTTTAAATGCTGTCCACACAAATTTCTCTACTTCGGTATTCTCCCCACCTTAGCATATTACCAGTGATAAGTTTAACTTGTATTCAGCGACACTATTAAGAGAATTTTAATCACCTAGAAGATGGTTAAATATAATGCTTTATATTAGGTGAGATTAGTAACCTGAAACCTAAGCTAAATCATATTTATAATGGATGGTGCCAAAGACAAATTGGTATTATGATCGTGCAAGTTAGTGACAACTGACAAACAAAGAGCGAGCACTAGTGTTTTATTTCCTTTTGAATACATAGGTTGTAACCTTTATGTCGATAACAAGAAAATGGAAAAGAAAGACTACCCATATAAATTCGTGCTTATCATGATAATAATATTTTTTGTGTGCAGAAAGGATCATATTCTAATTGACTTATTTCTAAAATTCAACAACCATCACCCTTCTCATGGGGTGTACAACCATCACCCTTCTCACGGGGTGTGGTGGGATGGATGAAATCTCTCCACGCTTTAACTCCTTGTAAGGAACGTTTTCCCCTTTAGTGGGCCCTATGCATCACAAATCCAAATTAGTCAAGCCAATGTATTTCACATACCGGATGACTAAACCAGCAAGAGACATGACTATGAACATCATAATGAAGCATCTTTATTGATAAAGGTTCAAACTTCATTTACCAGCTCCAACACATCATTTTGCAACATCATTACAAGAGCAATGTCTACGTTCTTAACAGGTTAAATATTATCCCTTTCTGTAATTTTGAGCTGGGAAGGTTGAATTACCCCCTGAATATCATATATCAAGAGGGAAAAATCAAGCAAGTCATTTTAACAGTTCAAGAAGAAAACATAGTCATCTTGGGTCTCGTCCAACATAAGTTCATAGTAGTGGTCATTCGTCAACAAAGAGCCTCGCGGACATCAACTAGTTAATCAACAAAATGGTCTTACAACCGTGATCATAAATGAAAAGAGAGGACACTCAAAGAGTCCAATGCACATTCTGAGCAGAAGGATGATAACCCTTAGAGTGGTCCAATTCCATGTATTGTCTTCCATCACCGTGCTGAGACATCCCAAGCTCGGCACAGTACGGATCATCAGAAGCCTGTAACATTTGACCTAAACCGAGATCAGAAGGCATCGCATGCGAACTACTGCTAGGGCTTGAGAAGTGATTGGTAGGTGCACCATGGGAACCTGAAGGTTGGATGGTGTGGACCCCATCAATGTTAACCCCAAGACTTGAGGATCGGTCCCTTGATCCCCAGGACCGATTTGACAGAAGAGAGAGAGCACCAGTGGAATCCGAGACTCCAGGAAAACAGTCTCCTGAAGGAACACTAGGACCCGGATAACTGGTCCTGGTAGCTGAACCTTGCAGAACAAGCTCACTTGCAGCATTTTCAGAATCATTCAGCCAAGGACGTTGAAGGAATTTCCCTGATGCAGTAGATTGATGATCCCATCCTTGTTCAGATGCTCTAGTATTTGGCCATGAACTCTCATTGACATTTTGGTGTGAGCTGAAGTCTACCAGAAAGCTTCCGGATCTACTGCTATTATTTTCTACAAGTTCAAACCAAAATAACCAGAATCGGCATAAAGTTCTTTCTTTTTAGAAAAGGAAAAGAGGACAGCTTAAATTTTCAAGTATTAATGCAAACAAAGAGAGAAAAGGAGAGGAACGCTATCAAACCAAAAATTGATGAAGAAAGATTCCCATAGTGTGTAGAGAAAAGAGATCCAGATGGAGGCTTCCTACGGCGCTCATTATGGCATGCCAGTCGCCTGCGGCAACTCCTTTTTCCTTGGTCAAATTCAGGCAATTGATGGAACCTGGAACCATGTACCGAGCGGCTATTAATTTCATGAACAAAGGAAGCTATAGAAAAGTAATCTGAGAAGCATATAAGACAATTTGGCTAGTCATTTTGATTGATCCTCAAATCTCTCATACAAGTATTAAAAGCCCATTCTAAAAGTAGAAAAGTTTACTGAAACACCAGGAAATACCTACTCATGCCCGGTGTTTAAACCAAACCAAGCAATTTAAGCTTAGGAGTTAAAAGTTAAAGTGAGAATACACATCACTTTAACCATGTTTAAGTAATAAATGTATGTATGAACGACACATGTCTTGCATTCAATGGTTTAGTGTAAATATCTGTGGCTAAATTCACCCCCGCAATATTCCATTCAAATAGGTATCATCTAAAATTAGGAAATCCTAAAATTGCGGAACATGGCTCTCAACACAAACAAGTGTTTCTGCTGTCACAGCAGAAAGTGTACTCCAAAAATCGGCTTTTTTCACATAGGGCATGATAGAGGATTATGAGGTTTCCACACCACAAGCAATATGGCTCCCCCAAAACCAAAATTCTCTGAATATACAAAAATACATTTGTTGATAGTACTCTCAGTTAATCTTTTGTAATAAGCAATACGAGAGTAACTAGTAATGCTTGCTAGTTCAAGTACACTTGTATTAAGTTTCAGTCTAACCAATACACGTGAATTGTTTTGCCTACGTAAGAACAAAAACATAACATACACAGCGTCTTCGAGTACTCAAGGAAAACTAAAACTATACACACATATCTGAATAAGACTGACATAAACACATAGGCTTCTTAGTTATTTTCAGAGTGACACTAATGATTGTGCATTGCGCATCCTTACTCAGATTTTCCCAAATTTCAGTACTAGATTATTTTCGTGCTATCAAGACCAAAATATTGCACGTGTGTGAGTTGATGGGATTTGTCAATTACTTAACTTTTTTACATCACAAAGGTGCATAGCTCGGAAACTTCATGACTAATATCACTTCTCACTAAATATCACCTAATAAAGATTGTGAGAGTGGTTTAATCTTTTTGTTGTTCAGCGCACTTGATTCTAGTGTTTAACTCAATACTTTGTTTAAGAAATCTTTAGCATGTGAATGAAGTTAACCAGAATGAAAGCAAGAATTTAATTTCTATTTCCTTAGTATGGTGGACATAATGTTCTTAACAACCACCGAGACTAGAATAAGGAATCAACGAAAGCAATGCATTTAAAGTCACCAAAGAGAAACACATAACTTTATCATAGTACCCAATAAAACATTAGTGACATAAACCAGCTAGAAGCAGAGAATCAAAACTCTTACAAAATAAGATAAAGAGTGAAGTTTATAGTTTTAAGTACCACAATGTAAGTAAATATACAATGTTATATTGCTGTAAATTATTACATCTAACCATCACTTTCTAGCAAAAAGTGGGTCGTCTAAGATGATTCCCCTAGAATCAGTTGATCCAAAACCAAAAATTGTATGAGTGATAGGGCATAGGATTTCGAAAAGAAATGAAACATCACCCAATGTAAAAGTATATCCAGTACCTTAATCTTTCCTAATATTGGCAATTTATCTATCCTACCAATCAATAAAGCAACACTAAATTTAATTATTATCTGAAAAGCTAGTGAAAACATGACATAACAGCAACTAATATAGCAGTGAATTGCTTCCATCAATACCCTTTTATCTTCCAGCAAAAATCAACTCAGTAGGCTAATTATCTATCTTGTGAAAACGATTATGAATGTTTCTGTATAGATAGTTGTAATACCCCGAAAAGCCCGAGAACATCTTGGATATGACTTGAAACGTATTATAAACATGAAATGGTAAAAGGGTTGTGTCAAAAACATTGGTTTATAGTGATGGTGATTGAAGGATTCCTTGGGGAGAAAGAAAGATCAATAACTAACGAGAAGGACAAAAGATTCAAATGAATGAAACATGCCTTCGGGAGCTATCCATTCATCAATGATTCTTGAATCATAGTAAAGTATTATTGTGGGAACAATGGAAGTTGAAGCCAAGAAGATAAGCAGACTCCTATAAAAATCAGAAATTGAGTAAATACTATGGGTGTGTTTGGTACGAAGGAAAATGTTTTTCTAGAAAATATTTTCTTGGAAAACAAGTTGGTTTATTACTTATTTTCTAGTGATTGGTAAGTAAGCAAAAGAATATTATCCCAAGAGCATTTATATTTAATATAACAAAACACTATGGAGTGGGATGTGGTGGGGCACTGGGGAGTGGCAGGTGTTGAAAAATATGTTAGATATATCTCAAAAAGAATATTGTATAAATTCATCCTCTTTACACCAAGTTAATGGGTATTCAATATGCCAATTATTATTGTCCAAATTCTAACATTCTTTTGGCATTTGTGAGACAAATATTCAAAACCATAAAGAGCCTTGATTAGCCAATTCTAACTTTAGTTTTTTCAATCATAACAGACCCTTGAATTGGCTTTATTATGTGATAATAATGTTGTCATTAACCACTAGCCCTATATTGTCTTCATTATTTAGCCTCTTTAATGTCCATTGATTTCCATTCTTATGAGATGTTTTTTATCACTATAAATATTGACAAGTCCTTTCTGGTGGGGATGTGAAAAATCAATAGAAAAATTCTTCCACCCATATATTATGTGTGCGGCTGGGTTTTCTTTCTTGATAAATCTTTGTTAGATTCTGGCTCATAGTTTTATACTAGAAGAGCTTATTGAATCATGGGGATACACTCATACCGGGTGAAATATCCTTAAGGACAGTGTCTTCGAATACGCCTTAAGCTATAAAGAATTCCTACAAGTGTTCGTGATCAAGTATTTTTCATAAGATTTTCAACAGCAGAGAGTGTGATGGTCAAGGGTGGGGGTTGGGGCGTTGGGAGGGTGGAGAGGAGACAATGAACTTGTAATGCTACTTAAGGAACTTGTTTTCCCTACTTTAAGGGAAGTCATTTTACTCATTTTCAAGGAATTTGTTTTCCCAGAGAAAATGTTTTCCAAAACATTTTGACCAACCAAACATAGAAAATTAGAATCATACCAAACACACCCTACGCCTTTAGATTAAGTAAAGGCAAAAGCTTAAAGAGGATGGGGAGCTTTTCTCTTACTTGCTTCCACTAGAGGAGAAGGGAAGTTTCAGACTTTCAGTCTTTCATACCAGTTACAAGCATCCCCAGCCTTCCCCAAAACAAAAAACAGGAAAAAGAGGAGGATAGATATAGGTTGGCGGGAAAGAAAGAAATGAATACTTCCCTTTGCAAATTGTCTGCCACCTCAGTATACCTACCATGTCTAGAGAAGAGGAACATCACCCTTCTTTTCCAATTCAAACACAATACTCATCACAAACATAAAACCTTTTGGAGTTGGCAAATACATGATTTTTTAATTCTCGAATCATCTCCTTTTCTTCCTTTCCCTTAAATGTACGAAAACAGCACACATCACTTCTGCATAATCATTTAGAAAAGCACAAAAGCGCCAAGACGTAAAAACTACCTCAGACAATACTATAATCAAGACGTTGTTAACACAACATTGGCAAAACCAATAGTCTTACTTAAGCAGACCATCTCAAATTAATGAACTTCAAAATGTTCTTGGATTCAGGGGATAATGAAACACACCAAAATTAACCAAAACCACCTTACTTAACTAGCCAAGCCAACTAAATTATTCTAAGCAAGAAGCTGTTAACACAATATTCGCAAAATCCATTGTCATACTTAAGCACTCATTATCTCAAATTAATGAGTTTCAACATGTTCTTGGATTTAGGATATAAGGAACACACCAGAATTATCCAAAAACCACCTCTACTTTAACTAGCCAAGCCAACTAAGCTACTATAAATAATCAGAACAATCCTTACAGCAAACAATCAACACAATAATTCAACAAACCCACAGTACATAAACAATTACTATAGGTACAAGAACCACTAGTCCATAAGTCAAACATAAAAAAACAAGAATGCCAGCATAATTTACACTATAAAAAGTGAGTTACACATACCCTATTGACACAGCTCTATATATAACTAGTTCATAAATACATTTCTGATAACAGTTATACTATTATTATACTAGCAAATATGGAAAATTAAGTTGACTAACCTGCTACACTGTTGACAAAACCTCTGTTCAAGACCAGCAACAATAACAGTAGGTGATTTAGAATGCATACCACAAACTTTATGCCTAGAATAGTAAGCCTTAGCATCACTCAGATCTACCTGACAACCTTCAACTTGACACCTAGGTGGTTGACCCCCTTGCACCACCCCACCCCTCCCCCTCTTCGCCGGCGCCGGTGGCATGTCACCGTCTCCGGTCACCGGAAATGATGACCCACCCACATTTCCAAAATATATTTTCTTGCCAAACTTCAAACCATTTAAAGAATCAGAATTACAAGAACCCATTTCAATTTACTATATTCAGTGCCCATTCATGTCTAAATCATTATAAAAGGTGTCATTTTTATACATTATATAAAGTAACACATCTCAGTCCAATAAGTTTTCGCTATCCGCGTACCCAAGAAAGATATATATATATATATATATATATATATATATATATATATATATATATATATATATATATACGAAGGAAAAAACAAGATATACTGTGAAAAAGATCACTTTTTAAGTACTTTTATTTGTTTATTTGGAGTTATCTCGATATGGGTATTATTGAATTATGTGCATATGAGTATATAGAGGAGAAGAGAGGGTAGTAGTAAAGGTGAGATTTTTTTGGTTTTCTTGATTTACTATGTGTATATTACTTCATATTAACAACTTTTCAGCCCATAAAGATATAAGGTATGCTATACTTCACTCCCTAGACATTACACACGATATATTATTATTGTTTTTGCTTTCTTGATATAAGGTATTGTGAAAAGTAGACAACTGACAATGGGCCATGATGTCAGTTTGGGAGGATGTGCAGGTACCCCATTTGTTCTGAAGGGACTGTCAAATAATGGAGGTGTGAGAGCAAAGAAAGAAAGAGAAGAGAGTTGTGTTGTTGGTTTTAGTTTTTTGGGGGGCCTTTTGAGAGTGCTTTTTGGGGAGTTAAAACTTAAAAGCAGTTTTACAACTCTGCTATAGCTTTTTGGGGGTCACTAACTCCCCGATTTAAATGTTACTTTGTCGGTCAGATTATTTCTAAAGATATTAATCTTGATCCCTCAGTACTCTCCCGATTCTTCAGCACTACTAGTAAATTGTGAGATGTGTCTAAATTATCAATTCTTGTAGATAGTATAGTCTCGGTCCCTCAGCACTACTACTAATAAATCGCGAAATGTGCCTGAATGACCAGAGTTTAAGAACAGAACAATTGATCATACCCTAGAAGAGAGCAAATTGCTCCCACCATGTTCGAACCCACATTGCAGGCCTCCATCTGGATTTTAAGTTCCCTTCCTTTGCCATCCAGCTATGTCCCGGTGACTATAAAACACAATTTTCTAATCTTTGCTTAACAATTATCAAAAAGAGTGTATATTTAATTTTTAATTTTTAATTTTTAAATCAAAAAATGTTCACTTATCAAATCAATAAAAATTAACTTTATTTTTCAGATTTACACTTATTAAGTGTTAGGTGATCAATTCCAATACTTATTTAATTAGAGATATTTTAATCAAATTACTTATTTTTACCTATAAGTTAATATTTTCTTAAGGAGTGTAAAAATGGCTAAGTGGACAATCTTTTTATCCGGAGGGAGTAATAACATACTCATTTGGCATGAGGGATAAAAGATTTTAATCTCGCGATTAGTTATCCCGAGATTGTAATGTTATTCTTATTCATGTGAGATGATGGAATAACTAATCGCGGGATAATTTGTTCCTAACCAAACGATCCCTTATTATATTCTCACAAGTGAGATCTAAAAAGCGTCAGTGTAAGTAAACTTTACTCCTATCTCTTTGCAGGGTAGAAAGGTTATTTTGTAATAAATCCTCGACTTAAGAAAATTATCTAATTTTTGCTTCTTTTCATTTTTCCCCACTTTGCAAATCTCTTTTTATATTTGGTGTTTAGTATCTAACTTAAAAATTTTAAACTCAAAATCTCTAATTAAGAATATAGAAATCCTTTATGTTCCACTTTGAAACTTTGCTATAATAAATGTAAACACAAATTTATTTCCTAAGAATAATAAGACAAAAATAGTATAACAAATGTAATAGTGTTTGATTTGAAAAATGACAAACGGTTACGATTTTTAGAATATCACAAATTTAAAGATATGTAGTCATTTGATTCTTTTCTTCGCGAACGTGGGTTCAAGAGATTGAGAGTCTATCTTGAACTTGATAGACGTTAGATTTGAATCAAGAATTTGATTTTGAATTTATTGTGTGTCACGAATAATTTGATAATCGTTACAAATCAGGATTTGAGAATCGGATATCACTAACATAAAATTTGAACATTCTACTTGCAGGGCCGGCCAGAGGGCCAAGCCACTGAAGCGGGGGATTTAGGCCCCAACATTTTAGGGGCCTCAATTTTTTATCCGGTATTTTGTACTTATATTAGATTTTTTTATTAATTCAATTTCGAGACACGCCAAGCCGATTAAAGAGGGAATCACTTTCTAATAAGTTTTTTTTTCATTATAAGGCTCGAACAAGAGTAGCTTATCGAAGAGGCGTATCTAGCATATTAAATATGGATTCAATTGAACCCCTACTTTTTAACATGGAACATAAATTTATATGTAAAAAATTATTAAAATTGTAATAAATAGTAAATATGAACCCATAATTTTAAAAGAATATTGGGTTCTGTTAATGTTGGGTTTGGTATTGTGACATTTTGCCCAACATATCATTTTTAGTACTAAGTTAAAATTCATAAATGTTGGAACAAATGTCACGACATTTGGACCAACATTCTGTCAAACAGTTTTGCCTTACTTCACGGACTGAAGCAAATATTGTAGGAGTTTTACCACGATGTAAAAGTTAATTGGCAAGGTGTTTAGGAGCTGATAAAACACGTGGGAAGAACAAGTCAAAGATGTTGTTAAGCTTGGGGAACAAGTCCAAGAAGTTGAAGATTTTGCTCAATGATCTTCTCCAACAAATCCTATCGGCTGCCCACCTTTCCCTCAACCTCCACAACCAATCGATGAGTTTTTCAAGAAAGACTCTCTACTATTAATAGAGAGGGGAGAAGAGTGAATCGATATCCAGAATCAGATTGCAAAAATATCAAGAGAGCTCTCGAGAATTCATTTCAGAAAACTGGATCGCTAGTGTTGACTGAGCGTGTCGACGACATTATGTCCAACATTATAATTGTTGTTTAGATTCTAGATTTGTTCTTTATTGAAGTAATTATAATGAGATGTTGTTCGGTCGCACATTCAACATAGCGTTCAGATTCATGTGCCTTCCAGAACCAGGGGTATTCGAGCCTGTTGCGTACGATTAGCCAGCCTTGCGGCTATGTCTATTTAGATAGATTTTTCAGGCAGAAGTCATTTGCGACTTTAAACTTTTAATTCCTTTGTATTATTTTGTAATATTGTAAAAGAATGAATTTATTCAATTGTATATATTTACACAATACTTTCGGTCACTGACCATCATAGGTTATATAATCAATATAACCTATGAAAATATTAAACTTTTGTGTTCTTTATTATTTCTGCTACTATTTACTCTTCAAAAGTTTTTCTGTTTTATCGAAGTGTTGTCACTAGTGTCAGACAACATTATTGCCGACATTTACAAACTGCATTGGCATTCGATTTGTTTTTACTTTCAGTTTGTGTTTTATTGTTCCATAGTACACCCCCGGGATCAATCAAGTGGTATCAGAGCCAACACTTAACACAATAAGTGTTTGGTCCTATCATTTGAAGCTATGGATCCGGCTAATCCAAATATTGGTAGACTTCCCATTTTAGATGGTACAAACTATGTCTATTGGAAGATTCGCATACGTTCTCACATCAAATCAATTGATGTTAGGTCATGAAGATCTATAATCAATGGATATGTTGTTCCAATGTTGCCGCCGGATGAGGAATGTGACATTCTTGTTAAACCTGAATCCAAATGGACGGCGGAAGAAACCAATAATGCTAGCTTTAACGAACAAGCCTTAAATGTAATTTTTGGATAGGTTGATCTTTACATGTTCAAACTCATTCAAAACTGCCCAACGGCCAAGGATGCATGGGATACTTTGCAAGTTCATTGTGAATGTAGTTCAATTGTTCGTTGAACAAAGCTACACATGCTCATGAGCAAATATGAACGTTTAAGAATGGAAGAAGCGGATGACATTAAATTCTATTTTGAAAAGTTGATTGACATATCTAATGAATGTCAAGTGCTTGGTGAAGCATTAACCAACACTCAACTTGTTGAAAAGGCTCTCCGTTCTCTTCCTGAAAAGTTTAACTTAAAGATTTGTGTCATTGAAGAAGCTCACAATCTTGCTACCATGGACCTTCATACCTTAATTAGCATCCCCAAAACCTATGAGATGAACATTAAGAATCAAAGGGAACTATATAAGAGCAAGAATGTGGCACTTCAAGTCCAATCCTCGGAAAATTAAATTAATGAAGAGGATGAAGATCTTGAAGAATTTGGTGAAGGTGCTAATGTTGCCTTACGCACTCGAAAATATAATTCGATGGTGAGGAAGTTCAACAATGAAAGGAATCAATCCAAATCTAAACAACATCAAAGCCAAGGCTTCAATCAAAAGCTCACAAAGTTCCTTCCAAGTACTCAAAAAGGAAGTCCACTAAGAAGAACCAATTCAGATCGTACCAAATTTGATCTCAAACAACTAGGGTCTGTGCAATGTCATGCATGCTCGGGTTGGGATCATTATGCTAATGAATGTGCGAACACTCTAAGAAAATTTGGTAAAATCTGTGGGTCTCACTCAGTGACAATAAAGAAGAATAGGAAGGAGATCAAAGAGTTGAATCACAAGCATTGTTGGCCACTGTTTACGAACAGTCTCTGTCAGATAATGAAGATGTCATTTGTAATGTTGCCTCAGATATCACGACATTTCAGGCAACATCAGCGACAACATTTGCATCCCCATCAACATCCGAGAGGTACACTTTCTTTAACTATCCTGATGTAAATTGCTTTAGTGGTTTTATTTCTAGTGGTGAGGCTGAGTGTTTGGATCAAGTTGAATGCAACGATGAGATGATTAAGGAATTACAAAGTATTTGTAAAGCCTTGATCATTGAATCCAACCAACTTGAGTCAAAGGTAAATCTTTAACTCGTGAGAATGTAGATCTAAAAGGCACAATAACTAAATTAGAGGTTGCACTTACCAAAAAGGATATAGAATTTGGTAAGATTCGTACAAAACTGGATGTAGCCGAGACAACCTTCCGTAAGCTCAACTCAGGGACTTCTAAATTGGATGAAATACTCAGCTTTAGTAAACCGTCACATACATGTATTATTGGGTACCAAAACTCTTTTGAAACTATAGGCTCTACTGTATTTGACAAAAATGAGAAAATATGTTTTGTAAAAGAAAAAGGAATAAAAGATAAGATCTCATATATGTCAAAGAATATAAAGTTTGTGTGTCATCACCGTAACTCCCATGGACACTTAAAACCATATTGTTTCAAACTTCAGAACTCAGTGAGTGAAATATTGCCTAAAAGGGTGTCCAACATCTCGGACAACATTCAAAGCAACATTTCTGAGCCGAAAGGTAAAAAAAATTAAAAGAGTTTGGATTCCAAAAATGGATGTATCTTGTAATGTTGCGATAACTGCTTTAAGAAATAACATTTCAGGTTCTTGGTACTTTGATAGTGGATGTTCTTGTCACATGACGGTACAAAGGAGTTTCTAAAGAACTATGAGTCATTCAATGGAGGTAATGTAACTTATGGAGGTTGAAGTAAAAGCAAAATAATTGGAAGAGGAATCTTGGATGTTTCTGGATTTCCAGCCTTGAGAAATGTCTTACATGTTGAGGGTTTAATGGCTAATTTGATTAGTATTAGTCAACTATGTGACGATAATCTTGAGGTAAAGTTCAATAAGAATGCCTGTAAAGTTACAAATGAAGCTAACAAATGTGTCATGTCAGGTACTAGAACAGGTGATAATTGCTATCTTGTTACTAGACAAGAAACATGCAATGATGTCAAGCTCGACGACACAACACTATGGCACCAAAAGTTGGGGCATGTCAACTATCGCAATCTGGAAAAATTGGTCTCATATGAAGCGGTTAGAGGCTTACCCAATCTTAGTCATAAAGGTAAAACAGTCTGTGAAGATTGTCTAATAGGTAAGCATACTCGTGTTTCCCATAATATTGTCCAAAATGACGGACAATATTCAGGTACGTCTCACTGTTTTCAATTATTGCACATGAATCTTATGGGTCCAATTGAGATAGACAATTTAGGAGGCATGAGGTATTCCTATGTGATAGTAGATGATTTTTCTAGATATTCATGGATATATTTTTTGAAAGAAAAATCACAAACTTTTGACATGTTTAAATTTTACACTCTAGAATAAGGAACTTGTTCTATTCTCCTATTTTTCGGATTCGATCCGATCATGGAAAAGAAATTGAAAATAGCTCATTCACAAATTTTTGTGAGAAAAAAGGGAATTTTCCATGAGTTTTCAGCCCCCAAAACCCCTCAACAGAATGGGGTGGCTAAAAGGAAGAATAGAACATTGCAAGAAATGGCTAGAGTTATGCTTAGTTCTAAAAAATTGTCAAAACGTTTTTGGGCTGAAGCCTTAAATACTGCTTGTCACATCACTAATAGAGTCTATCTAAGGCCTGGAACAAAGATGACACCCTATGAGCTAATTAATGGAAAGAAACATAACTTGCGTTACTTTCATATCTTTGGGTGTATTTATTACATTTTAAATGATATAGATCATTTGGCAAAGTTTGACTCTAAAGGTGACAAAGAAATTTTTGTTGGTTATTCCCAAAATAGTCATGCTTATCGAGTGTACAATTTGAGGACCAAAACTGTACAAGAGTCTATAAATGTTATTTTTGATGATTTTTTTTATCTTACAGAAAATACAACTGAAAATAACACTATAGTTTCAGTAAAAAATATGCAGACTACTGAAGAACCAGATGTTGCCCCAAATGTTACAACATCCAAAACAACATTTGAACCTGGAACATAGATCACAAAAGGTATAGATGAGGAGTCAAATGCTGAATTAACAGATGAAGTTAGAAGGGACCCCTCATCAATGATTAGGAAGAATTATCCAACAGGTCAGGTGATATGGGGAGTTTTTTAGCGAATTAGAACAAGAGGGAAAGAACCAATCAATTACGGAGACATGGTAAGGTATGTGTGTATGTCTACCATATACCAAAAGGTTAGTCTTTCTTATTTTATATCTACTTTAGAACCAAAAAATATTTTAGAAGCACTTAAAGATGATTTTTGGATTCAAGCAATGCAAGAAGAGTTTGAACAATTTTCTCGAAATGAAGTCTTGGACTTAGTTCATCATCCAAATAATACAAATGTTATTGGAACTAAGTGAATTTTCAAAAATAAATCAGATGAATCGGGAACTGTTGTTAGAAACAAAGTTCGTCTAGTTGCACAAGGATATACTCAGGTTGAAGGAATCGATTATGACGAAACATTTGCATGTGTGGCTAGAATTGAATCAATTAGACTGCTTCTTGTCATTGCATGCTTTCTAAAAATTACTTTACACAAAATGGATGTAAAATGTGCATTCTTAAATGGTTATCTAGATAAGAAAGTCTATGTTGAACAACCAAAAGGATTTGAAGATCCTCACCATCCACACTATGTGTACAAGCTCAAAAAACACTTTGTATGGGTTGAAACAAGCACCTCGTGCATGGTATGGTCGTCTAACTAACTTCCTTCTTGAATTTAGTTTTAAGCGTGGTGAAGCTGATCGTACTTTATTCATTAAACATCACAGTGTAGATATTATTATTGCTCAAATCTATGTAGATGACATAGTTTTTTGTTCGACCTCACAATCCTACCTAAAGACATTTGTTGAAGCAATGTCATCGACATTTGAGATGAGCATGATTGGGGAACTAACTTTTTTCTTAGGCTGGCAGATTAAGCAAAGTGAAGATGGAATTTTCATCTCCCAAAGCAAATATACCAAGAATCTAGTGAAGAGGTTTGGGTTAGAAAATGCTAAACAGATGAAAACTCCAATGGGGTCGTCGCAAAAAATATGTAAGGATAATTTTGGTGAAAACCTCGACCCAATATTGTATCGATCTATGATAGGTAGCCTTCTATATCTCACTGCTAGTCATCCTGATATAATGTTTAGTTTGTGTGTATGTGCTTGATTCCAAGCATGTCCCAAAATTTCCCACTTAAATGCCGTAAAACTTATCATCCGATATGTTGCCGGCACATGTGAGTTGGGAATTTGGTATTCTAAAGACACTAATCCTAATTTAATACGGTATAGTGACTCAAATTGGGCTGGTGATGTGGATGATAGAAAAAGTACAAGTGGAGGATGTTTTTATCTTGACAATAATCTTGTTTCTTGGTATAGTCGTAAATAAATTGTGTCTCACTTTCAACTGCTGAATCTGACTATGTTGTAGCTGAAAGTTGTTGCTCTCAATTAATATGGCTAAAACACATGTTAGACGACTATGGTTTTTCAAGTAACATCTTAGTTTTGTACTGTGATAATTTGAGTGCTATAAATATTTCCAAAAATTCAGTTCAACACTCACGTACAAAACATATTGATATTAGACATCATATTTTAAGAGATTTGGTTGAAAAACAGCTAGTTCAAATTGAACATGTGGACACCCTTCATCAACTAGCTGATATTTTTATAAAAGCTTTGGACCATGAAAGATTTTCTAGTTTGAGGAAATCTCTTGGTCTTTGTAATCTCTAAAAGACATTTTTGGTGAATGTCAGTTGAAATATCTCTAACATTTCGGGTGACATTTACCTATGTAATAACATAAACTGATTATTGTTACTGTATAATGCATTACGTTTGGTCACACAAGCATGATCCTTCAATAAGAACATGATTCCGTAGTGATACCGTTCTCTGCGATGATATTAGATATCATAAAAATGGAGTATCAAAATAAGGCAAAACCTTTACAAATATTTGACAATTGTGAAAAATGGGCAAAGCCCTTGAAATAATATCGTTCTTATTCTATAAGAGTATCAAGTGTTTCAAAAGGTTTTTTTAGAATATTAAATAATTATTCTTAATTTTTAATACGAAAATATTTTATATGTGTTTTATGATTAGATCAAGGACACGATGAGAAAATGTTACATGGTCCAGTGGTTAAACTCATTAAAATACATATAAAACGTGTCTTTATTTGTTGCCAAAATGAAAAGTTCTTGCGGGATCATAATGCTTGTGTTGTCCAAAATGTTGCCAACATTGTTGTTGACATTTTTTAGATAATGATATTTGTTGGGACGTTGATCTTAACTGATTCCAGAAAAATCTGATTAGTCTTCCCTATTTTTATGCCATGTTTTTAATTGGAATTCAAACTTTAAAATGATAATATTAAATTCCAAATAAGATGTCTATCTTTTTATCTCAAAATCTTAGGTGCAAGTTATTGAATAAATATCAAACACCTAAAATTAAGGAATTTTTGTATTTTAAAGTTTGCCAAGAGTATAAATATCTACTTCATTTGTTCTTCTTTTTAACATTTTGTCTTTTCCGAATTAGAGAATAATTTTTTTTTAAAAAAAGATCACATCACCTCGGTTTAATCCCTACCAAACCGATGAATTCCTCACTTTGTTCTTCATCTAAAAAAACCCCCAAAAACTCTAAACCATCTTCTCCAAACTCTCCAATTGAGACCTCGCCTATGTCAAACCCTATGTCAGCCAACACCACCAATAACACACCAATGAGCACCAGTCCACCACAATACACATCTGCTTCTTCTTCACATCTGCCAAAGAACAGGTGCACGACTATTATCCTTAGAGGAGAAGACGAACCTCTTGCTGTCAATTACCCAGGGGATGAAATAAACCCATTTATGTAGATGTTATATCTAATTTTTCTACCCTCGATAAAAAGGACCAGTTCATCCTCTTTTCCCTCTCGGAGATCAAGTTGAGTGTTCGAAAGAACATTCCAACAAGAGTCTAGCACAAAGAGATCTAGGTTTGAAACACCAGTCTCTGCTTGCTCAAGCAGTGACACATGTGATATGGACTTCGAACTGTCTTCGGAGGACACCGAAGAAGAACCACCAGTCTCTGATCCTCAAAATGAACCACCAGTCTCTGATCCTCAAAATGAACCACCAATCTCTGATCCTCAACCTGAGCCCTCAGTCTCTGTTCCACAATGTGAGTCTGAAGACGAGGAGATTCCTGATGACACCCCCTTAAAAAGTTCTGCCCCAAAGGAATCCCCCGTTATGCCAGAACAGATGTTGCACAGAATGTTGTCGAGAATGCCACAACATCTCAAGCAACATTTTAGCAAACCTCAAAAGAGACATCATCTCCATCCTCCTCGAGCAATACAAAATCAGAAACTGAAGTTAAGGTAAATGCTTTTTCTGATACTTTCTATTCCAAAGGAAAGTTTGATAAATGGAATTGGTATAGGAATAGAATTATCAGGGCAGAAAAAGTGTTAGACTTAGTCTCATGCTCTGATTATGGTTTGGTTAAGTTCCTCAATGATCGAAAGCTTCTAAAAACTATAACTGATAAAGAACCTTTCGTTGATGAAGTAATTAGGTTGTTCTATGCAAACTTAAATTCTGATATAGACAATGCCTCCTCAACTAAATTTGGAAAGGTATACCTCTATAACAAAATCTATAAGTTTACTCCCCTAATTATCAATCAATGTTTGGGAACTGAGCATGAAATTGGAAGCAGCACTACTGAAAGGGCAACAGAAAACAGAAATGAGATAATAGAATACATCACTGGAGGTATCGTGAAGAAATGGACTTCTCGGTGCTCTGCCTCAAGACTCACTGCCCTATTTTCTACCCTACATAAGATTGCTATTCACAATTGGCTCCCCTCGCTTAATGAGTCGATAGTTACTACCGATCAAGCCTATTTGTTATACAAAATAGAAAAAATGTTAAGAATTGACTTAGGAAGAATGATTTTCTACCAAATAGCCAATTTGGCTAAAAAAGAGTCAACATTGATCCTTCCATATCCCTCTTCGATATATCTAATTCTACTTACCCAAGGATTTGAGCCTAGAAATGAGGATATTTTAAGGAAAGCACCAGAGGTATATTTAGTGAATAAAAAAATCTTGAAAAGCAAAGACAGAGTTATTGACCTTCTCTGGCAAAAGGAAGCTAACATTGAGAATGTTTCCCGAAATGTTCCAAACATTCTAGGAAACACTGGTACAAGACAATCACCTCTGTCTACAGACTGGCTGGTTAAACAAATTACAAAGCTCAACCAACAAATCTCTGAGGTTGATGTTGCAAGGGATGCCTTAGTCCAGGCCAGAGACCAGTTCTTATTGTTGCTTTCTTCCCAAAAGGGGGGAGATAACTCTACTGTGCATGGGGAGGAAAGAGCTGAGAGTTCTGCTGCTGCTGCTGATGGTACTATTGCTGAAGAAGCAGTGGATGTTGTTGGTAGAAGAGTCTTGCTGACAAGGTTGAGGCTAAGGGCAGAAACTGAAGCTGCAATGCAAAGAGCCGAAGCTGAAGCTGAAGCTCCCATACAGAGGAAAGAACAAGCTTAGATTATGCAGAGGTAGAAAGACGCTGGAAGCTACTATTGATGCATAATATGCAAGGAAGGAACAACTGGTGATGATTGGTGATTGGTTAATTTGGATTGTGTTTGTTTTGTTTGGATTTGATATTTGGTGATGTATTTGATGATGATTTGACAATGTTTTTGTTTTGGGATGATGTGTTTGAATGGTTTAATTTTCTTATTTTTTTTCTAATCCTATAAGTTTTGTGTATATCCATGTTTGTGCTAATATTGTATCTTATATAATGGTATACACTGGTATACATATGTTGTGTTTGTATGTCATCACAGGTTAATGGAGAGCATTATTGTAGTCATAGATGTTGACTTGAACAGTTTAGAATAGGTTTTGTGAAGAAAGACAAAAAAGGGGAGAATGTTAATGTTGGATTTGGTGTTGCGACATTTTGTCCAACATGTCGTTTTTAGTACTAAGTTAAAATTCAGAAATGTTGGAACAAATGTCACGACATTCGGACCAACATTCTGTCAATTAGTTTTGCCTTACTTCACGGACTGAAGCAAATCTCGTGGGAGTTTTACCACGATGTAAAAGTGACTTGGCAAGGTGTTTAGGAGCTGATGAAACACGTGGGAAGAACAAGTCAAAGTTGTTGCTAAGCTTGGGGAACAAGTCCAAGAAGTTGAGGATTTTGCTCCATGATCTTCTCCAACAAATCCTATCGGCTGCCCACCTTTCCCTCAATCTCCACAACCAATCGATGAATTTTTCAAGGAAGACTCTCTACTATAAATAGAGAGGGAAAAAGATTGAATCGATATCCAGAATCAGATTGCAAAAATATCAAGAGAGCTCTCGAGAATTCATCTCAGAAAACTGGATCGTTAGTGTTGTCTGAGTGTGTCGACGACATTCTGTCCAACATTATAATTGTTGCTTAGATTCTAGATTTGTTCTTTATTAAAGCAATTATAATGAGATATTGTCTATGTTTATTTAGATAGATTTTTCAGGCAGAAGTCATCTGCGACTTCAAACTTTTAATTCCTTTGTATTATTTTGTAATATTGTAAAAGAAGGATTTATTCAATTATATATATATATATATATATATATATATATATATATATATATACACACAATATTTTCGGTCACTGGCCGTCATATGTTATATAATCAATATAACCTATGAAAATATTAAACATTTGTGTTCTTTATTATTTCCGCTGCTATTTACTCTTCAAAGATTTTTCTGTTTTATCGAAGTGTTGTCACTAGTGTCAGACAACATTATTGTCGACATTTACAAACTGCATTGACATTCGATTTGTTTTTACTTTCAGTTTGTGTTTTATTGTTCCATAGCCAAGTTCAATGCTAAAAATCTTTAAGATTGAACCCATAAAATTTAAATCCTGGATCCGCCTCTAGCTTATCGGGTGGTTCGATTCTGCTTTGAATGTTATCGGTTTGACTTATTGATTATCGTTTTATAAATATGTTAAACCATTACAAAACGATTTTAAATAAAAATATATACTATGATTTTTTTAATAAATAATAAGGCCTCCTGTTAAAGTTTGAATTTAAGCCACCAATCTTTTTGAGTCGTCCCTGTCTGTTTGGAGTCTTGACTTGAACTTTGTCCATAAATTTCATCACGTACATTGAATGTTTTTTGCTCTAGAGCTTCTCAAGCTTTCGTTTTGCTTGCTTTATGTACTTATATATTCCGTCTGCTTTATTGGAGATCCTTATTTATAGTGGTAGAACAAAAGAGTTGTTATAGAGCGAAACACATTACTTTCCGTTTGAATTACATACCAATCTAATAAGCTTTCATTTGATTGATCAACGTATGTCATTTGTACACTTAACAAGCTTGTATTTTCAAGTTAATTTGACTTGACATACCTGTAACTACACATAAAGCATGATTTCATTGGCTATTTCTTTTAATTTGACATCACGTAATTTGACATGTGGCATTAACACAAACGTTAAAATAGACTAATAGTCATTTAGATTGGGACTAAATGAACTAGCCCAAATAAAGTTGGTTGTGAATTTAAATCCATGTTGGACTTAATTAATCTTGATTTGGATTTTATATTTCTTGAACTTAAGAATTTATTCAAATTCAATATGGCCTTTAATCTCATAGAATTCATATTTCTACAATAATATATAAAAATGCAATTATATATAAATATATAAAAATAGATTTAACTTCTATAAACTGACGATGTAATTATCTATGTCTTAACAATAAGTCATGTAATCATGTTCTTTTAATCAAGATAAACTGACACTTGTTCCAAAACAAATTCTATACATAACTATTTATCCATTCTGATTAAATGCTCGAATTCTTTGATGTAATTTTAGAGCCTCTATAATTTTAGTTGAAATTTAAATAAGCTTCTCACACAGACACACACACATGTATATGAAAAAAAACTGGGACCCTTTTGTTTTCTTTCATTTATATTTCCATCTAACACTGACTTGATGTGAATGTTGTTGATGGAATTTGTTTCACACTTTTGACCAAACACTTCTCTCTCCAAAAAATTCTTGTAGTTATAATCCCCCTTCTTTCTTGTAATCCCAATTTGCCCCTAAAGTTTGGGGGAGGAAAAAGAATACCTTTAAAAAAATTCTGAGTCCAATTCGCACCTCATCTCACTTTCTATGTTGCCCCATAAACATTTTCCTTGTTCCAGCAAGGAAAATTATGTACAGTAATTTTCTTATTCACAGGAAAAGGATTTTTATTTACAAAAATTCCAGTAAGAAAAAAAATGTGGAAAAGGGAGAAAACTATAATTAACTCGAGCTATACATTTCCAGTGACAAAATTGCCGGTAAGTAAAAGAGTTGAAGATGGAGAAAAGCTATAAAATTATTTTTAGACAAATTAATAATTACCCTTAAGTAGAGGACATTAATGCAAATAAGGTGAACTTTAAGGGCCACTTGCTTTGCGGAAAACTAAACGGATATTGTGCATCAAAAATAGATTACCCATGATTGAACCATTCGATTTGTATATCTATTTTTTCTTATAATTAAAAAAAAACATTTATATAGGTGAGACCAACAGGTAGTAATTAAGGTTTAATCATTTTGATACCGTTGTTGGAAATTTACTAATGTTGAATTAAGTTTATCCCATTATTTATGACTCGAACAATTGGGCCCCGCATGTCGGAAATATCGTTTCCACACACGTACAATCTTAGTGCCAAGTATCGTAAATTTCGTTAATGAAAGAGATATTGGTACGTAAGTGAAATGTTTGAGACATAGAATGATGGACGGTTATTTGCTAAATGACAAGTGTTCCACGTTGGTAAACGAAGGAAGGATTGTGCGAAGTGTAAGATGGTACAGGTCGGAAAAGGGTCGCGGAGCCGAGAAGGGCAGCGGTTCCTCCCGGACTGGGCTGCGGCACCTGACTGGCAGTGAGCGTCGTGGGTTTTCTGGTTGAATTAGTGCCGCGGCGCTTCATTGGCAGTGACTACTCGACGGAATCCCAAAAGGTTTGGTTGTTGAGGGGGTTTCAATAATAGCCATTACTTGGGGGTTAAATGTCATCCATTACATGACAATTGATTGTCATTATGGGGCATTTGAAAGTCCATCTTGCACACCTATAAATTGAAGCCTTGGCTCAATTCTATAGAAGAAGATATATGAACATATGAACAGAAAAACAAGTTCACAACACCACAAAGAGATCAGATTTTCCTGATTGCAATCCTTCTCTTAGCAATCTTCATTATTCGTGTTCTTCGCTGAGATCATTTGTGTAGGCTTTGCACACTTGATAGTTTGTTGTTTCATCTTGGGAGATTATTGTCCACACTTCCATAAAGCCTATATATATACGGGGGCAATCTTGTCTTAAAGACAGAGAGTCATCTCTCGACTCAGCCGGTGGTGTTGTGGTTTATCTAATTGGTTGCTAAGTGTTTCAGGTGTTAACTTAACAGACGAAAGACTCTAACCGTTCGTATTCTCAGCGTATCTACAAGCCACAAGAGTAGCAGTTCATGTTCTTGTATTTCCGAATACAAGTTTTATATTTGAAGTTTCATTCAAGATCAAGATATTGACAACTTGTTATTGTCTTCATTGTTGTTTATCCTTTCGATCACTGTAATAGTTATTTACTATTCCCGTTGTTGTTTTACATATTCCAACAACAGTTACTTATGTCTCATGTTTTTTTATTCGTATATCTCTTTTTTTCTTAAGAAAACAACGAAAGTAAGAGATCCATATAGGTGATATTAATTGTTACGACTTAAAGGTTAAATCATATTGATATACTTATATTAGGTCTCATGCTCATTATAAGTTTTTTTGTTTGTTTAAAAATCTGTATATCAGTATATGATGTATGGAATCTCTAATTTTAGAAAACCTCAAGTTGTATTAACATGAAACATGTTAAAGTGAGAATAAAATGGATGGTGTCAGAGGCGAAATCAAAATTTGAAACGTTTCGTGATTCTAGTTCATTAAAGTTATTTGGTTTCTATATTAATAATTTGTAGACATTTAGAATGCGAAAAACTTACTTTGGGAAAAATGACCAATGAAGTATCTCAAAAATTAAGGTGTTCTTTTGAAAATCTCATGATGTGGATTTGCAGAACAATTCCGATAATGGTTTCTGCCTCTTCTCCTGTATTATGTGTCTCCAAATCGATATGTATTATTTTAACTTTTTTTTTGCAATTGTTATGCAGTTACTATAGTGGATCTGAAATATAGTGTGATAGTTGATGAAGACCTTCGAATTCGATCATACTATTCTGGACATGTATGGTTTAAACTACATAATTGACAAGCATAGCTTTTTTGCTTCTTTATAGTGCTTTGCATCTAAATTTTGTCAATGCAAACTAGAACTTAATGTGTATTCATAACTCCTTCATTAACTATCTAAAGACAACTCTTACGATTGCAAAACAAGTAGCAGAAACAAGAAAATTAAGATTTAGTCTTTTCCTTTTTAGACTAAACATTCAATTTTTCTTTTCGGGTCATAAAAGAGTTTCATTATATAAAACAGATTAAAGTTCCTGGAATAACTTACTTTTGTGACATATTATGACTTTCTGGAGAATGGCATGTGCCCAGGATCGTATTAGCCTAATTGGACTCAAACTTATCTTTCTTTTTATTCAATATTGAAAATAGTTCTTACAGACGTATTAGCCTAATTGGACTCAAACAACGGGCATATTTACTAGTTCTTACTTAATACGATAAAAAAGAGTATCCACTTAGTCTTTTTTTTTAGTAATAGAGAGTGTTCACTTATTAAATTAAGAAATAATTAACTTTATTTTTTCAGATTGGCCCTCTATTAAGTACTATGTGATTAAATTTCAATACATATTTAATTAGGGACAACTTAGTTAAATTAGTTCTTTTTGTTTATGAGTTTGTATTTTCTTAAGGGATTTGAAAATGACTAAATAAACACTCTTTTTGATCTAGATGGATTAAAACATTCGTATTGATTTCAATTGTTTCAAGTAGGACTGTCTAGTGGGCCGGGTCGGTCGGATAAAAAAAAATGTCGGGATCGGGGTTCGAACTCGGGACCGGGCCTGGGTTCGTCCCGTCCGTCCCAATCCCGCCCCGTCCCCATTCCCCTTTGCAAAAATAATTGTTGCAACGACGACCAAATTTTGATTTTGACCGTTGTGCAACGGCTATAACGGTCATTTTGGCCCCCCTATCCCCTTAATATTTACTTTTAACCCCTAAGTTAATATATTTATACTTTCCTTATTTCTCAACAATAAATAACTCATTTTCCTCTTCATTTTTCTCACAAATCTGTCTACCATCTATCTAATCTCTCTACAATTCTACAAATCTTCCTACTATTAGTATTAAATATTATATCAAAGTTTAAAAATTGGGAGTGAAGTTGGCAACTAGCTTGAGGATCATCTATCGAGCAAAGTTTCAATTTTCAACATCAATTACACGTCGACGTTACGTCGGCGTTTGGTACCTTAGTTCCTTCTTTAATTTATTATTGTTACTTAATTTTAATCATCGCACTTAATTTCGTTTACTTTAATTATTTATTTTTATAATTAAAATGGAAGGATTGAAACATATAATTACGTGTAAGGGTAAGGGTGCTTCTTCTTGTAGGGGTAACAAGGGTAAGGGTATTTCTTCTAGTAATTCTATTCCTAGTCCCGATGATTTGATTGATTTCAATCATATTGATGAAACTACTTTTTTTAATGATATATCATTAGACGGTGAAGTAGATGAACTAGACTTTAATTTACACGATAATATAGATGACACACCCACTAGTGCACCTCAACCTCTGAAACTGGAATGTCTCATATTCCCCCTAGTATGAATCGAGGCCCCATAAACGAAAATTAAAATCAGATACATGACATTTTTTTGATAGGGACGAAGAGAATCAACTAGCTAGATGTAAAATTTGTAAAAATGTTTATAAATTTAAAACCAGAAAAGGTCAAGGTGGGACGGGAGGTTTACTGAGACATGTACAAGGCGAACACACAGCTAGGTGGAATCAATACATGGCTAAAATATTGGGTGTGCCAATGCCATATGAGTCGGGACAAGGTTTACATAGTGTCCCCGACCTAGTACAGAGTCAAATTAAGCCGACGACGGGTGAAATTTTTGGTCCTAAATATGATAAAAACAAAGATAGGGAAAATATGACAAAATTAATTGCGGTGGAAGGTTTGCCTTTTTCATTTCCTTCATCTCCTGGTTTTATTCATTACATTCAAGAAAGATATAATCATGCTTTTAATGTTTTTCCTAGATCAACTGTTAGAATGGATGTTTTTAAATTTGCAAGTGAATATCAACAATATTTACGTTATGCACCGTATCATTTAATGGCAAAGTTGCTATCACTTCTGACATAGGTCGTAGTACTAACGGTATTGATTATTTAACGGTAACATGTCATTGGATAGATCAAAATTGATTTATGCAAAAACGTATTTTAGCCTATAGATATATAGATGATAGGCACACTGAAAGTTTTATTGCAAAAAATATTCAAGAAATTTGTGATTACTATGGAATAATTAATAAAATTATGACAATTACATTAGATAATGCTTCTTCTAATGATTATGCTATAAAACTTTTAAAACTTAGATTAACCTCATCTTTTTCTGATCATTTTCATATAAGATGTGTGTGTCATATTTATAACTTAGTTGTAACAGATGACCTAAAACTTTTTGAAAACATTCTTAATAAAGCTATAAACTTTATTTTTAAAGGTAAAAAAATACAAAGACGCAAAGAGTATAAAGAAACATGTCATGATTGTGGATTACCTTATAGAAAAATTCAGAAGAAGTTTCGACTAGATGTAATTCTCTGTATGAGCAACTACTTGTTGCTTACGATTATAGACAACCTATTACTTTATTATTTAACGCCATAATAAAAATCCAAGAGATATGCTTGTAGATAATGATTGGGATAATATTTTAGAACTTAATGGACTTTTAGAGAAATTTTATCAAGCTATTAAAGAATTTTTCGATATATATTATCCTACTATTTCAAATGTGTTATTTTATATAGCACTAATATATTTTTTACTTAATGAATATATGCAAAAACCAACTTATAAGACATCTATTGAAAAAATGTTTAAAAAAAATTAAAAAATACTTTTTTTCTATCCCCACTATTTATATTGTTGGTGTTGTATTAAATACAACTATTAAAGTAGACGGTTGTAAAACACTCGTAGAAACGATTTATGATTGTATAGAAGTACTTCCAACAGATCCAACTGAAAAACCAACTCACAAACCAATTAAAGAAGAAGTTATGTCTAGCATACACACTGAACGCAAACAAGTATATATGTATTACCAACAACAAAGTGCAAATAATCAATCGGCTTCTGTACCATCTTCTACTACTTCGCTGCAACCTTATAAAAAACATGTGGTTTCTGCTGCTAGTATTCAAGGCCTTAGAAATAAAATGTGTAGTAGTTCAACTTCTTCACAAGTTAGCGAATGTGATGTTTATGTTTTGCAGGGTGTTGTATCGTATGAATTAATTGTCAATGATGAATGACAAGAAGACTTGCTGAAATACTGGAGGCAGAATGAGAATACATTTCCGACACTAACAAAGATGGTCAGAGATGTGTTGAACATGCAAGCGTCATCAACAGCGTCTGAAAGTGTTTTTTCTGTGGGAAGATTTCAAATAGGAGAGCACAGACATTCATTGGCGGGAGACACATTGGAGATTGCAGTTCTATTCAGAGATTGAATTCGTGCGGAGCGTAAAAGGTGCGGTCAACCGGAGAGCAACGAAGAAGAAGACTACACCTACAACTACAACTACAACGAAATCTTGTCCGAGGAAGCAGGAAGCGACGTTGAAGAATTTGACAAATAAATTTCAATTCCAACAGAAGATCCTCAAGACATTGTGAGGAAATTCGAAAAAGTATGGTTGAATATGTAATTTTTTTAATTGCAATTTTACTATGTCATTTGCAACTTTTAAACAACAACACAAAGTTGCAATTTTGAAATTGTATTACAAAAAAATCATATTTCTATTAAATAATATAAGAGGCACAAAAATTGTCATGAAATATTTTTATTACACTATCTTGTTCAATTATTAAAGTGTTTGTATATATATATATTTAAATTAAGTGACAAAAAAAAAACACGAGTCCCGACCCGACCTTGTTCTGGCGGGATGTGGGACGGGACGGGACTTCTTCTCGTCCCACCTATCCCGGCCCGCCGAAATCCGAGTCCTGACCCTCCCTCATCCCGCCGGGTCCCGTCCCCCACCCCGCCTCGCTGGACACCCCTAATTTCAAGTGCTTTTTTCTGGGAAATTGATGCTGAAAAACCGTGTGTACGTGTGTGTGGGGAATCTGTGTGCATGCCTCCAAAGCACACACCAATTCCTACTAATTTAATTTTGCACAAACTATAAGCCCATTAAAGGCGGTAAAACCTCTCCAGAAACAGAGCTATTCCCGTCGTCCCAATTTAAGTCTTACCATTTTTTGGGTCTTTATAAAAAATGTGTCTCTTTCTATATTTATTAAATTTTTCAATTCTAAAGCAAGTTTAAGACCACAAGATTTAAAAGATGTCATACATCTTTAATTTAAAATCACAAAATTCAAAAATCTCCTTTTATTTCTTAAACTCCGTACTAAGTTAAACTAAACACTTAAATTAGGACGCGGGGAGTACCATATTAGCCATCGTTTGTCTACAATATTAGCTAGCATAAATTTTAGATTATATTTTGAAAAATTATTTTCAAATATCTGTTTGGCCATAAAATTTAATTAGATTTAAAAAATATTATCAAGTCTAAAAGCTGGCTGAGACAAGTTTTTAGGAGAACTTTAATTTCACTTTACTCACAAAATTTTAATTTTCCCCAAGTAAAATACATGTCTAAACACAACTTCAAGTTCCAAAAATAACAACTTAAAAAACTCAAATTTTTAGGTTCAAGTTTCAACTTCAAAATCTATGACCAAACATGAGCTTAGATATGTGTTCGAAGAAACTCAGTAGTAGTTTTTAGTTAGATCCTGTGTTTATTTTTAAAGAAAATTATTAAATACATATAACGGTGAATCATCACTAAAAGAAACTATGAGTTCAATAACAAATTCATAATTCATAAAAGCTTAGCTCCGCTTTTAAACCTCTGCCAAAAAGTTTTTTATCTCATGACTAGAAGCCATAATCTTTTGATTAATGAATCGTCCTAACTAGTAACTATAAACCACATCCCCCGTGGTTAAAACACTCCATAACATATGATTCCTAATTCTTTTTAACCATTCAACGTCAAAGTTTATTTACCCGATTAATTTAAATTTGCATACAACATATATACTCATTAAGCCATATTCTTGATGATATTCCCAATTTTTTATATAAGCCTTTTTAGTGCTTCTTAAAACTAATTTTCTTGGTAAATGCAATTTAGGGAATTGGTGCACCACATGTAAAAACCTTAGCAGCCGAAATGAAAACTTAAGACATAACTATGTTAAATCATTGAGCAATTCTAAATGATACTTGTAATATAATGAGTTATGCATCTAATAAAATTTTACTATAGAAGAGGCAAAAATATAAGGGAAGGATCAAATGCAGAAATCAGATTTTCTGTCTCCTCTTCCATAATCCATAGCGTTTCGAGGCTAGAAACAACAGATTTCTTGATTATCAAAAAAAAAATATCAACTAATCAAGTTTCAGAAATCTAACAGGAAGAGCAAACTGAAGCAGCCGTTACAAAACTCTACTTAGTCTGAGTTCTTGATCGTGCAACTGTTATTTCTTTCGGATGCAGAACGAGGAAAACAGCCATATAAGAACATCACGATCATCTCGAAAACCCTTTCTACCAACAATATTAGTTCCTATCTCTTTCGGATGCAGAACGAGGAGAATCACAACTATCTCGCGAACTCTTTCTTCCAACAAAATTAGTAAGTTGAGGTAGCACAAACAGGCCAAAATATCCTAGTATTTCTGCTTAAGTAGCATACCACAAATTAGTAAGTAGGAGAATTGGTGAAGGATTTAGCAGCAATACATTCAGCAAAACTAAAACTTGCTGCAGAAATCTTCACAAAATTTAAGTTGAAATTTCCAAAATGAAGAAACTATAACAGGACTAAAATAGATAAGCACATGTAAATAATAATAAAGTGCCGGTCATCTGCACTCAACACCAACTTCGGCAGCCCGTCTAGGCTTGTTTTTCCTTCTGCTCCCGTTTGGTCTGAACCCAACCGACTTTATTAGGTCATTAGGGTTAGTTTTATTTCCAACTCCATTTTCCTCCTTCACAGAATCCTTATTTTCTACGTCTTGTGAAGGTCTCTTCCTCTTCTTTCCATCTTCACCTACTGCGTTCTTGATATCTTTATTCAAGACGGAACCTTTTTCCTCCACTACCTTCTCAACTTCTTCTTCCTCCTCTGGTTCATCCTTTGGTTTCTGTGGTCTTCCCCTTCTCCTCACAGGTATCTTCTCTTCTTCACCACTCACGAGATCCTCACGAACAGATTGCTTCTTCGCCTTTGCTCTTCCTCTACCCATTTTTCCAAATAAGAAAACTTTGCTGGTGAAAATTCCTGCAATAAATTGAGTTTTAGAGGCAATAAACTCAAACACCCCGATAAAATGAAAGGAACATCTATGAATTAGAAAGAACCAACACAATTTACATATGGGGAGGATTTAGTTCGGCTCGTTAAACAAGTTCTGGTAAAGATGATTCCAAATGAAATCATTCACCAATAAGAACAATAAAGACAGCAACTTTATCTTCCACAGTATCCTATCCTCAAAAACTAAACTGAAACCGAAAGGAAATACAAACAAATGGAGTATGAGAAATGATACTTGTCCCGAACAAACAAATTTATGTCTTCACACTCGGTATTTGGCTCATTAAACAAAGTTCTGGTGAAGAGGATCCCAGATGGAATCATTCACCAATAAGAACAATAAAGGTAACACCTTTATCTTTTTAAAGTATCCTATCCTCAAAACAAAACCGGAACTGAAACGAATACAAACAACTATGAGAAATGATATTTGTCCCAAACAAACAAAATTATGTCTTCACACTTGGTACTTGGCTCATTAAACAAGTTCCAGTGAAGAGGATCACAGATGAAATCATTCATCGATAAGAACAATAAAGATGATAACTCTATTATCTTCAACAGTATCCTATACTCAAAACAAAACTGAAACTGAAACGAATACAAACAAATATGAGATGTGATATTTGTCCCAAACAAACAAAACTATGTATTCACACCCCCACTCAAGTGAAAACATGATAAAAAATACTAAGAAAATTTCAAACAAGGACCCTTATTAAATTATTCAATTACAATAACTCAAACAAACTAAAGCCACTAGAGAAGATTACAAAAAACTGGTCTGTATTCCAGAAGAACTTGTACTAATAAATAAAATTATTACCAAAAAAACACAAACTTCACCATATCAATCATTCAGTAATCAACCAAACAAAACATGCTTGAAAGCCATATTCATTAAAAGGAAAACAAATCAATACTACTAACAAACAATAAACAGATAAATATCTCCTCAGAGATATGTTTATTGAACAAAAAAAAGACACTAAATCATAAAAAGATTGAATCGTTCAATAAACCCACAAACAAGAAACTATAAAGCTATTTGTTCTGATGCTTAGGGAATAGAAACATACCAAAATGAAGATAAATTTTCAAGAAACAACCACCATTTCCATTCTTAACCAAAAACACACATAAGAAGAGTAACCCATGGTAGCTTCACTCTCATCAACAAAAAGATACATATATATTTGTTGAACAAAAAATGATACTAAATAATAAAAAGATTGAATCTTTATATAAACCCACAAACAAGATACTATAAAGCTATTTATTCTGATGCTTTGGGAATAGAAACATACCAAAATGAAGATAATTTTTCAAGAAAAAGAAACACCTATAAGAAGAGTAACCCATGGTAGCTTCACCCTCATCAACAAACAGATAGATATATAAATTTATTGAACAAAAGAAGACACTAAATAATAAAAAGATTGAGTCTTTTTATAAACCCACAAACAAGAAACTATAAAGCCATTTATTCTGATGCTTTGGGAATAGAAACATACCAAAATGAAGATATATTTCAAGAAACAACCACCAATTCCATCCTTGACCAAAACACATATAAGAAGAGTAACTCATTGTAGCTTCACTCTCATCAAAACAAACAGATACATATAAATTTGTTGAACAAAAAAAGACACTAAAAAATAAAAAAGATTGAATCTTTATACAAAACCCACAAACAGGAAACTATAAAGCTATTTATTTTGATGCTTTGGGAATACAAACATACCAAAATGAAGATGATTTTTCAAGAAACAGCCACCATTTCCATCCTTAACCAAAAACACATATAAGAAGAGTAACCCATGGTCGCTTCACCACAAACAACAACAACATACCCAGTGTAATTCCACAAAGTGGGGTCTAGGGAGGGTAGGATGTACACAGACCTTACCTCTACCTTTATGGGGTAGAGACGTTGTTTATGAAGACCCTCAACTCAAAAGAATATATATATTTGTTGAACCAAAAAAAGGCACTACAACATCAACAACATGACCAAAAAAAGACAATGAATCATTTAAAAGATTGGATCTTTATATAAACCCACAAGCAAGAAACTATAAAGCCATTTATTCTGATGCTTTGGGCATTAGAAACATACCAAAATGAAGATGATATTTCAAGAAACAACCACCAATTCCATCCTTGACCAAAACACATATAAGAAGAGTAACCCATTGTAGCTTCACTCTCATCAAAACAAATAGATACATATAAGTTTGTTGAACAAAAAAAGACACTAAAAATAAAATAATTGAATCTTTATACAAAACCCACAAACAAGAAACTATAAAGCTATTTATTTTGATGCTTTGGGAATACAGACGTACCAAAATGAAGATGATTTTTCAAGAAACAACCACCATTTCCATCCTTAACCAAAAACACATATAAGAAGAGTAACCCACAGTAGCTTCACTACAAACAACAACAATATACCCAGTGTAATCCCACAAAGTGGAACTAGGGAGGGTAGGATGTACACAGACCTTTAACTCTACCTTTGTGGGGTAGAGGGGTTGTTTCCGATAGACCCTCAGCCCAAATATATATATATATATATATATATATATATATATATATATATATATATATATATATTTGTTGAACCAAAAAAGGTACAACATCAACAACATACCCAAAGAAGACACTGAATCATTTAAAAGATTGAATCTTTATATAAACCCACAAGCAAGAAACTATAAAGCTATTTATTCTGATGCTTTTGGAATAGAAACATACCAAAATGAAGATGATATTTCAAGAAACCACCACCATTTCCATCCTTAACCAAAACGCATATAAAAGAGTAACACATGGTAGCTTCACTCTCATCAACAAACATATAGATATATAATTGTTAAACCAGAAAAAGACACTAAATCATTGAAAAGATTGAATCTTTATACAAAACCCACAGACAAGAAACTATAAAGCTAATTTTTTTATCCTTTGGTATTAGAAACATACCAAAATGAAGATGATTTTTCAAGAAACAACCACCATTTCCATCCTTGACCAAAACACATATAAGAGTAACACATGGTAGCTTCAGTCTCATCAACAAACAGATAGATATATATTTATTGAACAAAAAAAAAGACACTAACTAATAAAAAAATTGAATCTTTATCTAAACCCACAAACAAGAAACTATAAGGCTATTTTCTGATGCATTTGGGAATAGAAACATACCAAAATGAAGATGATTTTTCAAGAAACAGCCACCATTTCCATCCTTAACCAAAAACACATATAAGAAGAGTAACTCATGGTAGCTTCACTACAAACAACAACATACCCAATGTAATCGCACAAAGTGGGTCTGGGGAGGGTAGGATGTCTGCAGACCTTAACTCTACCTTTGTGGGGTAGAGAGCTTGTTTCCGATAGACCCGGCTCAAAAGGACCATGGTAGCTATATATATATATATATATATTGAACCAAAAAAAGACACTACAATAACATACCAAAAAAAAGACACTAAATCATTGAAACGATTGAATCTTATATATATATATATATGTTGAACCAAAAAAAGACACTACAACAACATACCAAAAAAAGACACTAAATCATTGAAACGATTGAATCTTTATATTAACCCACATACAAGAAACTATAAAGCTATTTATTTTGATGCTTTGGTAATAGAAACATACCAAAATGAAGATGATATTTCAAGAAACAGCGACCATTTCCATACTTAACCAAAAACACATCCTTTAAAAGCTTAATAAACCAATACAACAAAACCCCACGATGGTCTTTTTGTATTAAAGATAGAATAGTTCTTGAAACTGGGGATATTTGAAAGAAAATATTGATCTAAGAGTAAATATTGGAAACTTAGATCAGAAAATAATAGAAAGAAGTGAAAGTTTAACATGTGAGTAGAGCTATAAGTAGAAGAATCTTTGCCATTAGAGGTTGAGAGCAGTGGTAAAATAAGCTAAGGCAAAAGAGGAAAAGCCAAAGAAGACTACAGGAGTGAACAGAAGAAAAATGGGATAGTAGCAGTATTAGAGGGCGTTTGGATTTCCTTTTAAAATGGCATATAATCTAAAAGCAAGTCATAAGTTAATCATATTAATTTCTAGCTTTTGCCTTGTTTTTATATTTTTTAACTAAAAATAAATACTTTAAAATATTTTTTACCTCATTCAAATACCTCAAAAAATAGAATAGAACTTATAAACCAAAAAATACTTATAAATCAATCCAAACACACTCTTAGTACAAAATTTGGGGGGAAATTTAAATGTTTTTATTATCAAAATGGGCTTTTTGGAGAGTTAGGGTAAAGTATAAAGGAAGGAACTTGATGGTAAAAAAAACAAAAGTAAATATTTATCCGCATATAATATTTACACTAGATTAATTCAATTACTATGGTAAATAAATTTAATAGAATGAAATTTAACTATAATTAATTATCTAATTATGTTATTAAAATAGCCAAACATACATCGTATACTCCCTCCGTCTCATTTTATCAAAATAACTAGTAAGGGACAAGTTGTTAATGAAAAAATAGAAAACTACCAAAGTATATGATGCACCGGATGATATTGTTCCTCTTTTAATTAGAAATTTCAATTTCGAGCTATGAATATAAAAAAATCCTTGATAGTGAGTCGTTCCTCCGAATGAGCCTTACGTAACGCAAAATTGAATTAGTCGAACTTCAATGCGAATATCATACACTAGATACTACTCCATCCGTTCACTTTTACTTGTCTACTATAATAAAAATATCAACTTTAGAATATCAAGACAAAAACAATTTTCTTCCTATTTTATTCTTAGCATTAATTACTCATTTCAAATCATTTTCCAAGTCCGTTAAGATTATATATTGTAAACAATGTATCTGGGGTCTAACTCAACCCCAAAAGCTAGCTTGTAGAGCGAGGATTGTCCAAATCCATGTTCCCATTCCATATCCTATGTGGAACTCTTGACATTCCTCGTCCGCCCATAACTTGTTAACTGGAGTGTGGATAATATAATTTAGGAGCACAACATCGGTGAACAGTGAATTGGAATGAACTTGACTCTGATATCATGTAAAGAATGGATTTTGGGTCTAACTCAATCCCAAAAGCTAGGAGTTCATGTTCTCATTGCATATCCGATGTGGGACTTGTAAATACCAAACAAAAAATGAGAAAATAGAAGGACATGGATGTCTTTAAGATAAGGAAAAGACTGATTCAATTAATAGGTGTAGTTAGTTTGAGGAAACATGTTAATGAATATCTCGTGGCTTTAATTAATGTTTGATAAGTGGTAAACCTACTTAAGTTAAGTTAAGTTAAGTTAAGTTAAGTTAAGATGAACAATTAATTGATTATGTTTAATATAAGGCCTTTTGTATATTCCCTCCCGATTAAAAAAAAGTGTTTATTTAGCTTTTATTTTTTTAGTAAAAAAGACTGTCCACTTATCAATTCAATGAAAAATTAACTTTACTCTTTTAAATTTTTACTTATTAAATGTTAGATGACTAAATCTCAATAACTATTTAATTAGGGGCATATTAATCAAATTACTTACTTTTGTTTAAAAGTTAATTTTTTCTTAAAGAGTGTGTAAATAATTTAGTTGACACTCTTTTTTATTCGGATGAAGTATTTAATATGGCATGCAAGCATCGTAAACAAGCAAAAAATTGTTTTTTTGTCTTTGAGGAAGTGCACACATGTAACATGTTATGTGGTAAACTACACATGTAACGTTCTTAATGACAAGTGTTTGTTTATCAAAAATATCTATGGACAAACAAACACTTCAATCTTCATACATTTCAAAGAATATATTATCACAAATAATTGGTTAATGAAAACACAATTACTCACTCTAAGCAAGATTTTATCTTTGTAGTTAATAGTTAAAACGAACTTTTGACATGATCTAGACAAAAAATAAATTTATAAACTCATTGAATAACTAATTCTATCAATTTCTGGTTATATATTTACAATTATTTCATACGGTAGAGTTCAATATTTGTGTAATTTAATCAAATTTTAAGAATTTATCACTTTATTTTTACACGTTACTATAATACTCCTTCCGTCCCATGTTAGTTGTTGTATTTCGCTTCTCAAAAATCAATTTGACTAATTTTTAAAGTTAAATTTAATTAGATCTACTCAAATTTTACAACTAAAATTTTGATATTAAAAAATTATACAAAAATTACTACAAGTTACAACTTTCTCATATCAATTTAATGGAAAATATATTTTAAAATGTTGATCAACAAGAGAGAGTAGAATAGATGAGTTCGTCGACTCTTTTAAGTTTTAGAAGATTTAAATAGCAAAATAATATATTTTCATTTATATAGTTTAATGTTTTTTAAAAACATAACAACTAATACAATAAGTACAAACCATAAACTCATTAATAATTGACCTTGCATTTTCCAAAAAAACGCGTGAATTTTTTTTGTGTAGATAGTGCATACGGCTGGTATCCACTCATATTTGGCAAGTTATTATAGAGTCACAAAATGATTTAAAGAAATATAGAAGGGTATTATTGTCTTTTCAGCGATGAATAAGCTGTCACTACTTTATGACTATGTAAAAGGTTAAACTACGATGATTAGCAGTAAATATTCCTTACGTAACTGAATCCCCAGAGTCCAATTGAGTTGTACTAGTCAGTTACTAATAAATTTGAAGCTGAAATGACTTAAAAGCCCTCTTGCTTTTGGGCTGTCTGCGACTTTTAGTCGCTTCTGGACACTATCAAGTGAAGCTTGGGCCTACATAAGTTCTTAGTCAAATCAAAATATATTTGATACATGACCCCGTACCGACTATGGCTGGCCGGTGGGCCGGGTTGGTCCCCACACCGCTCCGAACCCGACTTTTTAAAAAAAAAAAATTTTGCGATATCGGGACTCGAATCGGGACGGGACATGGTCTCGTCCCGACCCGGTCCCGGTCCCGCCCCGATCCCGCCTGAAACCCCCCTTTTGCACAAATATTGTTGCACCAACGGTCATTTTACATTTTGACCATTGTGCAACGACCATTTTTTGCCTCCCCTTCCCCCACCCCTATCCCCTTAATATTTATTTTTAACCCATAAATTATTATATTTATACTTTAACCCAATTTTCAACTATAAATACCTCATTTTCTCTTCATCTTTCTCACAAATCTTCCTACAATCTCTCTAATCTCTCAATCTATCTCTCTACAAGTCTACATTGTCTATTAAATATTCAATTTTATTTATTCATTTGGGAGTGAAGTTGGCAACTAGCTTGAGGATCTTCCATCGAGCAAAGTTTCAATTTTCAACCTCTCGATTACACGTCGACGTTACGTCGGCGTTTGATACATTCGTTCATTCATTAACGTATTATTGTCTGTTTATTTTATTTAGCACACTTATTTTATTTACTTTAATTATTTATTAGTATAATTATAAATTTATAATTGAAGGATTTAAACGTATGCTTACGGGTAGAGGTCATGCTTCTTCTAGTAGGGGCAACAAGGGCAAGAGTACTTCTTCTAGTCATCCTATTTCTAGACAGAATCTTATTCCTACACGGGATGATTTTGTTGATACTGAACATTTTCCTACAATACCATTAGATTTAGACGATGAGCTATTTCTAGAACTCAAGAAGACTTTAATTTAGACAATGATCTAGATGATACACCCATTAATGTAGATGACTGACAACACACTCACTAGTGCACCTTTAACTGAAATATTAATAAATAAATATTATATTTTATTAGTATCACATCATTTTATTTGGTCTAGCATACAAGATTAATGCAAAAAAGTATAGGCATAACCAACAAGAAAGTGCTAGCAACCAACTGGCTTCCATACCATCTTCTTCTTTTTCAACACAACCTAAAAAAAAGACGTGTTGTTTCTGCGGCTAGTATTGAAAGCCTTAGACATAAAATGTTTAGTGGTACACTACTAATCAAGTTAGCGAGTTTGATGTTTTTGTTTTATAGGGTGTTGTACTGTACGAAGCAGTTCTCAATGAAGAAGGACGTGAAAACTTGCTGAAATACTGGAGAGAGAATGAGACGTGACATAGAGAACCAAACATTTGACAAATAGTGAAATACACGTGTAATTTCATATTTTTTAAATTTTTTAAAAATGTTTTATTTTCTTTCTTTTTCTTATCTAACTTTCATTTTTGAGTGCTTTCTTTGTTCTCTTATTTGGATTGAAAGAAAGAAAAAACTTCCCTTTCTTTCTCTTCTTTATTTTGGTTTTATCCCTTCGACGAATTTCGGCTATGACCAATGCCCCACTAGCTAAATAGGCGTAAGAAAAAGCTACCTGAAAAAAAAAAAAAAGCAAGGTGCACCTTGAATTGAACTCGACGAATTGATTTTTTGTGAAAGATTCTCCATTGGTAATATAATGGAAATATTATTTTATATTTAAAAATGAAAAGGACAATTATTTTTATATGAACTTGAAAAATTATTAGAGGTGTGAAGTATATTCGAATGTTGTTGAAGTTTTAAAGTTGAGATTCAAGTGCTAAATTCTTTCTAAACCATTAGTTGTTGATGAGATTCGAAAATGAAAAAAGAATTTCGAATTCACCATTGTTGAACCTTGAAAAATCTTGAAGAACAAAAAATGAGTTTTGTCGAAATTCGTGGTTGTTGGCCAAATTGATTACTGGAGTATGGTGATGATGTTGTGAAGTTGTAGTTGAAATTTGAGTTTGATTTGTGTGAATTTATCTGAGTTTTTTGTTGAATTTTGACACCAAAAATTAGACTTGAAGCTCCTAAAAATGGATGATAAAATGGTGATGAAGAACTCTTGAAAATCAACTTTGGAAGTTGGAATTGACACACGTGCCCATTTCGTATAGGTTAGAGCCATTTTTTAAAGTTCTCACGCGCTTGAAGGAGGTGTTCTCATGTAGTACTACACGTCAATAATAAAGGTGCAAAGAATTACTTTAAAAAGTTTAGAGGGATAATTGGATCCCCGCAAAGATAAGGGGTGTCGCAACAACTTTAGCTATAATTCAGGGAGGTAATAGTGTCTTATCCCTCTTTAAATTATTAATTATGGAACTTATAGTACTTTTTACTTAGTTTCTAACTATGTACATTTTATTTTAAAATATTTAAAGATTTTATGTTCTAACACACTGTCAAAATTAGAAAATTTTACTCTCAAAAAGCGAAAAGTGTCAATCTTTTCGGGTCGCAGGAAGTAATTTAATTTGTTAGTATACCAAGTTGCTTAAATTATTCAGTGAATAACACATAAACATGCCCTTTAACTCGGCGTGAGCTGACAACTATGACCTCAAATTTTATTAGTGCACAAGTGTGCACTTAAACTTGCCAAAAGTCGAACAAACATACACACGCGTCTTACATGGAAAACTGAGTGAGATACACTCGAAAACAGGAGAGTTGATGCTCAATATCGCATGTATATACTTGTTCGACTTTTGGCAAGTTTAAGTGCCTACTTGTGCACTAGCAAAGTTTGAGGTCAAAGTTGTCAGCTCACGCCAAGTTAAAGGACATGTTTATATATTTTTCTTTAATTTACCTTTTTTGTTTTTTATTTTATTTTTTATGTCCAGTCTACGTGTAAATTAGTTGACAGTCTCTGATTGGGCATTAATCCACATGAGAGCAATTGCACTTCACGCTAGTGACCTGTTAGAAATTTGTGTATGCATGTTCGACTTTTGACAAGTTTAAGTGACTACTTGTGTACTAGCAAAGTTTGAGGTCATAGTTGTCGGGTCGCGCAAGTTAAATGGCTTGTTTATGTGTTCAAAAAATACTTTAAGTGATGGTATACGTAAAAATTATTTTAAATGAACAGATTTAAAACCCCATATGCAGCCAAAATATGATATCCTTAACTATAAAAAAATACTCTCTCCATTTATTTTTTACTTATTCATTAAGCTAAAAACAAAATTTTAATTTTACTTGTTCTCTTTAATATATTTTGAAAAAGTTATTTTGTTTTATTTTTATCATTGATTATTCATTTTTCAAATTATTTCTCAAAGTTATTGAAATTATACATAAATTAATATAACTATTATGAAAAATAGACTTTCATTTATTATTTTTTTCAAAAAACAATATAACGTAGATTGTGAATAAGTAAAAATAAACGAAAAGAGTAGTATTTAAAAGATATCGGATTTATCTTTGATTTGTGTGCAATCTTGTGCAGATAAATTATGACATCCATGACTATTGAAAATATTGTAGATATTGAATCTGCTCTTTGGCTCGTGTGTGTTATGCAGAAATATGACATCCTTGACTATATAACAAAGTTGCAATTTTGACAATTGTAGTTGTATTACAAAAAAAAATCACGTCTATTAAACAATATAAGAGACACAAAAACAGTTTTGAGATGTTTTTACTACACTATCTTGTTTAATTATTAAATTTTTTTAATATATGATATTTTTTAAAAAAACTCGCCCCTGATCCCGATCCGCATGACCGACCCGACCCGATCCCGCAAAACCCGATCCGACCATTCCGAGCCCGGCCCACTGGCCACCCTTAGTCGCAACACAGCCTCTCTTCCCTCTGTCAGATGAAGATATGTCATATGATGCTTGACAAGTACTATTGAAATAGAGACTTAATTTATAAATATGTAGCTACTACTTATGAGTTATGACAATCAGATATTTGGATCTAAAGTTAAGCTTGTCCAGTTCCTAACTTCACAGCCTATTAGTAAATTACTTTCCTGAAAGACCCTTCGTAATAAAACTTATTACACATCGACTATTAGACTTTATTTTTTACGACGAAAAGGAAAGTTAATGGAATGCCAATCTTGTTGCTGACGAGAGCCCATTCGATGAGCTTAGTAAACTGATGCTTCGAAGATCCAAAAGATTTGTAGAAGGGTTGACATACCCAATATTAGAATCACCCGGTCCATGGAGGCGCAAGAGTAAAATTTACGTGGAAATGTGCAGCAAGTGTGTCATTTCAACCACCCAATGGGTGTGTCGCGGTGGTTGGGATCCTTAAACTTTTAACTAGAGGTCACAAGTTCAAGTCTTTGAGACAATTTGAAACTTGATTATCTAACGTTCATTTGGCAACTACTTATGACTAAAAGAAATTCTGTTGTCACACAATTTGAAACTTGATTACCAAGGCTTATATACAAGTATATCACAACTTAAAAGATTATCTTATTTGATAATTATATGAGTAGTCAAATTTCTCCTTATGCACTCCAGAGAACCATTGAACATATTAGTATGAATGAAGTACTTAAGTTTTTACATGATATTTTTGTCTGCCCTTTGTGATATACATTTTTTCTGTAGTTTGCTTGGAAGGCAAATTAGCTCTCTACAGAAATTCTAACATCAACTCCCTTTCAAAAACTAGCTGAAAAAATGTCAAACTGATGTTGTTTACATGTCATTGTAACTTATTTTAGATTGAAAATGCGAATTATCGAAGCTCTCTGCAACGAAAACTTCATCTTCGTGTGAGGTGAACGGATCAGCAGGAGACGAAATGCTTGAATTTCGCGTCTCCAAGAGGCTCCTAGTTGTCTCTTGTTGTTGTTCAAATATCTTCTTCAATTGCTCTCCTTGTTCTTCAATCCTCAATTGTAGCTTTCGTTGAATCTAACAAAATAAAAAAAAAAACAGGATAAAGAATGATTGCCTTGATATTGTTTCCAAGTGTTATATACTAGTAGCATTTTCAGCTGAAGTGACTAAATTTACATCATTGTGTGTAGAGGCGGCAAAATGGGTAAAAAATATGGATATCCGTCCAACCCAATCCATTTAAAACGCGTTGGATATCCAATCCATTTAAAATGGATTCAATATGGATCAACTCATATTATCCACTTAAAATATGGGTAACTTAATGATAAAATGGATAAAACTACAACTTTAGTAAAACAAGTTCCTTAAAAATAATTTTAAGAAAAAATGACTTCCTTAATAACATCAGGAAAAACAAGTCCACAAGTAGTATTTCACCAACCACCCCACCACCACCCAACTCACACCCCAACCACCCCAACCCAATTCACCTCTACCCCCAATCCCCTCCAAAAAAAGTTTTTTTTTTAAGTTTTTAATATTTTCTTTTTTGGGTTTCTACACCACTCACACCCACCCCCACTCCACCATCCTTCAAAAAATATTTTAATTTTTAATTTGATTTTTACACCTCCCTCCCCCCACCCCCACCACTACCCCAACACCTCCACCACCCCTCCAAAAAAAATTAATTTTCTTAAAAAAAATATTTTGGTTTCTACACCATCCCCCCTCCCCGCATCCCTACCCCTCTCGAGTTTTTTTACTTCATATATTTTATTTTGCTTTTATAAAAACTTATAAAGAATGAGAAATTTACGTTGTTAAATTTGGTGTAGGATGGATGGTGGTTTGTGGTTTGGGGTGGGGATAAGAAAAAAATCTATTTTTTATAAAAGTAAAATAAAATATATGAAGTAGAAAATTTGGGAGAGGTGGGTGGGTGGGTGGAGGGGGGGTTAAGTGGGGCGGTGATGTAGGGTGGGTGGTGGTGTGGGATAGGGATGAGTGCAGATGAAGTGCATTCGAATGTGATGGTTGGGTGAGGGTGGGATTTGGTTGGGGAGTGGGTGGGGTGGGTGCAATAGGGTGGGAATGGTGGCGCTTGGGTGGATATTGTAAAATTATAATAATTTCCCATAGGGAGTATTCTTATTATTACAGAATTTATATACTGTGTACAAGGGAGGAATCCTAGTTCGGTAAGGATCCTAATATACCATAAATATATAATATTCATAATTACACAATATATAACGAATATATGGGGAATATTCGTTAATACACCCCCTCAGTCGGAGCGGAAGGAGGGCGGACGCTGAGACTGGATCTGAAGTCAAGGAATAACTGTCTGGGAAGTCCTTTCGTGAATATATATACATACTGGTATGACGAGGACACGTGTAACACTTTGACATGACCGATGGCAACTTTCTCACGAACAAAATGGATATCTATTTCAATGTGCTTGATTCTCTGATGTTGAACCGGATTGTGAGATAGATATATGGCAGAGATGTTATCACAGTATACGATGGACACCCTGCTCAAAAGACACTGGAGCTCCAAAAGTATATTTCGAAGCCAACAGATCTCAGCTACAACATTGACAACGCCTCTGTATTCTGCTTCGGTAGTTGAACGGGATAGTGTGGCATGTCTCTTGGTAGACCATGAAATAAGATTATCCCCTAAGAAGACACAATAGCCGGTGGTGGAGCGTCGCGTGTTCAGACACCCTACCCAGTCTGCATCTGTATAAGATAGCAACCCGTTCGGTGCAGAGGGGTATAGGTGCAACCCATAATCAAGCGTGTCATTATTGTATCGAATGATGCACTTAAGGGCAGTGAAATGAGACTCCCTGAGGGCATGCATAAACAAGCACACATGTTGAACAACATATGCAATATCTGGCCTGGTAAATGTGAGATACTGAAGAGCACCTGCAAGACTCCTATATAAAGTAGGATCGGAGACTGGATCACCATCCATAGCACTGAACTTGGATTTGGAATCAACCGGCGTGGGTATGATTTTGTAATTTGTCATCTTAGCCCTATACACTATCTCTTTTGCATACTTACGCTGGCTTAAAAACATATAGTTTGCAGTTCTGGTTACTGATATACCCAAGAAGTAACTCAATGTGCCTAAGTCAGTCATAGCAAATTTGGTTTTAAGTAGAGCAATAATATCATTTTTCAATCCATCAGATGAGGCAGTGAGAACAATATCATCCACATATAGCAGTAAGCAGTGCTACTACCTCGATGCAAAATGAATAGAGAATTATTACACCTGCTGCATACAAACCCAATCTGCATAATATATCGGGCAAATCGATCATACCAAGCACGTGGGGCATGCTTCAAGCCGTACAGTGACTTACGAAGCCGGCAAATATAATGAGGGGTTGCTGGATGGACAAAACCAGGTGACTGGTGCATGTACACTGTTTCTTTCAAGTCCCCGTGTAAAAATGCATTTTTCACATCATGTTGATGTATTGTCCAGTGCTTTCCCATCGCTATGCTCAGAACTGTGCGAATGGTGGTCGGTTTGACAACTGGGTTGAAAGTCTCACCACAACCGATACCCTCCTATTGGTGTATGCCATTAGCTACAAGTCGTGCTTTATACCTCTCTAGGTCTCCACTGTCTCTGAATTTGTAACACAATAGCCACATGCAACGAATCACATTCACCCCCTCCGCTCTAGGTACCAAATCCCACGTCTGTTGTTTTGTTAAAGCATGAAATTCCTCACACATAGCTGCATTCCAATTAAGGTCTTATTTAGCTAATTTAGGGTTTTTAGGAATTAGGGAAATTGTTTGGGTGGACATGTTAAATTGGATTTTGGGCTTGAATATCCCGTGTTTGGCACGAGTTTCCATTTGGTGGGTGGGGCCAATGGGTAGGTTGGGCGATTGTTGTTGGACTTGTGTAGGTACAGGGTGTGGTGAAGTGGTTGTTGGTGGTGAGACATTGGAATAGTGGGATGGTGTTTGGGATGTGACGGGAACTGGGTTGCGCGATAGAGGGTAGGTAACGGATGATGTCGGTTCTGGTGGGGTTGGTAGTGTTGGATACGGAGAGGGTGGTGGTGTAGAGTGGTAGATTTGGGCGATGGTGTGTGGTTGTCAGTTTTGTTGATCGAAATGACTGTGTAGTGTAGGGGGTATTGGGGTCTGATGGTGGTTCACCGGCGTTGAGATTGCTGTGGTGAGTGGGGTGTCGTGTTGAGAGGTAGTTGGAGAAGCGACTGGAGAGGACGACGCCGGCGGCGGCGCCGTCAGTTGACTGGCTGACGCATTGAACGGTATTGTCAGAGATGACGGAGTGGTGTGAATGGTGATGACTGAATAGACAATGGGCTCGTCAAGGAAATAGTAGTCCAATTTTCTAAATTTTTGAGGATTCAAAAACGGGAATGTGGTTTCGTCAAACGTGACGTGATGAGAAATGTGTATTTGACGAGTGGACATATCATAACACAGATAGCCCCTATAATTAGGCGAAAACCTAAGAAGACACAAGGAGTTGACCGAGGTGCTAGTTTGTGGGGGCATTGGACCCATGATTGAGATAACACAGACAACTGAATATTCGTAGGTGGTCGTCGGATGGAATCCTACGGTATAGAATTTCTGCCGGAGTCATGTTGTGAAGGGTACATGTAGGTAGAATATTTTAAATATATTCTGACATTTTGACGGCATATACCCAGAAGGACGGAGAGACAGAGACATGAAGCATGAGTGTCATGTTATTGATGGTGCAGATGATGCATTCAGCCTTACCATTTTGGGATGAAGTGTGTGGGCAGTAAAAACGAAAAACATTGCCATTATTTGTACAAAATCGGCGAAATATAGAATTATTGAATTCACGACCATTATCACACTGAAAAAACTTTATACATTTTTCAAACTATGTTTGGATAAACATGTGAAACTCAAGAAACTTGGCAAACACTTCTGATTTAAATTTGAGTGGATAAATCCAAATATAATGAGAAAAATCATCCAATAAAACTAGATAATATTTGTGACCAAGGAAGCTAGAGATAGGAGATGTCCATAAATCAACATGTATAATATCAAAAGGGGAAAATGTAACACTAATGGATGATTTAAACGGAAGACGAGTATGTTTGCCTAAGGAACAAGAAACACAGTTCTGGGTAAATTTCCCATTATTACATTAGATAAAATTATTGCATCTAAGAAATTTAAAGAATGGGTTGCCAGGATGGCCAAGCCGATTATGCCAGAAGGACGGAGAGATAGCAGCTAGGGAGACGGGAGAGCAAGATCCGATAGCGGAGGTAGATGTGAAAGGATATAGATCTCCCGTGCTATTGCATCTCGTAAGTTGGTTCCCCGTACGGAGATCCTTCACAGTAAAACCAAATGGGTCAAACTCAACAGAGATAAAATTATCACGAGTAAATTTACGGACAGAAATAAGATTCTTAATAATATTTGGTGCATATAGGACATGGTTAAGGGAAAAGGGAGGATGTGGTGGTTTGGTGTGGGAGGTACCATAACCCTGTATTGGAATGCGATGCTCATTGCTAACAGTAATAAATTGAGGATGCTTTAATTTAAACATCGTGGAAATATTACATGCAGATCGGGTGAGATGAGATGTGGCGCCCGAGTCCATGTACCAATTTTCATCAAGTTGTTGTAAATTCAGACTGCTAAGGGCCTGGCCCAAATCAGTGGGGGCCAGACTCGTTGAAGACTGCATGTAATGGGCTTGAGCGAGATGGGATTGGGGCTGCTGATAGGCTAGAGTTCGGTGGCTTGGGACTGGGCCCAACAGTCCCTGTTGATTGAAATTGAGCTGGGCCGAGAGTTGTTGCGGACCTAAGGCCCACGACGGATAGTGTTGAGAAACTATTGGGCTGGTTTACTGGTTGTATGGACTGGGCTGTTGCTGAGGCCAATTCTGCTGAGAACCACGACCTCGTCCATGACCTTTGCCACTTTTGCCACTGCCGCGGTTCTGCCGCGGCTGGGCTGTTTCCGGCGGTGTTGGACTGGTGGTAATATTTTTTTGTGGTGGTGTTTCAACCACTAACGCCTTTTGGTTGTGCTCATCCTACTTTCCACGACGGGTTTCTTCTAATAACAATTGTGAATGTGCTTTGTTGAAACTAGGCAACAGATCTGCCTGATGTATCATAGTGGCCAAAGTATCATATTCACCTTTCGGTAGGCCTACAACTAACTGCAAAACCATCTTTGTCTCCGAGACCGGTGTGCCGACGTTGGATAGTTGATCCGCCAAAAGTTTCAACTGTTTGCAATAGTCCGTCATGTTGGTGAAATTTTCAAGGCGGGTGTTATTGAATTGTTCCTCCAAATACACCGCACGAGTGTGCTTGTTGTCTTGAAATATTTCTTCCAACCTAAGCCATAAGTCACGGGCCGAGGCGCCAGATTTCATTAGAGTGAGAAGCAAATCCTGAGAAATACTGTCGTACATCAAGACGAAGCCAAGTAGCGTCGTCAACTTCAGGGGGCGAGGGAAGGAGTCATCGATGTGGTCGAGCACGTTGTGGAGACATGCATGAATACGGAAAAATTTGACCCACGGAGTGTACTGACCGGTTTCTTGATCAAGAATGATTGGGAGACAGTTCTTGATATTTGAAACGGTGAGTGCAGGATGAACAGATGAAGAAAACATTGATTTTGGGTTGCTGAAGTGACGACGGTGGTGGATGAGGTCTCGTTGGGATCTTGAGGATTGGTCATTGTAGTGGAGAAGAAAGAAGTAGAGAAGAGAGAAAAATGGGTGGTTCCGGCGGCGGCTGAACCAAGAGAGGGGTGGGGGGTCGACGACAAAATTTAGAGAAACCCTAGGGTTTTGGCTTTGATACCATGTAAGATTGTAATAATTTCCCTTGGAGAGTATTCTTATTATTACAAAATATATATACTGTATACAAGAGAGGAATCCTAATTCGGTAAGGATTCTAATATACCATAAATATACAATATTCATAATTACACAATATATGGCGAATATATGGGGAATATTCGCTAATAGATATTTTTTGAAAAATGTTTTTTTGGAGGTCGTGTCATTTGAAAACTTCGAAGTTCTATTCTTCCCGCAAATGTTGAGGTGCAACTATTTACTAGAGATTGAATTTGTGGACAAAAAGGTAAATTAATTTTCTCCATATTAGCTACATGAAGCCAACATCTTTAAAGTAACTTTAGTTAATATGGATAACCATATTATTCGTCAGCTTAACCCATTTTTTGTCCGTGTTAAATATGGGCGGGTCGGGTAATTGATCCATTTTTATTTAAGCGATTTCCGACTTGCCCATATCCGACCCGACCCGTCCGTTTGCCACCCCTACTTGTGTGTACTAAATGTACCTCTAGTTGCTCGTGAAGACGCTTCTGGACTTCTAGCTGCATATGCAGTGCTTCTTTGATTTGCAATCCACTGGAAAGAAATCTGAGATTAAGTGCATTTCCCACTAAGATAATCATGAAAATTGGTTATGTAAGTTATAGAGAACATACGTTTTGCTGTCAATCTGTGTCACATTTTTCGGGCAGTCCATTTTTTCAGATTTCCCTGCATCATATAAAGGAGGAAATTCTCATTTCTAAACCAAGCTAGAAACTCTATAATTAAGTATTTAGTATGTTTTTTCAAGGATATTCATGCAAAATAAGTCAATAAGGCACTTGTCAACCTTGATTTGCCAAAGCAGGTAAAAAGTCTTGTGAAGCTTGAGAAGTTGCAATTCCACTCTTTTATAGTCAGAAAGGGAAAAAAACTCATAAATTATAAACTAGCCATCGTAGTCCACGTGGCTCTACTCTTGATATCTTTTATATAAGTGCGGACCTTCCCGGATCCTGCGTGAACAATTTATGTTCATTCCATGTTGTGATTTGCATTTATGGTAGAATATTTACTTTCCTTTTAGTCTACGATTATTCTAGAATATTTATTTTCGTTCTAAGTTTGTGTTCTATATTAATTACATAATATTTAGTTTCCTTTTAATTTAGTATGTATAAGGAAAATAGTATATTTCCTTTTATTTTATTCTCTTTGGTTCTCTATAATTAGAGATGTGATCTTTTATTTTTAATACAAGAAACAATGTAAGAAATTAATACAATGAGTTTTTTGTTCATTCTCTCTTAGATTTTCTCTCCCGTTTCTTCGATTCCATAACATGGGGCTCTGCTTTGATATCTTTTATATAAGTGCGGACCTTCCCAGACTCTGCGTGAACACGGGATGCTTCGTGCACCGGCCTGCCCTTATATAAGAGAATGATCTGGTTAGTTCCATAGGAACTAGGAGATAAGGCACCATGTCCTTGCACTACTGTTATTGTTAATAATATACGGTAAGGCTAATGCTAAAAAGGTAAACCGCCATCACAAGGCAGATTTAGGAAAAAAACGACAAAAAGAAAACAGTGGACATTGGACAATTCATTCTTAAGTTGGAAATACCTTAGAAGTAAGATGGAAATGTTGCAAGACTGTGTAAGGAAATAGTCTCTCCTTGTTTTTCTCATCATATTGGATTCACATTTTGTTCAGAAATTAACACAAAAGCATAAAACAAGCAGCATGCTTATAGAAACAGTAAAGTATTATATATTACTTTGGTTAGAAGGGCTCTTATTACTGCCTTTTATTCACATTTCTGTCTATTATTATTCTATAGGGTAGAGAACACTTGGTTTACTTTCTGTTAAAAAATGAGGACAAATAAGCTTATCTGTTTTACCCTTTTAGTATTTTACCAGTTCAGTTCTGTATATTTCTACTTTTACCATGATCCTTTAAAGCCCTGATTTCCAGTACAGTAAGTTCTAAACATCAAGCATAGTGTTCTGGAAGAGAAATGTTTCTTCTTTAAACATGAAGCTTATTTTTGGATAGTACATACCTTCTGTCGATTCAGGGATGCACTTTGCATTTCGATATTTCTAGTCAAAACAAGAAGAAAAAACATTTGCTTCAGAATTTTGTCTAAATACCAAAAGGTGTTCCAAGAAAGTATTTTCTTTCATATTAACCGAGTACCTGCAAATGGCTTTTTACATGAAAAATGGTTAAGCCTTCTGAATCCATCAGCTTTAGTATTGCCTTTGGCGTCGCCCCTAAGAATAAATAATTCGCAAAATGATAATTACCAGCAAAAAAACTGAAAAGATGAATAAGGGACATGTAAAATTACTTACTGTCAGCCCCTCCAAGAAGATTTACACACTCAACAAATCGATCGTGGAGATCCTGAGTCCACCTGATTCGTGTCTTACTAGATAACGACCCTCCAGAACATCCGGAGTTATTCGAAATAGCTGATCCGGAGGGCCCTCCAGATTGTTGCCTTATATGTACCAAGTTAAAACCACACTTACTATTTGAGACCTGTTGGAACATAAACAAGAGTCAGAATAACGGTGTTATTCAAATACTTGAAAAATAATACCACGGTCAGACTTCTCTATAACTGTAAAGAATGGATCTTGGGCCTAACTCAACCCCAAAAGCTAGCTTGTAGGGTGAGGATTGTCCAAGTCCATATAAGGAGTTCATGTTTTCATTCCATATCCGATGTGGGACTCTTAACACTCTCCGCACGCCCAGATCTTGTTAACTGGAGCGTGGATAATATAATTTGGGGGCCCAACATCGGTGAACAAAGAATTGGAATGAGTGATACCATGTAAAGAATGGATCTTGGGCCTAACTCAACCCCAAAAGCTAGCTTGTAGGGTGAGGATTGTCCAAGTCCATATAAGGAGTTCATGTTTCCATTCCATATCCGATGTGGGACTCTTAACAATAACAACAGTTCACTGCACAACCAAGTTTTCTTTGGAACCGACTTTCATATGATGTTAGATGTTCTCTGTAACAACATCTCGTTATAGCAGCCAAAACATATTAGGACAAACAACGCCGTTATAGAGAGATTTGATTGTAGTTGAAAAACAATACTACAGTCAGACTTCTCTATAACAACCATCCTCTATAACAACAGTTCACTGTATCAGTCAGGTTTTCTTCAGAACCGACTTTCATATTATGTTATATTAGATGTTCTCGATAACAACATCTCGCTATAGCAGCAAAAAAGCATCAGGACAAACGACGATATAGAGAAGTTTGACTATATTATGTAGACAAGACTATCAAATTGAAAGTACTTACACCATAGTCTTGATTTCCATGAAAAGCTGGCACTGAATCAGGCTGCCTGTTTGAAGAGTCAATTTCTTTAAACAACTTACTCTTAAGAAGCAAAATCCTCTCTTTTTCTGATAGATTACTAAAAGGATTTCCATAAAGTCCTTCAGGACCAAGTGATTGACTATTTGAAAACTGTGGTCTGATGAATGATGGCATTGAAATCTTGGGAAATTCGGGGTCAACTCGTGCTGGTGAATCTGCCAAGAATCCGTTTCCACATTGTTGACTAAACGACGGTGTTTGAGGATCAAGATTCTTGGACAGTTGAGCACAACTATTGTTGTCTTGGTATTCATACTTTGTTAATCCAAGGTACCTCTCTGTGGCAAAAAATCCTGAAGGTGATGCCCCGATTCGACTTATGATTGTTCTAGATGATGTTGAATCAATACAAGGCCAAAAATTTTGTTGTTGTTGTTGCTGCTTTTGGCAGCTATTTTCTGCAGAATTTTCTGGCTGAAAACAAAATCCCATATGTGGGAATTCTAAGTTGTAATCACTTGCTAATTCATAGTTTTGAATACTCATTTTTTCCAAAATGACTAGTCAATATCAAGAAAATTGCAACTTCTATCAAAATATACAAAATACCAAAGACAGGAAGGATTCTGTGTCAATGTATAGATCGATGAATGTCTTAGTTAAGACTTAAGCGCGAAATCAAGAAACTAAGTTGATGAAGATTCTTGAAAATTAAAATGAATCTGCTCCTAATTTTTTTCTTTTTTATATGCTGAATGACTCCATACACATGATATAAGAATATGAATATGCCAACATGTAAATGCCAAATGCTAACTATTTAAATATTCTGTAATGTAGATAAGGAATGAACAAATGATAAGACCAAGGCCAAAACATTTTACAAGGTGAACTATTACTATATAACTGGATTTTGTCCCTTCCAACTCTTCAGTTTTGTTCTCAAACTATCAAATGAAAAAATAAAAAGATACAGAATTTTCTAATTAAAAGGAGGAATATATGGTTAAACAATTAAAAGGAAGAATATAGTTTATGGGTGGATCTGTCAACATAAAAAATTCATGAGGAATGGCATCCACTAATACTCTTTCAAGATTAATTATATTCTGAATAATGGTGGGGATTGAATAGCCTATAGTGGTTCATCTCCAGAAATTTCCTAGTTATATACACACACACATTCCTTTTATTTTGGTTCGTTCCTTTTATCAATGTTCATTAATAATACTCTCGATTGATTCTATCTCAAAATTCATTATATTCAAAACTTTCTCTTTAACTCTCTGTTGAAAACTCAAATGTGGATTTTCAACTGCAAATTCCAAATTTAACATGTTTTTCTTCCTTTTCTTTTCTTTTCTTTTCGTTATTCTTATATGAAAAATGGAAAGGGAAGGAATTTATACCAAAATATAGTTCTATTTGCTTGGATTTTTCAAAAATATCGATAGATGTGTATCAAATCCTCTAAAAATAGGATCCGACACGAGGACGGCAAAATTATTAGAATGTTCGAACAACATAACCATTAAGAAAAGCCATGAAGCATTACACCCCAACAATTGACATGTTAATCAAATTTGTGATCTATTTAAGTGAATTAGCAAAAGTTAAGTGATTTTTCTGACACAAAAAAATGACTCAATTCACCTACTTTCAATTATTTAGTGACAATTTAAGCAATGAACTCTAACTTACTGCTACAAAAGGTGGTGCATGACCTGTTATAACAAGTAAAATTGCATTAACAGTTTTAAAGAACTCCTCTTATACTATCAGTATATATAATTTAAATTCAAAACTATTCGTATGCATAAATACCAAGAGACCACCAGCTGGTCCCTTAAATAAGTGTGAAGCTTTGTTCTTCGAGTGCTTCACTTGGACTGCTTCTTATTAGCTGTTATTAGTGTTTTCAAAGGGCATTTTCGGGGCGGGGAGCACCAAAAACGCTCCAGGACGTAAATGAAAGGTGTAGATCCATAGAGCGTACGCCCTAGAATTTAGGGAGTACGTCCCGGGCGTAAAAGCGTACGAAAAGCGTAGGACCGGGCGTTAAATTTAATTTTTATTATTTTAAAAGTATTTTTGTTATAGATTATGATTTTTATTATTGGTGTAATGATATTTATACTTTATGTTACCATGTTTTTATGTTGTAGTGATTTTTTCTAAAATAAATAAATAAATAAAGCAACTCTCGTAGAAAATAACACTGCCATAAATAGTTGTTTTAGATGATTATGTCTGAAATTGGTAGGATAGAGATTTCATAAAATTATGTTCCCAAAGCAATTTTATCCATTTTTTGTCATTGCTCTTATACTTTTGTCCCTTCTCTTTCTTTGAAATATATATATAAAAATCAATGCAAATATTAGTTGAGGGTGAAAATAATTAATAGATGTGGAGATTGATGATGAAGCGGACGAAGATTTCATTTTAAAGATTATCCAGGCTATTATCATTTTTTGTGTTGTTACCTTTCTCATTAATAATTATAATAATTTCTTATATTATTGGCGATGTATTTGAATTATTTGTAGAATTTTAATGAAATTCTACTTTTTCTTATTTTTAATAATAAAATTATAAAATTAAAGATATGCGCCTCTTAGATCTTTGGGACTTGCGCCACGTATATCTCGGAGCTTACGCCTGGCATAAAATGACTCGCCTCACCTCTTAAAACACTGGCGATTATTATACCAAAAAGAAGCAGACAAAAATTGAATCATATTGATTCTCCACGTAACATCGGACAAAAGCTAAAAAAGAAGAAAAATGTCTTGACTAATTTTTCGAAATTGTTCCTATCTTGATTAATTAGTAGCCCACATTTATAGTAATCTCCGAGTATCTTCCACAGGCTATAAATATATTGCTCAATTAAGGTAAATATTTGCTCGCACCATGTGTTTATGTCAAATTAAAGCAATGCAACTTATATCATTATTAAGTGATTTAATCGATACATTAATCAATCATAATTAAGTGATAGTTATATATATTAAAAAAGATGCTATGCATCCATTGATTTAGTGTAAATATTCGGTGCCAATAAATTTTACCGTGACGAGCATAGTTATCCAAGGGGTGTCAAATTAACACATCTTCACTAAAAAAATGCATTGTATAAATAAGTACTTTTTTAATATGACATGAAAAATTTTGGTTTATTGTTTTTAGGATTGGTAAATTGTGAAACTTCCATTGTTTTTCCTAATCAATTATCGTGTTTGGTGGGACTTTCATGATTATCATTCTGATTATGAGAATGATTAATGGAATACTCAACCACAATTATTTGACATAGCAATTAGCACATGAATAATCGATACTCTTAAATTAAGTGTTCATTTCAACTTTTAGATTATAGGCTTAAACAAGCTAAAGAGAATTACAATCAATTATTTGATCGTTAACTAATTTAGGTACATTACCTCCCCTGGAGAGGAATATTACATACAGCTCCTCCTCTAATCTAAGTACTTTTATCTAAATAATATATTTTCTTCTAAAATAATTATTGTATTTGTTTCAGATTTTCTCCACTTATGGGATTACACCGGGTATGTCATTGTATTTGTCTCAAGTTTTTCTTATTTTTTTCTCTAATTGGCCTCAATCTTTTTGTGTGTGTGTTTTTGCTTGTGCATATTCTCAAGTTAATAGTTAGTTTGATTACACTTTATAATTAATCTTTACATTTTTAGTAACTTTCTTGATCAAGTGGCTATTATTTATATTTATCTTTTATGTAATCAAGCTATCTTTTTTAAAAAAAATGAAAACAAAATCGTATAGCCACGAAATATGCAAAGAAAGAATATCTTCATTGACTTTTATATTCTATTTGTTGTTATATTTCCAATTCGTAGCAAAAAGAACATGTTAAAATTAGTAAGCACCAACAATGATTAATACCTCAAAATCAACGACTTACTACTCGTCCACTTGGTGGATTATGAAAAGGACTCTTAGTTTTATTAATTTTTATTACTTACAGAATTATGAAAAGGGCCTTATAATTTATTATTTATTATTTTGGAGAAAACAACTAATTGTTAGAATATTATGTTATTAATATTATGATTTTGTATTGATGTAGTATCATATTATATATGGTAGGTAGTACAATGATAATTAGGAATATTATGTAAATTAGGTAGAAGATTATTAGGAATTGATTAGGAAGATTAGGCATGATTGCTCTTCTTAATTGATGTATATTGTGTATATATTGGACCTTTGAAGGATGAATAAAGTGAGGAAAATATTCTACTTACCCTAGAATTATTACATGGTATCAAGAGCTTAAGGAAAGATCCAAAATTAGTTTAATTTCTTCCAAATTTTTGGTCATCTTCCTCCCTAGCACAACCTAGTGGCCGAAATTGCTTTTTTTTTTTACTCCATTATTGATTATCCTTCATCACAACTAGTTATGTCTCAATCAAAATCATCTTTTCACCATGCCCTAGCCGTCTCAAACATCAAAACACATGTTTCCATCAAACTAGAAATGGAAACCGTTTATTATGCGACGTGGACAGAACTATTCAAAATATGTTGTCGTGCTCACAAAGTTCTTCATCATATAATTCCTCCAAAAGACGGTAAAGGGAAAGACATAACAAACGATGCAGACAAGGAATTGTGGGATACACTTGATGCCACAGTCCTTGGTTGGATTTATGCGACAATCTCCACAGACTTGTTGTATACGATAATGGAACCGGATTCCATAGCCATGGCGGCATGGGAACGTTTGCGAGATATATTTCAGGATAACCAAAACTCCCGCGTTGTTTCATTGGACCAGGAGTTCTCAACCATTGACATGGCGGATTTCCCTAATGTTTCTACATATTGTCAACGCCTCAAGTGTTGGCCGATCAACTACGAAACGTTGGTTCACCGGTTACTAATAACCGGTTAGTCTTGCAATTGGTCGCCGGTCTCACCGAACCGTATAGCGGCGTGGGAACCCTCATTCGTCAAAGTAATCCTCTACCACAATTTTATCAAGCAAGGTCCATGCTTGTTCTTGAAGAGTCGGGCTTGGTGAAAAAGGCCTCAACTACTTCAAATTCCGCCATGATTGTCACTCCTTCACATGATGGTAATTTTTTTGACCCTTCTCAACAAAATAAGGGACAAAAAGGACGTCATAACAATAAAAATAAGGGTGAAAATCGCGAAAATAACAAAGGTGGAGGCCACCGAAATTCTGGTGGCTGCGGTAATGGCGGCACCACCAACTACGGTGGTGAACAATGGCAGCAGCAGCGGGGCAGGGGCGGCGGACAGTGGCAGCAGCAGGGCAGCAGAGGCGGCAGACAGTGGCAGCAGCAGCCCGGCTGGCAGTGGACTTGGGTTGCACCACCCACCAAATTTCGGCAGCCTCAAATCACCGGCATCGCAAAAGAATAAAGAACAGTGCCCAAAGAGCCCATTTCGGCCGGGTCTGCTGTCTCTGTGCAGTAGCAGTGGGCCTCAGCCGACCCAGTGGCATGAGGCCCATTCAACAGGGGCCCACCCCACGGAAATTGAGTCCGCCATGCACACTCTTGGACTTAATCCACCAGATTCAAATTGGTATATGGACTCCGAAGCAACGTCACATATGGCGTCCTCCCAAGGTAATCTCTCATCCTATTTTAATTTGAGCAATGATAATGGAATAATTGTCGGAAATGACCATTCAATTCCAATAAAAGGTTATGGTTCTAGCAAATTGTTACCGCCAAACCCACCCCTAATTTTAAAGAATGTACTTCATGCTCCCAAATTAATCAAAAACTTGGTTTCTGTTAGAAAATTTACAACTGATAATTGGGTATATGTCCGGTTTGACCCCTTTGGTTTTTTCGTGCATGATTTTTAGACTGGGAAGCTTCTCATGAGATGTGATAGCAAGGAGGAGCTCTATCCAATAAATCCGTCAACCCAACAATCCAAGTTTCCTTTTGTTTTTGCTGCATTGGCACCATCTTTATGGCACCAACGTTTGGGATATCCGGGAGAGGCTGTTTTGGCTTCTCTTAAACAAAATAATTTTATTTTCTGTACCCAGATACGGACTCTAAATAAGTGTCAGTCTTGCACACTTGGTAAACATGTTAAGTTGCCTTTTATTTCCTCTACTTCATGCACTCTTTTGTCATTTGATATTTTACATTGTTATATTTGGACATCCCCTGTTTTGAGTTCCTCTGGTCATAGATATTATTTGCTTATACTTGATGACTACTCTAATTATTTGTGGACATTTCCTTTATCGAAAAAATCACAAGTGTTTTCCACATTTCTCACTTTTAGAGCATTTATCCGAACTCAATTTGAACGTGATATCAAAAATATACAATGTGACAATGGGGGAGGGGGAGTTTGACAATAAACAGTTTTGGTATTTTTTCAAAACAAATGGTCTTCAGTTTCGTTTTTCTTATCCTCATACTTCATCACAAAATGGGACGGCAAAACGTATAATTAGAACCATTAACAATATTGTTAGAACATCACTTTCTCATGCTTCTCTTCCCCCTGAATTTTGGCATCATGCACTCCAAATGGCAACACATCTGTTGAATATCCTTCCTCAGAAAAATCTATCATACCAAGCTCCCCTAAAAATGTTTTACCTACGAGAGCCCACATATCATCACTTACGAGTGTTTGGTTGTCTTTGCTACCCTCTCTTTCCATCCACCACAATCACAAAACTCTAAGCCCGGTCTACTCCATGTGTGTTCTTAGGATACCCTACTCATCATCGCGGTTACCAATGTTACGACATTTCTTTCGAAAGAATCTTTATAAGTCGTCATGTAATCTTTGATGAAATAATATTTCCTTTTGCTAAGTTACATGCCACCGGGACCCCTAACTATGATTTCTTGGATGATGATAAGCTCTCGTATCTAACACATTTTTTTCACAGCCCGGTACCTATTACTAGTGTTAAACACCGTAATTCAGGCCCATTGGGCCAGGCAGCCCCAACAGGCCCAATTCAAACTCCGTCAGTACAGCCCACTGGCCCATCGGTTTCTCACTCTTCGGTCAGTGGCGTCCAGTCCACTGGTCCAACAACCCGTTCGATCACCCGTAGTCAACATGGGATTGTCAAATCCAATGCAAAATATAGTCTTCACACCCAGGTCTCAAAATCACCATTGCCTCGTAATCTAGTATCTGCTCTAAAAGATCCGAATTGGAAAATGGCCATGGATGATGAATATCATGCTCTAATTACAAATAGGACATGGGATTTAGTACCTCGTCCATCTAATGCTAATATAATTCGATCTATGTGGATTTTCAGCCATAAAAAAATCTGATGGAACTTTTGAGCGGCATAAAGCCCGTCTTGTAGGTGATGGAAAGACACAACATATTGGTATAGATTGCGGGGAAACATTCAGTCCAGTGGTCAAACCTGCAACTATCAGAACAGTTCTCAGCCTGTCTGTCTCAAAAGGATGGTCACTTCATCAATTGGATGTCAAAAATGCCTTCCTCCATGGACACCTTAATGAGACTGTTTACATGCACCAACCATTGGGATACAGGTATCCTAAATATCCCAACCATGTGTGTTTGCTCAACAAATCCTTATATGGCCTCAAGCAGGCCCCCAGGGTTTGGTATACACGGTTTGCAGATTTTGTGTCACACATGGGTTTCTCAAACATCCGTTCAGATAATTCCTTGTTTATCTATCGTCAGGGTAATCATACTGCTTATCTTCTTCTATATGTGGATGATATTATTCTAACAGCATCTTCAGACTCTCTTCGCAAGAATATCATGTCACAGCTTAGTTCTAAATTTGCTATGAAAGATCTTAGCCCACTCCACTACTTTCTAGGGATTGTTGTGACCCAACATACAGGTGGATTATTCCTCTCCCAGAAGAAGTATGCATCAGAAATCGTGGAACGAGCTGGGATGGCTTTCTGCAAACCTTCGGCAACTCCGGTCGACACAAAGTCAAAATTGAGTGTCATCTCTAACAAACCTTTTATTGATCCAACGTTATACTGCAGCCTCGCAGGATCTTTACAATATCTCACATTCACCAGGCCAGATATTACATATACAGTGCAACAAGTGTGTCTATTCATGCATAATCCAATGGAAGAACATATGCATGCTCTGAAACGCATTGTGCGATATATTCAGGGCACTCTGGAGTATGGATTACATCTATACCCATCCTCTATTTCCAAACTTGTTACTTACACTGATGCAGATTGGGCAGGCTGTCCGGATACAAGACGATCCACCTTCGGGTATTGCGTCTTCCTTGGTGGCAATTTAATCTCATGGTCCTCAAAAAGGCAGGCCACGGTATCACGCTCAAGTGCTGAAGCAGAATATCATGTTGTGGCCAATGTTGTATCTGACTCATGTTGGATTCGAAACCTATTACTTGAACTTCATTGCCCTATTCCGACTGCAACGATATTATACTGTGATAATATTAGTGCAATCTACCTCTCAGGGAATCACATCCACCATCAACGCACTAAACATATTGAGTTAGATATTCACTTTGTACGTGAGAAGGTGGCTCGCGGACAGGTTCGGGTGCTGCATGTCCCAACGCGACATCAAATCGCAGATATCTTCACAAAAGGACTTCCGCTGATATTATTTGAAGATTTTAGGGACAGTCTCAGCATTCACCGCCCTCCAGCTTCGACTGCGGGGGAATGTTAGAATATTATGTTATTAATATTATGATTTTGTATTAATGTAGTATCATATTATATATGGTAGGTAGTACAATGATAATTAGGAATATTATGTAAATTAGGTAGAAGATTATTAGGAATTGATTAGGAAGATTAGGCATGACTGGCTCTTCCTAATTGATGTATATTGTGTATATATTGGACCTTTGAAGAATGAATAAAGTGAAGAAAATATTCTACTTACCCTAGAATTCTTACACTAATGAGTAAGCAAAAGGGTGTTACATGTGAAAGAAAATGATATTTTTGGATGGACATTACCATCTATTTTGCCTCTTAAATTGTTCAAAGGACAACTTATACACAGAATCCTTCAACACATTGGACAATTTGTATTCTTCAATGAATTAAATTATGCTACTTTTATGATAAGTATATATTTGATCTTAGCCAAAATATGTGTGCTGCTGAATTTGCAGACAAATGATTCTTTATTCTTGTCGTCATTTGGATAAGAATACAAAAAAAAAGTCGTTTTTTTAAATATCGTATATGTGGAAAGAGCCCTTTCCATAAAAGATTATGGGTACTTAGTTACTATTAAGTTTGTGGGCTTGATCAACTAGGTGGTTGCATGGAGCGGTAGCCCCCGCCCCCCTCCATGATGGACGAAGCAAGAGGTCGAAGGTAGTCCGTTTCTGGTTGGAAAATAGTTCGGAGGACACTCTAAGTAATTCGAAGATAGGTTTTTTTTTTGCAACCTATATATACATGATTTTTTCGTATAATTATGTATCCTGTAATCATATTTCATAGAGAAATAATAAGAGTTGGTGAGGGCCGTGGTTTTCTTCCCCTTGAGTATTTCCACGTAAATTGTGTGTTCTTTTTTTTCCGTTTTCATTGCTTTAATTCTTGTCTCATAACAGTTACGTGAACTCAACGAGAGTGCAATCCACTACTATAGAGTACAACGGTAAACTATTACAAATTCTAATTATATAGTCAAGTTGATAAATACTTATTTGTACCCGATATTTAATTCAAACTAAGTAATGTAACTTTGACAGTTGACAATTTAAATGAGTATATATCATTTGCTCATTTTATTGAGTCTCAACTTTATTACTAGAATCAAATGGCTTTTAGGTGAGAATGTTGAATGTAATGCTATGTCACATTTGAATAATCAATGTGTCATATTTGTCTTAATTAGAGTTATATATAATCTCATCATCATTAAGAGCATGTTTGGCCAAGCGGTTTTGAAGTCAAAAATATTTTTTTTGGTTATTTGAGGTATTTGGTCAATTAGTAAAACTGCTTTTAAGTAGAAGCAGAAACAATTTTTCTGCGGTTCGGGAGAAGCAGAATTTTTTTTTCTTGAAAAAACATAAGTAGAAGCAGAAGCAGAAGCAAAAGCAAAAGCAGAAGCAAAATTTTATTTTTTTCAAGACAAAAATATCCCTATCATAAACACATATTTATCAAATATATCCCTCATTAATTCATTAATTTCTAATTAATAATCCTTTGTTGTATTTTTGTGTTGATTTTAATTTATGGAGTATATATATTTAATTAAATGTCTCAGGTTTGAACCCGAAAAATAGCTAAAATCATTATTGATAATGAACGTTTTACCTCCAGAGTTGATTTCTCTATAGGAATCCGAATCAATCATACCTCAAAATGAGTATCGGAAATAAAAAATAAAAAGATGGTTATATTGCCAACCTACCCTTGAAGAGGAAAAAAATTGAATTTTTTTTACCCAATTACTTTAGTATATATATATATATAAAGGTCTCATGTTTGAATGCGAAAAATAGCTAAAATCGTTGTTGATAATGAATGTTTTACCTCCATAGTTGAATTTCTCTGTAGGAATCCGAATCAATCATACCTCAAAATGAGTATCGGATACCGGCTGAAAAATAAAAAATAAAAAGATGGTTATATTGCCGACCTACCCTTGAAGAGGAAAAAATTGAATTTTTTTTACCCAATTACTTTAGTACAAAAATCCTTTTATCAATTCTCGAAATAAAAAAACTTAATCGGAACGGGGAATATAATATATTAACATTAATAACCAATAATGGAAATTGATATTTAATACATATATACTTCTTCTGATCAACCATTATATTAATAGAGATTGTAATAAGCAACTAAGCAAGTGGAGATTAGATACTGAATAATCATTATGTTTTTCCTAGTTACAAAAATAATGATACCCGACGTCTACTTTCTATTTATATTAAGAGATAGAGATAGAGATAGACATGCATGAAAATAATTTATTTCTTTTAAAATTCAGACTCCATTAATCTAAATTTTCTGTTTCCACATGTTATAAAATAATGATGGCTGAAAAAATACATTTATATTTATAGTAATTGCTAATAGAGATTCCATCTCCACGTAGTGTTCTCTCTTCTAGCTCAAAGGGATCATTAAGAGCCTGTTTGGATTTACTTATTTTAGGTGTTTTTAAATCAAAATAGCTTTTATATAATTTTGTAATGTTTGAATAAGATTAAAAAGTATTTTAAAGTATTTGTTTTTTAAGTCAAAATAATAAAAATAAGTCAAATGTCATATGTTAGAATTATGAGTATAAGCCATAAGTTATAAATTTATCCAAACAATCTCTAAAGCCTCATTTATTTGCACTTAATGGATGTCTAAATCTTAATCATTCAGATTCAGTACATTGAGTACATTTATTTTGAAGGTCTGAATCTTAATCATTCATATTCAGTTCATTAAGTTCATTTGTTTTCTTTTCTTATAAATCCTCTTAATGAGTCTGAATGAATCTGAATGAATCATATCTGCAATAGAGTCTTAACACCATTCAGACTCATTTAAAATAATCTTTTTTTTCCACAAAATCTTTCACAACTTCTCTTCTCAACAAAAGTTTCACCCCTCTAGCTATTATTTCTCAACCAAATATTATCAAGAACTCTTGTTGCCGCAAATATTAATTGATTAACCGTAACAACAACAAAAATATTGAAGCTTTTTTGAATATGTCAAAAATTTATTTTAAATCTTATGTATCTTTACCCAGTTCATGATCTATTTTGCCGCAGAAGATTAAGCATGAGATAATCCATCTTCTCAATAAATCGCTATCTTCATTTCTCAATCTTTGAAAGATTACAGTGACTCTATAATTTAATGTTTTCTGAGAGAATAACAACGAATTGAAAAATATTGAATACTAGATAACCCTCTAATCAAATTTGAAACTAAATACATAATATCAAGCTTTAAGAAACAACAGAGAATGCTCAGATTGTGTCAAACATTGAAAAGTTTCATCTTTTGTATCTTATTTTAACAAAATTTCTTACTAGAAAACATCTTATAGGATTCAGTAATAACATCTCTCTTTGAATCACTTTCAATTGATAGTACAGTAATATTTTATATTAATGCATAAATTTTATTTGCATTTCAGATAGTTCAAATTTTATCTTTATAGAAAACAAAAAAGAAGATAGTTCAAATTTTTAATCAAATATAACTATTTAAAATATTATTTTCTATCAAAAACCAAATTTATTTGATGTAAACTTTTATAATATTTCATAGATATTATGGTTAATTTCATATGCAAATTTAGATACTGAAAACAAACAATCTTAATCATCCAGTATTCAGATCTAGAGACAATATTTTAATATTCAGATTCAGACATCTAGATCTTAATGCACGTCTTAATATTCAGATGTTTATTCAAATTCAGACGTCTTAATCTTAACGAAAACAAATGAAGCCTAAATGACTTTTTTTAACCCAAAAGCTCCAACATTTTCTCTATGACTCTACAGAAAGAAAAAGATACCCAAAATGGGAGTCAAAATCTTGAAAGAATTAGCAAAATCAGACAAACATGTGGGAAATATAATCGAAGAAAAAAAATTTGAGGCATGAAAATTTTGATTTTCCTTAAAGATATATCAAATGTATACAAATTGGAGAAAATACACTTAATTCTATTTAGAATATAACAAAGCCGCTCTTTAATAACTTGCCGATTTTTTTAGCTATTTCATAAAGAAAGACCTAATTGATAGAGTCATAAGAAAGACTATTTTAAATAGTCATCTTATTCCATGAGCAAGCATGTTCATTTAAATTTTAAATAAAACCTGAAAATACTCAAGACTTGTAATATATAAAGCCTTCAAATTCATTTTTATCTTCCATTGCAGTATATATAATATCCCATTCATATATATTACTACATAAATGATCCAACAAAATACATAAACCATAAAAAAAGATTCAACTAAAAAATGAAAAAACAAAAACTCACTTTCTTTGATTTCTTTTTTGACATGGCATCAAACATAGACAATACAACAAGAAGAAAATAAAGGAGCCTTAGATTCTATCTTTGAATTCTCAAAACTCTAAACATTGCCTTATTTCCAAAAGAATTTTTTATTCTTCCACTATGAAGATAAAACTAATTTAACATAGCACAAGAAAATTTAGTCACCATCATAAAATTCACTTCACACCTTTAGTGTAAGTCACGTTTATTGAATACTAGTAAAATTATCCGATTCGCGCAGTTATAAAAAATAGTTAAAAATAATTTTTTTTATAAATTTAATTAAGATAAAAGAGATTAAAAATTTATATATATGTGTATATAAAGAAAGCTTAGTTCTATATATCGACGGAACAAAAAACATAAATATTTTTTTATTAAAAGTAGAGCTTTGAAAAACTTATTTTCATTATTAAACTTTCTTTATAAATTGAAAGAAATAATCCACGGGTTTTATCACACTCCCGCAGTAATAACGGGCGGTCTTCGTATGTTGAGATTGTCCCTAAGATCTTCAAAGAGAACCGATGGAAGACCCTTGGTAAAAATGATGCAATTTGATACCTGAAAGGGACATGCAAGACGCGCACTTGTCAGCGAGCTACCTGTTGACACCCAATTTTGTCCCATCTTTTATGATTTTATTCGTAATTTTTAACATTTTTGACACTTTGAAAAACAATTTTAATCTACATACATACATGCGTACATATATATTATTATTCTCTTATTATTATTACTATTCGCATTTTTTACTATCATTTGCATTTTTATCATAATCATAAGTTTTATCCAAAAATTCTAGGTTATTTTATTCTCAATTGCATTGCATTTCCATTTTTTATTAAGCATTAAACATTTCGCAAATATTATATTTTATTGTCACATTGTTATGTTATTTTAAATAATTCACATCTTTTACAAAATATGTATATATATATAATATCTTTTAATATTAAACCCCTTTTTTATATTTTTCAATTCCTAACCCATTTTTATTTCCTAACCCAATACAATTTCTACCCAACCTAAATTAAAACCCATTTTTTTCTGGCCCAAGCCCAACCCCAATTAAATTCCCTTATACCCAAACCCAAAACAATTACCCAACACCACAAGCCCAAAACTCCCCAATTAAATCCCCCATTTCATCGCCTCAGCTTAACTCCCGTCGCCCATCACCCGACCCGACCCAACCTACCCGACCCATTTCCTTCCCCTTTAATTCCCCAAATCGTTCTCAAACAAAAAAAAAACCAAAATCGAAAAACCTAAAACCCTACTCCCCCAAGGCGCCAGACCCTACACCCCTACCCCACGCCGCCAAGACTCCCTACCCTCACACTTCGCCGACACCACCGGTCTACTCGACACCGCCAAACCATCCCTCACCAACACACCCCCAAAATCCTCAACACATGCCCCAAAAATCGATTTTGTCCCTTTATTTTGAAATTCAAATTCATTTTTAGGGGGTATGAGGGGTGGAGGTCGAAGTTGAGACCTATAAACCCCCCTTTTGCCTTGTTTGAGGAGATTTTTCGGGGATTAAACAGATTTTGGGAGGATTTTTGGAGTTCTTTTGGTCCCAAGAAAAACACAAAAAGGGGTCGATTTGTTCTTAATTTTCTTGTTATAAAACACTCCTTTTGGTTCTTAATTTCAATCCGAAAATCCCTTTGTTCTTCACATTTTGGTTCGATTGATTCGGTCGTCGATTCGGTCTGGTCAACGCTGCCGGGTCAGTTCAGTCGGGTTGAACATCGTGAAGCAATTCTATTTGAGAGGAAGATCGAATTGAAAATCTACAACAAATCAGAATTCTAACATTTCCGAGCGGATTCGACGATTCAAACACGCCTCGGTTCGTTGTCGGAGAAGGTCAAGAAACACATTCCTCTCGATTTGTTTTCTGTATTTTTGTGTTTTGATGCTAATTCCGTGCTGATTATTCATGTGGTTGTGTTTTACTGCCTAAGGGTGTTAAGTGGTTAGCCCTGTTTAATTACCTATTAAGATTTAGAAATGTCATGCCTGTATTATTAAACTTATGCAGATTATGATATGAGGTGTATGTTGTCAGTACTTGTTTAGGAGAGTTATGAATAGTTAGATGTTTGTGTGTGATACATGTAGTGTTTCCACCTGTTTAAGTTCATGACTAGTATTACATTTAACACAATATGTTAAGAATGTTGTTCAAAGATCTGCTCGGTGAAGTTATGATGTAAATTAGTTATATTTTATCATGACTAATATGATAAGGTCATTGTTCTGCTTTAAAGGTCATGATCTGTGGTGATTAAGGTCTGAATATATGGTTATGCTTTGGTTTTCCTTTACATGTCTGTCTGAAATCAATGTTAAACAGGAATAAAGTTTGGTCTCTTTGAAGATTTAGATGTATGTCAACTTTTGCATATTTTTATCAAATGAGTAAGTGTTTAGATAGGTCGGGTTTAAATTCCTACTTTCTGCTTAAATCTGCAGGCCTGAGTTCATGGTAGTAAAATGGGATAAAGAAGTATTGTGTGTATGTGTATGGTTTCTGTATTTTTGAGTTTCTTTTAATTGATTCATTCCTAATAGATGATCAGTTGTTTATCAGTTGTGGTATATGAGTATTTGACTTGTAATATACTAGATAATCAATCCAAGTATTTATGCCATGAGAATCTGCCTACTTATGCCCAACACTTCATATTTAATCTTAACTATGTATGTGTTGACTTAAACTATGAAATGGTGACCTTTGGTGACTAGCCATGCCTACTTCATAAAGTGTGTTGTATGACCATCTGCATTATCCTGATAAAATATTGTCTTGTTCATGTGTGTACCTGCTTTATGTGGATTCTTATGTGTCCATCCTATCCATGATCAAGATGCATGCCCTCATTGTTATCCCTGAGTAAACATTTGGTCATCTCTGTCTGCCCCCATATGTCCATTAGACTAGTATATGCTTATCATATCTGCCTAAGTAATACCATACTTAGTGTATAACATAACTGAGACCCTGTGTTCATGCTTTGGTTTAAAAAATGATCCTGTATGTTTGGAATATCATATGTGGCTAGTGGTATAACTCATTTCTATGTGCTTTAAAGGGTCACTGAATTGTATGCTAGCTTGATTAAGCGTTGTTCGCCTCAAAGATGTTATATTGACTAGTGTACAAAGATGAATATGCCATATATGTGTAATTAGACCACGGTGGTTCTGTGTAATCTAAGATATTATTTCCAAAGAGTCGCTTAACTATTTCTGCATGTTAGTTATGTGTGATGAACTGAATATACATTTGCCTTGCCTAGTAAGTCTAATAAGTATGATATATTATGAGTTATTCCTCTAAGTGTCAATATGTCCAATACATAATGTAAAAATGGTTGTGTGTGCTTAGTACAGACTTAAATGATTCTGTGCTCTTTGAAATTTTGTCTTAAATGAATATTTGCCCATCTCCATGTCCTAAATGTCTTCGAACTAATCATCTATATGTCTTTATCTATCTAAATGCTAGATTGCATCCATGACAACATATAATTCCTTCCGAGTCATTTGGTTTACCATATTAGTATGTTAATCGATCTGGGCACATGTGTGTATTTAGCCATTCCCAAATTGATAGTTCCCTTGTTTGAAATTTTCTATTATATTGCTTAGCCATTGAAAGTCGAGGCAAGCTTCGGGTTGGGTTTAGCCTTCTTCGATAGCTGCCATGCCTAAGGTTCTAGAAACCTTCGAATCTTGTTGCGGCATCGGAAATGAATGGTGGTAGCCCCCTTGATCTTCTTATCTTTCAAATTTGAAGTTTAGAGTGATTGGTCTTTAAGTTGACCTTCCCTTTGTCTTTCTTTGCTATACCAATAGTTGTGGTATCCACCGCACCTTGAGATTCTGGATATATGTCATCTTTAAATAGTTCTCGGTTATGGGTTTTGTTGCATTTTGGTCTGATTCTGAGATCGCCATTCTTGCAATACTTGGGTGACATCGCACTTTTGAGCCATTATTCTGCTGCTGCGTTTGTCGCGCCACCGCTGTAACTGGACCATTTACACTTCTTTTCTAAGCATTTTATCGCTGCATTTTGAGCTCATTTGATGTCTTATCACCGCTGTATTTTCAACACAATTGTCGCTGTTTTCTTGGCTAAAAGCTCGCTACTTTAGGGTGTTTCTGACAGCCCATCGCTTCGTTTCTAACCCGCTATCAAGTATTTTTAAAACCCAATTGTCGCTGCTTTTTCTACTGAAACAAATTGGTTCAAAATCGCTGGACAACCGCAATATTTCGACTTTACTGCTTTATCGCTTTTGAATAAATACCGCGTCTGTTCGGCGCTGCTTTTTCGCTTTCGCTTTGCTCCCGCTTCAGATTACCCATCGCTTCGCGTTTCCAGCCCATTATTGCGTTATTTTAAAACCCATTTGTCATTGTTTCTTGGCTGAAAACGATCGCTTTAACTTCGCTTTTTCTGTTTTCCATCGCCGATTTCAGACATCGCATCGTCTTTACCGCTTTTATCTTGTTTTAAAATAAACACCGCACCTTTCAGATATTGCTTTCTGCTTTGATCCACTGTTTCAAAGATTAAAATTACCGTTCTCATCGCTTTTATCGCTTTTAAACTAAACACCGCGTCATTTTCAAGCGTTTTCGCCTCTGCTTTTTCTCGCCATCGCTATCGCTGCTGTTTCTGTTCCGATTTAAAATTTTACTGATTTGAACACGATACTACACTGGCCGATGAAAAATATCCGTCGATTTTGAGGCCTACACAGTTGCAAAGACGGAAATATAACTTCTGGGCAAGGATGGAGACTTAAACCTTTTATCCGAGATCAACATGTTTAGTAGGCGAGGTGACTAAAATAACCAACAAGTTATATATATTCGCAGCCACGACGTGATTACAGTGATCTTTTCTATTTCACCCGAGAGACCAACACGTTTAGTAGGCGAGGCAATCAAAAATAAACCACATTAGTCATATGTTTGCAGCCACGACGTGATTGGAATGTTCTTTTCAAAATTTAAGTTCTGAGCCTCCGTGATCAAAACATTCACTGCTTTGAATACGGATATGAAGTTATTTGTATTTAATTATTTCTAACCGCTTGTTCTTGACGACTTAGGTGACTAAAGTAAAAATAAAGGCAATTATTCCGGAGTTTATTTATTTTATTTCTTTCTTTAAATTCACTTTTATCTCGCTTTGTATTGTAATATTATTTATCGCACTTATGTAATTATTAAAATGCTTAGAATAGGCAAACTTAGGATTTATTCATAGGTTAGTTAAAGATTTGAAACCCGTCGCTAGCTTATTTATTTGTAGGCTCGCAAACTTAGAAATCCTTCGCTAGTTTATTTATTTTAGGCTCGTCACGCTTATTCAAGATTTTAAAACAACTCTTGTCATCTTTATTTGCTTCAATTAATTGTACAAATAAGTTTATCTTTTATTATTATTTTTTGCAACTTGTTGATTTTCGAAAGATTCGCTTCTTTGGCATTATAAAGAATTTATTGTCACAAATGCATGTTTTCTAAAAACTTTACATGTATCTTTCTTTTATGTCATCTGAATACGTACTTGTATAAAATGCATCATATTTACTTGTATAAAATGCATCATATTTGCAAACATCTTTTTATTTATTATACTTGTAAAACATATATTTTTCTAGCAATAATTAACCTGAGTTTTACCGGATAACCGCAAGTTAGCGGATCTTAAAGGATGCCTAACCCCTTCCCTTTAGGATAATAAAGAACCCTTACCTAGAATCTCACTAGTTTCGCAGACCTTAAAATTGGAGTTTACACTGCAGCACTTAGTTTAAATATTTAGGTGTCCTAATTCACCGTAAAAATAATTAGGTGGCGACTCCTCAACCCTTTTTACCCAGGAATCACCGGACACGTCCGCGCTCCGCTTTGACCCGAGCGAGGTCGAAAATGGGCGCGTACACTACCTTTTCACGAACAAAATGTATATTCATCTCAATATGTTTAGTGCGCTGATGTTGAACCGGATTTCCAGAAAGGTATACAGCACTAACATTATCACAATAAACCAATGTAACTTTCTGAACTAGAAAGTGAAGCTCTAAGAGGAGATTACGGAGCCAACATGATTCAAAAATCACATGGGCCACCCCTCGATACTCGGCCTCTGCACTAGAGCGGGATAAGGTAGCATGTCGTTTGGCCGACCAAGAGACCAAGTTATCACCAAGAAACATACAATAACCAGACGTATAGCGTCTGGTATCCGGACAACCACCCCAATCAACATCTGTGTAAAAGACAAGTGCAGAAAACGACGGATATAGATGTAAGCCATAATCAAGAGTGCCTTGTAGGTAGCGGATAATGTGTTTGAGCGCATTCATGTGCTCAATCTGAGGATCATGGATAAACAAACATACCTGCATGGCATACATAATATCCGAACGCGTAAAAGTGAGATACTGAAGCGCCCCTGCAAGATTATGATAGTGGGTGGGGTCCTCGTAGGGGACACCGGCCGCAACACCTAGCTTGGGTTTAGTGTCAACTGGCGTAGAAGTAGACTTACATGAGGACATATTAGCTCGCTCAATAATCTCAGCATCATATTTCTTCTGTGACAAGAATAACCCCCATGCATGACGAGTGACAACAATACCCTAGAAATAATTCAAGGGTCCCAAGTCTTCCATAGCAAACTCATAATTGAGCAGTGTCATGATAGACTGACGTAGCACATCAGATGAGGCAATCAAAATAATATCATCCACATACAACAGAATATATGCCATGGAAGTCCCACGACTATAAACAAACAGAGAATTATTAGACCTGTTGTGCGAGAACCCAATAGTAAACACATAGTCAGCAAAACGTTTATACCAATCCCGTGGGACTGCTTAAGGCCATATAAGGATTACTTCAACAAACAGACATGATGTGAAAAATTGGGATCCCGAAAACCCAACGGCTGATGCATGTATATAGTCTCCTTAAGATCACCATGCAAGAAAACATTTTTCACATCAAACTGATGAATAGGCCCAAATTTCAAAAGTGCCAAGCTGAGAACAATACGAATGGTGGTCGGTTTAACAACAGACTGAATGTCTTCCCATAGTCACGCCAAGTTGTTGAGTCTTACCATCACCTACAAGACGAGCATTATACCTCGCAAAAGAACCGTCATAATTTTCTTGATGAGCAAAAATCCACATCGACCGAATAATATTAACACCAGAAGGACGGGGCACCAACTCCCACGTCTTACTATCAATAAGAGCATTATATTCGTCGGTCATAGCCATTTTCTAATTCGGGTCATTTAAAGCTGAAACCGGGTTACGGGGTAGGGGTGATTTAAGAACATTAAAATTTAGATTAAAATGTCTTTTTGGTTTAAAATACCACGTTGACTACGAGTAACATGTCTATGACTCGAGGGAGAATTGAGTGGATTTTGGGAAATAGAGCGACCGGTGACGGACTGGTCAGAAGGCAGTGGGCCTGCTGGCCTAACACTGGAACAGTAACCTTGAACAGGAACTGGAGCAGTGGTCAAATTGGTAATGGTTTAGGCCACTGGCCCACTGGACTGGACATACGGAACAAAATTGGGCTAGGCTGGGGCGTATGTGGGTCAGCAGGCATTGGGCTTGTTGGCGGAACAGTGGTGTGGGATTGGTCCGGCAGATGATGCATAATATACGTTGGGACATTGTCATCTAAAAAATTATACTAACTGGGCCCGGGACTACTTACCTTAGCAAATGGAAATTTGGTTTCATAAAAAATAACATGGTGACCAATGATTATTTTATTAGACGACAAATCAAAACACTTGTAACCACGATAATTCGACGGATAACCCAAAAACACACATGGGGTAGAGCGGGCTTGAAGTTTGTTAATTGTAGTTGACGGAAATATGGGATAACATAAGCACCCAAAGACCATAAGATGTAAATACGAAGGAGTCTTATTATATAAGATTTGAAGATGGAAGTAATATTCCAAACCTTTGGTAGGAAGTATGTTAAGAATATAAATAGTCATTTGTAGAGCATGATGCCAAAAGGAAGGGGGTACTGAAGCATTGACCAATAAAGTTCGGACAATATTATTAATGGTATGAATTTTTCATTCGGCTTTCCCATTTTGTGAAGACGTATGAGGACAAGAAAAATAAAAAATAATTCCATTAGTTGCACAAAAATCTCGAAACATCTCATTATCATATTCATTGTCATTATCACATTGAATGTTCTTTATTTCTCGTTTGAATTGGGTACGGATGAATACTCTAAATTTTAAGAAGGTGAAAAAACTTGAGATTTTTTCGCTAACGGAAACGTCCATAAAAAATTTAAAAAATCATCAAAATATAGAAAATAATAACGATGGCCCACAGTACTTAAAACGGGAGATGTCCATAAATCGCTATGAATAATATCAAATGGCATTAAAGTGCGAGAAGTAGAAGATACAAAAGGCAATCTAACATGTTTTCCTAATGGACAAGAGGGATAAATTAGAGTACTACTTGTACCCTTACAATGAATAAAATTGTTTTTATTTAAAGAAGACATAATGGACGACCGTGGATGACCCAAATGTGCATGCCACAAGGAAGGAGCAAGAGCATCGAAAGTGGATGGCATGGCTGGACTGACGGAATTGACGGTGGTGATTGGATAAAGAGCGCTCCTACTATTGCATCTCATAAGAGGGATCCCCATTTTGAAATCCTTCATAGAAAATCCAAAAGGATAAAAATTAATAGAAACCCAATTATCAGTGGTCAATTTACGAATAGACACCAATTTTTAATTAAGTTAGGGGCATGAAGGGCATCTTTTAAGACAAGAGGCGGATGAGGAGGGGACAAAGTTGCACTAGCCTGACCATGAATTGGAATAGTATGACCATTACCAACAATAGTACAAAGATTGTTGCTCAAATTATAATACGACGAGAGAGTACATGAGTCGGATGTCATGTGAGAAGTGTCTCTGGTGTCCATGCACCAATTTGCATTCAAGGGGTTCAATCCAAGTGTGTGCATCGCGACTTCAATATCCATAGAAGTGGGACCCGCAATGTGATGGGCCTGGGCTGGCCGAGGCCCAAGTACACTGGCTTTCTACCCCAGCCCAGAATGTGGTCTCGAACTGTACTGCTGGCCTGAAAAACTGGGCATGTTTGTGTGCGAAAATTGGGCCCAGTTTCCTGTGTAGGCCGAAGGTGGGCAATAGGGGCCATTGGGCCAAGGACCGCTGGCCCAGTTCCAGGGCCACGGACCCTAGGGCTGCGACCAGTTTGTTTGCGGCCCATTTCCCCTAGGCCTACCCCCGTTATTTCCACCTCGATTTTTGCCATTATTTTTCCGATTTTATCATTTTTGCCTCCACCGTTGTTTAGTTTTTGGCCTGAATTTTCGGAGAAGGACGAAATAGCATATGAAGTTGTCATCATGACGACTGGATTTGCACTAGTAGCCGCCTTTTTAGCCAAGTCGGCTTCCTCCAACGTAAGCATGACTGTGGGAGAGGATCACTTTGACGAATGAGAGTTCCAATGCCAATAAGCCTCGGATAGGCCAGCAACCATCTGGAGAACAAGACGATTATTAATAACGGGCGCACCAACATTGCGGAGTTGGTCCGCCAACTCTTTCAGCCTTTTGCAATACGCTGAGACATTCGAAAAATCCTCCATATTAACATGAGAAAATTCCTGCTCAAGAGTAACATCACGGGAGTTTTTGTTATCTTGGAATAAGTCACGCAACCTATTCCAAGTTTCCATCGTCGTAGCATCGGGTTCAAGAATCGTTTGCAAGAGGTCTGTAGAGATAGTGGAATAAATCCACTGCAGAACGGTAGCATCAAGAGTAGTCCATAATATCGGGTCAACTTCTGGGGCAGACGCCTCGCCTGCAGCTGAGGGAATGATATGATGAAGAACTTGATGTGAACGTGCATGAATCTTGATAAGTTCCGCCCACGTCGCATATTGGACGTTTTCCATCTCAACAACAATAAGGATTTGGTTCTTGATGTTGGAAACAGTAAGGGCATGATGAAACATGTTCTTTGATGTAGACATAACGAAAGAACAATAGTTGAATTAGGGAAGAAAATTTGGGAAGAGAGGAGGAAGAAGTGCATGGAATCCGAGGAGAAGATCGGAAACCGAGGCAACATAAAGTTAATTTCGGACGAAGGGGGTGAAAACCTAACTTCTGATACCATGAAAGTAATAATCCCATTCGTTATTCTCATTAATGAAAGAGTATATATACAATTTACAATTTTTCATAATAGGAAAATCATATTCCTACTCTACACCCAAAACCATATTCTAGTTGTACAAGAATCATATAATTATGGTAAGTGTACAATCCTAATTTAATACTATAATGTTACACTAAATAAGGCTCCAAAACTGTGACATACACTGGTATGTATACCGTGTATATCACGATTTCACACTAGGTAAATTGCCTTGTGAAACAATGATATACATGGTATACAAACCTATGTATATCATGGGTTTTATCATAAATGAAAAGAAGAATTTTTCATTTTATTTTTTGAATCTCTTTCCTCCCCCCCCCCCCCTCTCTCTCACTATATATATATATATATATATATATATATATATATATATATATATATATATATATATATATATATATATATATATATGTGTGTGTGTGTATATATGTATATATATATATATATATAGTATATTTTTTTTATATTCAAGAAAATGAATCATGAAATGAAAATAAAATAAAAAACTAAAAAATATAACATAAACGGAATTGTATTTTCTTCCAACGTAACGTCTCTAGATTTTTTTTTCAACAAAATAAATGAATTATGCCTAACCAACACCTCAAATTAAATAGTTACTTGATTTCATCCATTAGATAATTCAACAACAACATACCCAGTGAAATCCCACAATGTGGGGTCTGGAAAGAGTAGAGTGTATGCAGACCTTACCTCAACCTTGATAGGTAGAGCGACTGATCCATTAGATAATAACACTTTTATTTTTCTAACTTATCATATTCGGAAAAAAAAAACGTGAAATAAAAGTAAAGAAACTAAACATAAAGAAAACACAATATAAACTGAAATATATTGTATATACTATCATCTTAAGATGATATTTAACCAAACACCTCAAGCTTATGCTTATAATGTGATATTCTAAAAAAAATTACCTTACTTTAATGTTAATTATAGTATCAAGAAATTCATCAAATTAGGAATAGAATTTATTTTTTAACATGAAGAAAATAGAAAAGCTTAGCGTAGTACTATTTATATATAAAAAATCATTACGTTTTCATTTTGTTGCAGAGATATTGAAAATAATCTAAAATTGAATGAAGTTTGCTAGAGAATTTTACGAAAAATATGAAAAGAATGTAGTAATATCATATCTCTGTGGTAGTCGTGAAAACCGACTTCCATATGTAAATTACAATCATTTTCTGTAACAACTGATCGTTAGTACATTCAATTTTTTAAGTAACATGCTCAATAATGAAAGCTTATCTAAATCCACTTGCTCCTCTTACAACAGTTATTAACCTCAACATCTTTCCGGCTAATAAGCTAATTAAGCAGAAAAAATGTTATTGTGAGCTTATATTTTTCTCTATGAGAACCTATTTGTCTATACATACACAAATATTAAAGAAAATAATTTTACTTTTTAAAAGAATACCACATTTAATATATATAAAATTCATAAATAACATGGAAAACTAAAGAAGAGTAACTAAAATGAATTAAGAAAGAAGAAGGCATAATTGGAGTAGTACTTGAAAGCTAATGGTGGCTTTTCAATTCTCCATCAATAAATACAACAATTAATATAATAACTTATACATAAAGAATTAATACAGTTGTTAAAGAATTTAATGAAACTTAATAAATAGGATAGAATATGGTTAATCCGTTTTAAACTAAAGAAAAATAGAGAAAAATGTCAAAACTATGAGATAAAAGATAATTATCAATGATGATCTAAGAGAGATGTCACATCACCTACTCGATATCTAACTTTAATATATATATATATATATATATATATATATATATATATATATATATATATATATGTGTGTGTGTGTGTGTGTGTGTGTGTGCACGTGCACGTGCGCGTGTGTGCGTGCGGTAATTGAGATGAGAAGGAGAGAAATACTACCAAATAAGTTAGTATCTTTTTCTATCCCATATTTATGTTTAATTTTTTTGTATAATTTAAAATAAAAAATAAAACATATTTCTGTCTAATATTCTCATCTCAAATCTAGTTTTAAAAAAACTATGATCAATATATTACACTCAGATTAATTACAATTTTATTTAAATTTTTAAATATCACCTATTATACAGGAATATTCTATAAAATATCATCAAAATATTAAATTACATGTTTAACAATCTCATCTCTAAAATCTTCAAATAAAAACCTTTTCCCCCTCTGAGTTAGATCATTAAATTATTTGATCATAATATCAAAGAGAGAAAAGAAAAATACATATTCAAAATTTTACGATTAAAATAAGTTTTCCATACATACTGGAAAACAAAACACCAAAAAAAAAATAGCTTACCTTGAGAATTGCTTGAGAAAGAGGAGACCAAATTTGTATATTTCAAAATTCAAAATGAAAAATATTCTTGTCCAAGAAAATATTATCAGTTTAATAAACTCAGATCAATTAATTATTTTAGTCAATTTGTTGAATTTCACCCTATTATACTTTTATATTTTATGAAATGTCATGAAAATGTTAAATCACTTGTTCTATATCCCATTTTCAAAATATTCTAGCAATAATTTTTTTTTCTCTTTAAGTTAGATCATTAAATTATTCGATCACAATATCACAAGAAAAAAAATATGTATTTAAGATTTGATGAGGATAATAAATTTTTCTAACAAACTTGAATTAAAAAACACACACCCAAAAAAAATAATACTTACCGTGAGAATTACTTGTGAGAGCGACAAAACTGTTGGAGCATAATATGTAAGACAAAAATAGCGTATTAGAAGAAAATTGCACATTACTGTTCACTAAATTATTTTTGAAAAATGTATAATTCTAGAAGTTGTATAAAGAAGTACTTACCCAACTATGTTCTCTCGTACATGGAATGCCAAAAGGTATGAGAAGAGAAAGTAACCATAGGAATAGAGATAGTTTACATAAATACAAATAAGAAAAATCTCACAAAAAATGAGAAAAAACATAAATAATAATCCTAGATTGTGATAGGTACCGCATCACCTAGCTTATGCATATATATATATATATATAGTGCAAAAAATTATTACACTTTTAACATACAACTAACTTAAATTCATAAAATAGATTTTAAAAATAGAGATATGGATTATTTGATTTTTTCAAAGTTGAGAAATGAAAAGGAAACGAAAAAATATTGAATTTTAAAATCCCATAATTTTTTAACCATGCATTTAAAAGATGAAAAATGAACAAAGAAAGGGAAAATATAAAAGAAAAACCACCTCCCCCATAGTTTATGATGTTGGTTTTACAAGGATTTGCAAGAAACGGAAATTACAAGTAACTGCTTATGTAAGAATTGAAATTACAATTCAACTAGAAAACTGAAAATTATAATATAACAATAAACTGAAATTACAATATTTGTTGAACAAGAAGACCGAAAACTGCTTTGATTTTTGCTGAGTCGAGTGTGGCACTCTGTCCTTAAGACAATATTGCCCCGTATGTATCCTTTATACGTCCCGGACAATTCGTCTCCCAAGATAAAACAGCAATGGAACAATTGAGCAAAGGAAACTCAAAAGCTACCGTGAAGAATATTGAATAACGAAATGATGCTTGGAAGATTAGGAAGAAACTGCTTGCTTTCTGCTTTGTGTATTTTCGTGTATATGAAGTGTCCTCAACAATGGTGTAAGGGGTGTTTATATAGGAGGAAGAGGGACTGTTTGACTGCCTCCATAACATCCATTATTGGCCAAATAATGACCATTATGGAGGTAGTAAAGCCACCAAATAAATGGAGAAAATTGCCAACGGATTGGCCATTATTGGAGGTGTAATTCAGCCAAAATAAATGGCTGAATTGAGTGCTGGACGTTTCTGTTCTGGACCGTCAAAATTCTGACTTTCTGAAAACTTCAGGGACCAAACTGTACATCTTGAAACTTTAGGGACCAAACTGTACATCTTGAAACTTCAGGGACCAAACTGTACATCTTGAAACTTCAGGGAATCAAACTGCACATCTGAAAGAATTCTGGTCCAAACTGCACATCTGAAACTTCTGGGATCAAACTGTACTTCTGACAAAGTTTTCTGGCCCAAAAAGATAATATCAGAAGGCCCACAGCCCACAGACCCACGACCCGTGGGCCCGAGGACCCGGAACCCGACACGACGGGCGGGCGTCGGCGGCGCGCGTGTGGTCTTTCCTTGAACCGAAACACATCTAGGTCCTCCCTCCTTTAAACACATGGGATACCCCTTGGGGTCCCAAACCCCAAACCAATTTCGAGTCTTATATACACAACAATTATTTCTTCCTCTACCGATGAGGGAGAATTGAACACAACACCACACTTTTCATGCTTCAAACACCTCACTTTGTGAACCAATATCTCTTTCATTTCTCAATGAAATTTGACGATTCTTGGCCCTACGGTTATCTACGTACTTAGTACATCATGCATGTGTGAAGAACCGGATTCTCCAACATACGTAACACTAGTGTTTAAGCCGTTAAAGTTGGTCGGTCGCAACTCCCGCCAAAGGCTAATTTCCAACATATGAATCTAGAATTTAAAAGCTGAGAAAAGAAAAAGAACAAAAAATATTAAATAAAAAATTAACCTAAATAAATTGGATTTGCTGATCTAGAGAAGCAATAGCCGTAGCCATATAATGTTTCCCCATCAAAGTGAGCAGTTGTTCTTGAAATAGGCCTTGTAATTGACAAATCAATATTTTAATTTTTCATTTACCTGACGCAAAAAAACTTTTCTTGCAATGATTCTTCATTTTCATTCATTGACCTTCAGATTATGTGTTTTCCTTCCTAAGCTTTATACATTTTTGTTAAGAGTCTCACATCGGATATGGAATGAGAACATTGACTTCTTATATGGATTTGGACAATTCTCACCATACAAGCTAGCTTTTGGGATTGAGTTAGACCAAAGATTCATTCTTTACATGGCATCATAGCCAGACACATTTCAATTATTTGTTCACCGATGCTGGGTCCCCAAATTATATTATTCACGCTCCAATTAACAAGGTCCTAAAATGGGAACATGAACTCTTATATGGATTTGAACAATCATCACCTTACAGTCTAGCTTTTGAGTTGAATTAGGCCCAAAATTCATTGTTTACACTTTTAATTGATTGATTGCGATAATTTTTTGATAACTGTTATAATTTTTCATTTCTCCATTACAATAATTAAAGATATTTTTATTTCATCTTTTATCACCCTCTTTAATTGCATAATAAATAAATAATGGTGGGGAAGAGGTATTTAATAAATTATTATGTAAAGAAATGAAGGAATTTTTTTAAACATTGAGACAAAAATAAATAAAAATGAAGATGAGAGGTGTCATGTCACCTTATTTATGTCTAGCTTTATTATATATATTGATTGATTGACTAATAGTTATCAATCGCCTTTCATTAAACCGTATTTGTATTCATTGAAAAGAACATCAATTGGTGTCCACTATTTTTAAGCATTAAATTTCATCATATTTAATATCAAATCATAAGTTGCCTAACCAATAAGAGATACTTACGTGAAATGGGAAAAAAGGCAAAAAATTGAAAAATATTCTTATAGGATGTTTTTGGAATAGAATTTCCTCCGTTTATGGTTGATGGAAATCTCTTGAACTGTCTCTACCGGTGGCAGAGGTAGAACACAATTACTGAGTTTATCTCCTATGGCATCTGATGGTCAGATGCTTATGATCGGTATATTCGTGAAAACTCAGACGGAGAATAAACTAACCCCTCGAGGACTACTTAAGCCATTTTAGTGCAAATCAGAAGGACCGAAAAATTTAATATTTTTAATACAAAATATAGATATATAATGAAAATTTACTAAAATTTTAGCGAATATTAAATTTTGAACTATAGTTTCAGAAGTATAACATGTTAAGTTATAAAAATTTAAAAGTTTAATTCATAATATTAAGATCCTGAAATCGCCTCTAATATCTTGAGATTGAATATCATTGAATGAAATATGCGTTGTGAAAATTTAACTTGCTTGAATAGACAGTTTAACTATGGTCACACAACACATCAACAACCTGACCACTTGAGTATATGATTTTTACTTTACTAACCACCATTGTAAGTATTAATGTGACTTACATTTTAAATGTTCTTTAAGAGCCCTAATTATTACTCGAGTCGAGAAGCCAACGGTGCGAGTTAAAATAAGGGGAAGTTACATTTATACAAGATATATAAAAGCTAATTATATAAACTACAACTAATGTAGATATTACAAGCTATACAACTTAAAACTAAAAAGGAGGAGATTATTACTATAAATAAAAGGCTAAAAATAAAGAGATTTTAATGATAACATAATTAAATGCATATCAAAACACAATAATTGCTTACTAAAAAAGAAGTTCCAATATAATCTACTAGCAAGTTAATTTATGAAAATATATATAATTTTTTAAACAAGTATATATATTATTTTATCTATATATTATAATATGTTATACTATTGTATACTATATATGTTATTATGAAGTATAATTAATTAACATGTACAATAATATATTCATATATTAGGTATATTGTAATATTGTGTACTACATATATATTATATAAAAGGTATTATCATATTATATATTGAATATAATATACAAACTTAAATATACTAATTCCTACTATTATATCCACAAATATTTTATTACTATCGTTTCAATTACACTTATCAATTTGAATATACCTTATACATGGCATTATTATATTTTATATTGTATATAATATACAAATTCAAATATACTAATTTTTACTATTATACCCACAAATATATTATTACCATCTTTCGATTACACTTATCAATTTGAAATATAACATATACATGATATTATTATATTATATACTGTATATAATATACAAACATTTTATTATCATCTTTTCAATTACACTTACTAATTTAAATATATCATATATATTTTTAGTAATTTGCCATTAGAAACAATAGTATATGCAGAAATGGTAATACATGCGTAGAAACAAAAAGAATTATAAAAAATTTAAGTAAAAATACTATGAATATAAAATAGGAGTAGTGCAAATCAGGAGACTTTCAACGTGCATATAAAAGTGAAGTTTTTTTTTTTGACGAAGGAACCACAGCCGCTACTCTTTCGAGTGTGCATAGGATAAACCCCGGACTGACGTAATAGCCTGCAAACCACGTCAGCCGATTAACCATACTTGACAAGCCATATGTGACAGGCTCAATCAAAAAGATTTATGCAAGGGATCGAACTCGTGACCTTGCGGTCCCGCTCTCTACTGCTACACCAACTTGGCTACCTTTGAGTATATTTCTAGGAGTTTGAGGAGATAATTATGAAAGGAGAGAGCGCATGAAATTAAAGATTAGAGCATCTTTTGATTGATAAGGTCAGTAGTAATTTTAGGTGAGAGAATTATATTTTATTATGTATAGGAGAGATAATTTAGGGATATGAAAGATTATATATAATATAATAAAAAATTAAAAATTAAAAATTAAAAATAAATTATATTTGTGTAATTTTTTTAAAGTAGTTTTAACTTTTGAAAATTACTATTTTAAATATTGTATTTGTGTGATTTTCTCTTAAAATAAATGGGATTTTTTTCTCCTGTTGGTCCTTTTGAGATAATTATTTAGTAAATGATCTCTTTATTTTTCTTGCAACTTAGGGACCTTTTAGATCACCCTTTTGAGAAAATTAAAAGTCTTATGAGAAAATGATAAATCACGGCTTAAAATTCTACCGACGTTAGACGATACTCTAACATTTGGCAGTCCGAGGGCTATATTTGTACAAGAAACATTTACGTAAATCAACCATTCAATGAGTTTTGTGTTGGTTAAATAGCAGCAAGTCGATGCTTTTTGATATGTTATTTAAATTTTAATCAGCTTTTAGCTAGATTTTGAAAAACTTCACAGACTGTTCATCTTCCTCCTCCTCCTCCTCCTTTACTTATTCTCCAAGTCTTTTGAGTCAGGTCAGAATTTTTTAATTATCAAACCAAAACTTCAGATATAGGGGTCTGAAGTTAGACACTTTCGGTCGAAGGTCTAATTATTTTATTTTTTGAATAGGGGAAGTATCAATTCCTTGATTGGCTTAGAATAAGAGAATCAAGTGCAATGGAATATTAATGTATGGATTGGGGGAAAGCATTACACATGTGACACTGTAGACTACAAATTGCATGAGTAACCACTGATGACATGGCTTCAAATAAACATAGCCACCTCAATCAAGTTGCTATTTCAAGTATTATATAAATTTGATGCTATTCTTCCATTCAAATGCGATAGGATAAGAACACAAGTTATGAATGGGATTTAAATTTGAAATATTGATGTTAAGCAAGTGGAAGCGAGTAATAAGGTATTTTTCTTGCTAATATTATTGTGCAACGATTTATTTCAAAGGGTTATCATAACATGGTTTAATTTCTGAATAATGTGTTTTATAATTGTGTTTTTAAAAACATCCACTTCCAAAAATCATTTTTTTTCTTACCGACCAAGACTACACCGACCTCCGGTTTGAGGTCAATTTCTTGATCGATTTTCACTCTTATTTCACATTGAGGGTGGAATAACTAATACCGGAATAACTTGTTTCCCAATCAAACGAGCCCTAATGTATAAACATGATGAAAATGGTTCTTAATGTATTTCAAAAAATCATCAGTTTGGTCCTAAACCATATAAATAAAGATAATTGCTATTTTTGATGCAAAATAAACGGTGGTCCCTCACCATATGCATTACACGTGAACTATCAAACTACAAAATAAAGATACCTTCATTAGGGATGGCAATTGGGCGGGGCGGGTGCAGGTACCCCCTCCCCCGCACCCGTACCCGCCAAAAAAAATTATACCCGTCACCTACCCGCCACCCGTGGCGGGTACAATTTTCAACATCCATACCCGCCTAGGCGGGTATATTCCTATACCCGCCACCTACCTACCTGTCCGCCTACCCGCCACCTACCCGCCCGCCTACCCGTCCGCCTACCCGCCACCCATTTTTTTCACCTCTTCCCCATTGCACAACAAAGAATCAAGAAAATAAAATTTCTAAGAAACCCAAAAAATTATCCACCCAAATAACTATATATTACAAATGTAGACAAAACTCAGATATTATTTTAGCTATAAGCTAGGCGGGCGGGCGGGCGGGCGGGCGGGTAGGCGGGCGGGTAGGCGGGTAGGCGGGCGGGTAGGCGGATATGACTGCAAATCCATCACCTACCCGCCTACCCGTGACGGGTACATTTTCAATACCCATACCCGCCTACTACCCGCCAAAGTTATACCCATACCCGCCCCAATTGAGACGGGTGCGGTGCGGAATCCGCAAAATTATACCCACCTGCCATCCCTAACCTTCATGTATCGTTAAATTCAATTTCAGAACCTGCATTAAAGTTGCTAACCTAACTTGAGTGAGCCACGGAAAAATTTCCAATACAATGATAAGGCTTGAAAAAGATTGATAGTTTATTGCGAATATACAATGGAGTATGAAAGAAAGCTTAGAGTATCTTAATCTATATATTATTAAAAAGAGGTTAGTTTTAGACCAAAAATTAGTTATTAGTTAGTAAGTTAGGTAATAATTAGTTACTTTAGTTATTATTTTGAATTTTAATTTTAAAATAATTGGAGGTTACTAAGTGGTAAAGTTAATACTGGGTGGTTCCTAAACATTAGGGAGAAAAAAAAAATCCTGCAATGAAATTAAAAGAGAGTTTTAATCGTGGTGGTTATTTTCCTTTACGGATACAACACGTTCTTGGACACCATATTTTTGGATATATTTATCAATAAATTTGAAATTTAAACTTTGTACCAAAACAAAACAAAACAAAACAAAATAAAACAACTAATCCCACTTCCCCATTCCCTCCCCACCATCACACACCCTCACATGTACAGTTCAGAATAAATGTTACTGTAGCATTTCACCTTTGGAATGGAGTATTTTATTGGAGGAACAAATGTACCAAGGCAGACTGTGAGAAGACCAATAAATCTGCTTGCTTCTCTGAAAAAGAAAAGCTTCTTTATTATTTTTGCTACTCAAAAGTTATCTTATATGTAAATGTATGGTCACAGATGATAATATATGACTTTATTTACATTGAGATTTTAATGTTTGCTTGTGCAAAGGGAAGTTAGTCCAACTTATTTGCCCATAACTTTTGTGTGTATAGTTTCTTATATTCAAACACACTAAAATAGTGTAAATCTCCTTGATGGAATTCTCTTATTAATATCATATATATAGAGTATACAATTGTAGTTCTAATAGAATTATGATCTATATTTTACCTTAATTACACTAGATATTAATTACATAATATATTGTGAATATATATGGAATATATTCACTATCACACCCCCTCAGTCGGAGCGGGAGGAGGTCGGACGCTGAGACTGAATCTGAAGTCAAGAAACAGTTGCAGAGGAAGCCCCTTTGTGAAGATATCTGTGTACTGGTACGAAGAAGGAACATGCAACACCCTAACGTGACCCATTGCAACCTTCTCACGAACAAAGTGAATATCCATCTCGATATGTTTGGTTCGCTGATGCTGAACCGGGTTATGAGACAAATAGACAGCAAATATGTTATCACAGTAAACCAAAGATGCCTTACGTATGGGACAATAAAACTCAAGAAGGAGATTTCAGAGCCAACATAGCTTGGCAACAACGTTTGCAACGCCTCGATATTCTGCTTATGCACTCGAACGGGAAAGTGTGGCTAGCCGCTTGGCAGACCACGATATGATATTATCCCCCCAAAACACATAATAGTCTGATGTAGAGCGACAGGTGTCCGGACAGCCTGCCCAATCTGCGTCTGTGTAGGAGAGAAATCTAGTCGGTGCTGAGGGATATAAATAAAGTCCATAGTCAAGAGTGCCCTTAACGTACCGAATGATACGCTTAAGAGCTGTAAAGTGAGGCTCCCTAGGAGCATGCATGAACAAGCACACCTGCTGAACTGCATATGCAATATCTGGTCGAGTGAAGGTGAGATACTGAAGAGCACCTGCGAGACTCCTATAAAGAGAGGGATCACTGACCGGATCCCCACTATCTTTACTGAGTCTGGACTTGGAGTCGACATGAGTGGGCATGATCTTATAATTTGCCATTTTATCCCTGTAGACGATCTCCTCTGCATACTTATGCTGACACAAGAATATGGCATGTGCGGATCTGGTCACTGATATCCCTAAAAAATTACTCAAGTTAGTCATAGCGAATTCAGACTTGAGTAGAGCAATGATCTCGTGTTTCAAGCCATCTGAAGAAGTTGTTAGTACAATATCATCCACATATAACAGAAGGTAAATTATGTCACTACCGCGATGAAGGAACTTTTGCCCTAGACTTCTGAACATGAGTTCTCGTGTTGTCACTCTTGAACATGAATTTTTGATGTCAATATGGAGGATTTTTCGAATGTCTCAGCATATTGTAAAAGGCTGAAGGAATTGGCGGATCAACTCAAGAACGTTGGTGCGCCCGTCACTAATGATCGTCTTGTTCTTCAGATGGTTGCAGGCCTATCCGAGGCTTATAATGGCGTTGATACGCTTCTTCGTCAAAGTAATTCTCTTTCACCGTTCTACCCGGCTTATTCCATGCTCACATTAGAAGATGTCGGCTTGGCTAATAATATTTATCTCAATATTTAAGTATTTTCATGTTGAGAGTCTTTCACTCATTTTATATGTCTAATGAATATGAATATTTAACTTAAACGGGCCATCCTTTTATTAGTGTCGTGGAGAGTAAGGTTATGAAAACATGTTTTTGTCTTCCCTATTTTTTCAAGTAAAGATTAAATGATTATTTGGGTGGAAAAGTTAGAAATCCACACATGAAGAGTTCATTCAGAACTCTTATTATTGCCTAAACATACCATTTCTTATGTTAATAAAATTTATTTGACTACATTAAAAAAAAACTTCATCACATTCTCTATTATTCTTTGGTAATGATAAAAACTGATAAGATTATATGATAAACTCAATTGTGATCATATATTTGAATTTTAGTTAAACTATAACTTGAATATGCTCCTAATTATTATCAATTCAGTATTGTTAAGAGTCTCACATCGGATATGGAATGAGAACATGGATTCCTTATATGGACTTGGACAATCCTCACTCTACAAGCTATCTTTTGGGGTTGAGTTAGGCCCGAGATCCATTCTTTACATGGTATCAAAGCCAGACTCATTACAATTCTTTGTTCACCGATGTTGGGCGCCAAATTATATTATTCACGCTCCAGTTAACAAGGTTTGGGCGTGCGGGGAGTGTTAAGAGTCCCACATCGGATATGAAATGAGAACATAGACTCCTTATATAGACTTGAGCAATCATCACCCTACAAATATCTATCCTAACAAAATTGACTAATTTAATTTACGTTTGGGAGGATAGGATAAAATTTTAAATGCAATTCAATTTAGAAAATAGAAGAATAAGAATTATTTGAATTTGAGATTAGAGTTTTGAATTTTCTATATCTATTATAGTTATGTTTTTTTATTATTGATAAAATAATCATGTGTTGAATAAAAATGTAGTATTCTAAAATTTAAGATTTTGAAGTATAACTGATTATATAAATTATGTTTAATTGTTGAACTGAATTTGACTTGAAAGTTAAAAGCATTTGAATTGAGATAATTTTTTTGAATTTGAATATAAAATGAAAGATGAGAAATTTGTCATAGTAAAACTAATCATATTTAACTTCTAACTCTGCTGCAGATCACGTACGGAGGGATGAGAAATCCATCAGTTGTTTGTTTAGTTGTAATTGAGTTATCTTTTATTTTTGTTTGTTACAGGTGTGCTGCGTTAAATAAACTATTTACAATTTTGTTTTGACAAGGATAAATTATTTACAAATTAGATGGAAAATTTTGAACTTTTTAATTGAGTATCGTAAGTTTTTTATTTAATTGGAAAATAAAATTCACTTTTAAGTACAAAGCAAAATATGATAACAGTAATAACTTGGAAGGATTTGAACATCAATATGATTTTTCCCCAATGAATATTAATATACGTTGGAGCAGGTAAATTATTGAAAATAATATTTGTGCATACAAAAACTACTATATAAATTAGATTTCAAAGCTTCCCTTTTTGTTGAAAAACCTTAATAGCATTTTCTTTGTAACTTTAACAATCATTAGTTTAGTTTACATATGCAAGGGTACTAGAAATTGACTTATAAATTTTAAAAAAAAATGGTCTCCGCAAAAAGGACAGTTTAGATATTAAAGTAATTAGCCCCCAGGGCACAAGCGAGTTGGTAAGTGGCAAGATGATTGTGGTACAACCACTCCGACGTCGCGGGTTCGAATCCGTGTGGTGACAGTCTTTGCTGAAATATTGCAAGGGTTGTTGCTGGGTTCGTGTCCCGTTGGACCTCTTCCTTGCAGGGCTGCCACTCGCGCATATCCCTCGATTTACATTCCACCTGGCCAAGGGGCCTCCGATACAGGGGGGTTTCGCCTTCGGAACTTTCCCCCTCACAAAGATATTAAAGTAATTAGATTTTGGGAAAGTGTATCGATAGGACCGAGCATGCAACATGAAAATCAAAATTGCTACCTAAAATATGCTGATAAATTAATCACTTTTTATGAGTTGGAATTATAATATTATTGCATACAGGAAATAAAAATGGGAAACTGAAATACTGAAGACGTGAAACAGATTTTGGCCTAGATAATTTTTGGTCATTGAAGGAAATTCGAGGCCAATAGTGGGTTTCGATTTGGCTGTTGCGGATGTGAAGTGGAGGCGAAATTATTTTTAATTTCTACATGTTTCAACAATATCTATTACAAATTGGCATATTGTACTTTGGCATAGTGTTATTTTCAATATTGGCTTGAAAATCTTATAGTTTATTATTACAGGAGAAAATTAATTATTTTGATCGTTGCATTCTCTGATTGTGATATTGACCTTGAATATAAAGAACAATATGCTATTAGAAGAAATGGTCAGTAACAAAATAGTAATTTGTCGTTGTACATATTAAAAAAAATGTTAGTATGTAATACTCTAAGACTTATCCAAAAAAATAAGAAAATAAATTTGTAATACATCACACATGATTCATATACATATTTAGTATCTCTTTCCGCTCCTTTTTTCTTTAAAACAATTCGTACATCGCGCGTATACGTATACAAATTTATTTTGAATAATATAGTAATTATGTTAACTTATATTAAGGAACTAAGAAAACCAAACCCAAAATTTATATACGGACACAGAGAGGGAAAGGGGGGAACGCGCCTCAATGAAGTTTCAAATCTTCTGGAACCCTAATTAAGCTTCCTGAATAAGCTATGGTTCGAACTGCAAAACGCGAACCACTCCATTCTCCCAATAATGGAACTACAACAAGAATTAATGGCGCTAGCAGTAGCAACAACAACAACAACAACAACAACAACAACGGTTCGGTAGATGAAGAGATTTTTGGGCGAAGAGTACTTCGATCTCATTATCTCAATTTTAAAAATCGAATTTCTGGTAAATCATTAGATATTTCGAATTTTCGTTCCTTTCTATGCTAGCAGTCAGTTTTTATTTTTATTTTATTTTTATGTGTAATGTAATACTCCATTAAACTTACCATTAAATTTTATTTAGACACTTGAATTACTGTTTATTTCAACTGAGAACTTGAATACATGATAATGTGTGTTTATTAGATACTTTCGATCCAAGTTTTGGAAAAACTTTTGCGAACGAGTATTTTCAAGTGTAAGTTAATCACTTAAAATATGACACCTTCTTTAATTACACATATTAGCCTCAATAAGCTGTGAAACATCAGGCCTGTTCCAATTCAAGTTATTTATGTGGTTAACTTAATTACCTAATAGAAGTTTGAGAACACACAAATTTTTTTCATTATTTAAACTGAAAGTGTCTAATAAGAACGTTTTATCATGTATTCAAGTGCTCAATTGGTATAAGCAATAGTTCGAGTGTCTAAATGAGATTTACTAACAAGTTTAAGGGATTGTTGATGTATTAAGTCTAAAAAGATTGACTTGGTTCGAAGTAAGCAGTCAACTCATCTAATTTGAATTCAGTGATGGAATTCTTGTTTTATGAGATAACATTTAGGTATTCAGGAACTACTAAGAGTACTAACGCTCACTACTATTTATAGTTTGGAATAGTTATTATAAGTGTTTTCAAAGGCGCGTGTAAGGCTTGAAGCAAGGCTCAAAAGATGTTGAGTGCTTCGCCTCGCTTAATGTGCACTTTAGTGTCGTTATCAAAACTCTAAGACATACTTTTCCTTGCCAATGAGCGTTTTCTGAAGAGGCTACACTAAACAATTGATATTTCGTAAAAAAAATTCAATTCGTTGTCCATATATTTGTTATTCGTGCTTATAATTATTAGTCTTGGACTAAACATATATATATATATATATATATATTCCCTTTGTCCCAAAAAGAATGACTCACTTTCCTTTTTAGTCCGTCCCCAAAAGAATGACATGTTTTCTTATTTGACAACAATATAACTTTAAACTTTATCTTTTACGCGAAATGAGATAGATCTATAACCACACAAATATCTTTGGCTTATTTTAGACCATAAGATTCAAAACTCTTCCTTTATTTCTTAAAGTGCGTGCCAAATGAAAGTACGTCACATAAATTGGGACAGAGGGTGTATATGTTTGGACTAAACATGTGTGTGTATGTGTGTGTTTTCTTCATTTGCGCCTTTTTTGTTAAAGGCCACACTTTATTACACTTTGAGCTTAAAACCCGAATTGCGCATTTCGCTTTTGGTAACGCTGGTTATTATTCATTTGAACAAATGTAATCAAAGAAAAACATTGTTTCTCTTCAAATAGTAATAGTTTCAATTCCCAAACAATTTGTAACAAATGGAGTAGTTTGTTTCTCACAGAATTCATGTTATTCATAGAGAAATTTTCCTTTTTCCTTGGCTTTATGTTTCGCCTCTGTTAGACTGATGCCATTTGTTAGCAGCCAATTCTTTTTTTTCTTTTTTGGAGGAGTTCTAAGATTAGTTTCCCGACTGAGATAAAATGCTCCAAGATTTATTTTGTGGTGAATATTTCATTTTAATAAGTCAATTCCATGGGTGCTGATGTCATTTTTGCATGATTAGGCGTTTATATTTCTGTGTTTGTTGCAGATGAGAGGGATACTATATCAACAGCTGATTCAGATATATTTAAGTCAATAATTGAGGAAGTTGAGAGGCTACATCAGCAAGGTATTGGTTCGAGTTTTATTTTCCTGGTGCATTGATATTTGATACTATATGTAATTATTTCTTCTAAATGTAGCTTATCTATGCCTGTGCATTTTGTGCACTGAATTCTCGCTCCACACTCTCGTTTTGTAGAGTTCAACTTGTTTTTGTTTGGCAGTATTTTCTTCAAGTACTACTGCAGAAGATGAATTTTTTGCAGTGTGCAGTTGCTAAATCTCATGGTTTATTTTGGCAAAAGAATTAATGCATTTGAAATAGCTAGTTTCTTTAGTAATTGGATCGATTACCTTCCATTACTTGCTTGCATAAGTATGATTGATTTGCTGGATAAATCTGTTTCTCAAATCATTATTCTATGCTGAGTTAAAACTTCATCACAAACAAAAGTAAAATAAACAAAACTGAGTGTAAGCGGATATGTCTCTTTTCTTCAGAAAGCTGATGGAATGTCTGCTAATTTCTTCTAAACTCGGAGTCTGAGCTTCTATTTAATTGTTGAGAAGTGAAACAAAAACTTATTCTTTAAGCTTTTATGGGTTTACAACCCTGATGATTCATTAATACTATCATGTTTGAATATTCAGGATTCAGCTTAGAAGTTTATATTTTTTATATACAGTACAAAAACCTAGGGAACAGGTTGCCGATGCTGAAGCCTTGCTGGACATCACAAACACGTTGGTGACGACTGTAAAGGCACATAGTAATGGAGGAGTGACCCCCTCAGATTTTGTTAGTTGCTTACTTAGGGACTTTGGCCAAGAAAGTGGATCTAGCAGTAGGACAGAAGAAGATGGAAACTCTATGCACTGGAAGGATGTTGGTCGTGCAGTCTCTCATGTTTTCAGGGGTGCTCCTGGATGCTGCACTATGTAATTGTTCAATCATCCGTTTTCTTTCTTGTTAGGTACTGCTTTGTGTATTGAAACAGATGTTAAACTATATTTTTCACAGGATCGGACCTATGAATACTGAGATCAAGCAACGGAATGCTGTGGTTCGTAAAAAGCGTGTGAGGCCAACAGAAAGTGAACGCCCCGAGGAGGTATAAATTCCGATTTACAAGCCTCTACACTTCCTTGCTTACTTTGTGGATAACTTGGATAATGAAATTGCCCCCCTCCCCCCTCCCCCCTCCCTTATCAGAAGCTGGAATATATTTTCAGCTAGGACATTTAAAGTAATTTACTCTTATGTTTACTATCTAAAAGCGCTCTAGGAGAATTGGGTCTATCTCTAAAATATTTTAAGCATTTTACTTGTAAGTCTCCATAGCTAAACTATTTCTCTGTTTGCGATTGTGTTTCCTCATTCTGTTTTACAAGCTGACTGCAGTCATTTTTCATCTTTAGTTTCTCTGAACTGCATAAACCACTAGCTAACTTTTTCTTACGTAGGTAATATGCATTGTATCCTAATATATCTTGATATATTTTCAGCTGGATGAAACTGTTAGTGAAGAAAAGACAGACACTGACAAGAATATGGCGACAATGTTCCAAATTCTAAGGAGGCCTAAGAGTGTCAATCTTGAAAACTTAATCCTGAATAGAAGATCTTTTGCGCAAACAGTTGAAAATTTGTTTGCCCTATCGTTTCTAATTAAAGATGGGCGGGCTGACATAACTGTTGATGACAAACGCTGTCATAGGGTTTGTAAGTTTCTTACATCCATAGTTATTTTTTCAGTATTTTCTTTTGCCTCTTCTTGTTTCATGAGTCATGACTTGAGTAACTAATGTTTATGCAGCACCAAGGAATGCTCCTGCTTCTAATGCAGTCCTTTCTGGGGAGGTTTCTTATAACCACTTTGTCTTTAGATTTGACTTCCAGGATTGGAAGGTATCTCAAACCACCTCTCTCCTCTCTCTCTCTCTCTCAAATGATACAGAACTGTGGATATTTGGGTGGTCTATATTTCGTTTCTGTTGATATTGACCTATTAGAGCACTAAAATGACTTTCTATCTTCTAGTAAAACTATGTTTCTCACACTAACCTAATAGCCAAGGATTTGGAGTTTTCCGATGACATTAACTGCCAAATCTGTATGATTCTGCATAGCAGGTGTCTGATCAGTTTGCCATCCCGCTCATTTTCATCTGTAATGCATAACAAGTTCGCTGTTTTTTTCTTAGCAGCTGCCATCTTGTGTGCTAAGCAAGTTTTCTGTCGTTTTGCTGCTCATTCTTGAATATTTTAAATGATCTTTTTAAGTCCGATAATGATCTGCAAATGATACAGAACTGTGGATATTTGGGTGGTCTATATTTTGTTTCTGTTGATATTGACCTATTAGAGCACTAAAATGACTTTATCTTCTAGTAAAACTATGTTCCTCACACTAACCTAATAGCCAAGGATTTGGAGTTTTCCGATGACATTAACTGCCAAATCTGTATGATTCTGCATAGCAGGTGTCTGATCAGTTTGCCATCCCGCTCATTTTCATCTGTAATGCATAACAAGTTCGCTGTTTTTTTCTTAGCAGCTGCCATCTTGTGTGCTAAGCAAGTTTTCTGTCGTTTTGCTGCTCATTCTTGAATATTTTAAATGATCTTTTTAAGTCCGATAATGATTTGCAAATGATACAGAACTGTGGATATTTGGGTGGTCTATATTTTGTTTCTGTTGATATTGACCTATTAGAGCACTAAAATGACTTTATCTTCTAGTAAAACTATGTTCCTCACACTAACCTAATAGCCAAGGATTTGGAGTTTTTCGATGACATTAACTGCCAAATCTGTATGATTCTGCATAGCAGGTGTCTGATCAGTTTGCCATCCCACTCATTGTCATCTGTAATGCATAACAAGTTCGCTGTTTTTTTCTTAGCAGCTGCTATCTTGTGTGCTAAGCAAGTTTTCTGTCATTTTGCTGCTCATTCTTTAATATTTTAAATGATCTTTTTAAGTCCGATAATGATCTGATTACCCCCCCCCCCCTCTTCATATGCAGCTTATGTTAGCTTCTGTTGCTGCTGGAGATGAATTAATGCCACACAGAAATGAGGCGGACATACCAGCCAATTCCGAACCAGCATCAAACACCGTAGATAATGAACAAGCTGTCTCAACAACACCTATAAGGAAGTTATCTAGGAATCGTGGTCTGGTTTTGCAAGAGCAGGCTGTAGTTGAAGACTCCCCAGAAAGTGACAATTCTGCAAGAGCTGCTGCCATTAGGAAAGGAAAGCGGAAGCTGACACAGGACTAGCTGCAGCTTATCCACTTTTGAGATGATGCAGGATGTTTCGCAGTTATTGGTTTAAGTATTAGGAAATTGTTAACTTCCATCCGATTTTCTTCCCACTTCCCCCCCTTTCGGCCAATATCTCTTTGGTTAATCGACGTAGAAGTACCAAACGGACTATCATTTTCCCTTTTTTCTTGTAGTACACAGTGAGGAGGGGGGAGGGGAAAGGAAAGGGGCACGGGTATTCGAATGTTCGAAATCCCCCAAGTGAGATACTCACTATTCCTACCTTAATGGATGTGTATTATATTGACTTTGACAGAGTTACTTCATGCTTACTGTAAAATGTTTTCTTTTAGTGATGTTGACTCTAGTAGTAGCAATTTAGTGTTTGATTCCAAATGACTCTCTGGTTGAACTCTATGCTAAGCCAGTTTTCTTAGACAAGTTATTGACCGTGTTGTATGTTTTTATGGTACGTTTGGATGACCATGGTTTGTGCAGAGGTTGAACAACGTTACCAAAAGGTGTATACAACAAAGGTGATGAGATGTGAAAGCTCAATAGTTTACAGATTTGACTACTCGCAAATTGTTCAAGAAACGAAATGATCTTGAACATGTTATGAATAGGCGATTGAGTGTATGATAGTGATGCTTGTGGCAAATTGGCTGCCTTACCTGTGGTAAAAACTTACCCCCACCAGGTGTTTTGGATGCGGAGAGTGAAATCTACTATATTAACTTGCATACATATTTGCACAATTGTCGTTTTATGCTAGAACGTAGAAACTCATCAAATCCATAAAAGAAGAATTCTTTTTTTAAAAAGGAGAAAAGGAAGGGGGGAAAAAGGGAACTCCAACAAGTCTTTCGGTCTAGCACATACTGGATGTAAATAGTTAGTTAACACACTAGCAAAAGACTAAATAATGAGGACCGCAGCTAATGCTGAGATTGCCTCATACAAATGAAAACCTATCTCTAGAATCTGTGACAGATGACAGAAACAAAGAAGCGCTTACTTCTGTTTCCATTCGGATGGAAAAAAAAAATCCTAAATCACAAGCCATACTAGCATTGCCTCCCGCACTAGTTCTTATTATCTTTTGGGATGCCGAGACCCGAAAACGCTGGGCTGTCAACTCCAACTCCCATTGCATTCAAACCATTGTCGACATACACAGTGGCACCAGTGATTGCTGAAGCCAAAGGAGATGCCAGAAAAGCAGCAACGTTCCCGACCTCCTCTGTTAGATCCATTTTCAGGTTAGATACTCGGAAGCACTAGAAGCAACAAGAAACAACATACCCAGTGTAATCCACAAGTGGGGTATGGGGAGGGTTGAGTGTACGCAGGCCTTACCCCTACCTTGAGGGGTCCACAAGTGGGGTATGGGGAGGGTTGAGTGTACGCAGGCCTTACCCCTACCTTGAGGGGTAGAGAGGTTGTTTCCGATACACCCTTGGCTCAGAATAAAACAATAACAAAGCAGGTCAAATAGGAAACAACATATAGTAAGATGAGAATCTATATTTAATTTCTATTCTAATCCTCCCAACCTCACACATATACCAGTATGACTTTGAAAATCAATTCCTTTGACAATGGATGAAGAGAACATACTCGACCCCACTAGTGGAGTTGTGGTTGTTTCGAGCATTGTCAGTGAAAAGAAATATTTAAACATCAAACTTACCAGCATATAATTCCTTTTGCAAAGGAGCATTCTCCAAAGAGTAATTTATCATCATGTCAATGAAGCCAATAGCTTTTGCTGCACGACTTCCCAGTGGCCCTGGAAAACAATTACTTATTTAATTTTTGGCAATGGAATTTCAGATTTATGAGCACCGAGCATGTTAGAAGGAAGCCACAAAAAGAGATTGATGTGAGTCGAGCACAAAATAAATGATAGAAGAAGTTTCTCCACCAAATATAGTTTTATACAGTTTTAGTTTGTAATGGAACTGAAGACATGTACTAACATGGAAAACATGCTCTCCCTGAAACAGGAATAAACTACAAGCTTTGACCATGCAGGAGAGTTCAAAGACCAGTAAGTTATGTGAAAAACTAAGTGTTGTGATGCATACCTGCAGATATTGTGTTCACTCTGACTTTGTGCTTTCTTCCAGCTTCAAATGCCAGGACCTTCAGCAAGTTTACACTACTCTTAAGCGATGCTCATAATTGGAGCTAAAGGAAATATGGATTCTCAAAAATAAAATTAGCAACAAACTTACTTTTGTGTCACTCTCCAAAGCAGCTTTTGCTGAACTCATACCGCCTCCATATCTGTATATTCAAGAAAAATAATAAACTTACACTGAGAAATTAAGAAATTCCAACCTACGCAATTAAGGAGAGTCATACCCAGGGATAATCCTTTCAGAAGCAATGTACGTTAGAGAGATTGTGGCACCGCCTGCAAGGTAAGGACATGAGTTTCAGATTTTTTATTGTTTTATCAAAACAGTTTCAGAGAAGGAGTTGTCTGATGGATCAACACATTATGCACTAATTTTGTTTTACTAAAATGACCGAAAACAACAGAAGGCTAACAAGAGTTTACCTGGATTTATTATGGGAAGAAAATGCCTTAGTAAAGATATAAAGGAATAACTGGAGGCAGATATAGCTGCAAGGTATCCTTTTCTTGATGTCTCCGATAGAGGTTTGCTAACCTACAAATAAATGTTTAAACATTATTGGCTTATATACGGAATTACAGTAAACAAAGAAAGGAAGAAGGAGAAGTGTACCTCTGGACCATTTGCAAGTGAATGAACAAGGATGTCAATAGTGCCAAAATCTTGTTTTACAGATTCAGCAACTTCCTACAATATTAGAAATTGCAAGGTTATTTAACAAGTTTATCAGCCCTATTGACATAATGCATTCCCTAACGTATAATACTGCTTTACTACTTTATGCGCAACATAGATAGTTCAACTACAAAAATGGAGGAGAAAATACTGGAGATATTAAATGACAGAGGAGCAGAATATGGTGCTTCAACTAAATGTTACCAAACATAAGTTTCAGCATTAATGATGCATATAGCATATAATTAAGACTTTACTGATAACCAAACATAAATGCCAGCACACAACAACAATGATGCATATAGGATATAATGAAGTCTTTACTAACCATATCCTTTCTGATATATGCTAAACAAATTTCAGCATCAACTATAATGAAGCCTTTGTCTTTTTTGAGAAAGAACTATAATGAAGCCTCTTTGGCCCAATAATTTTAGGGAGCCAAGGTTCAAGAAGATTTGACATAAAAATTCTGGTGTCTTGGTACTGAGCTATATTCTCTGTTAGCACCACCATGACACCACCAACAATATATAGATGTCAATCATAAGCAATGTGCAAAAACATGGTGGAGACTGGAGAATGCTGATCAGATATGTGCTCTTTAATGTTAAGAGTGATTATGGAATGATACCATAATCACCTCTCTCATTACAATATCAATTATAATAATGAGAGGTGATTATGGGATCTTCCCATAATCACTCTAACATTCAACACTAATGAACCAAAGTTTACTTTCATATGAGCACCATCAAATACATATGATTGCATTTAGGCACATATCCAGCTGAAAAAGTATGAGAAATAGCAAAAAAAAAAATGCAAAGCATGATACCTTGACAGTCCACTTTGAGGATCCTGCGTAACGTTTGTTTGCTTTCACCTGCATCATAAAAATGTCACCAAGAATGATTAGACCTGTACAGTTGCTCTATAACTTGTTGAGAAGGGAACCGAGAATAGTTTATCTTACATCCTCAGGAACATCTTCTGGACTGTCAAAAACTGCATCCAGTGGGTATACTTTTGCAATTTCCATCAATGAACCATCGGGCAGCCTAAAACATCAAATTACATTATCCATCTCAGAAAGAGTGGGAAATAAAGAGTACATGGAAAGATAGAACATCTCCATTCTTACACTCGCGATTCGTCAAACTTCCCACGCCGCAGACTGGTCTCGAAAATGTTCAGTGCCTAAAAATGAAGTCATTAGATGAACTGCGCATTTGCCACGTACAAGTAATGCAGTAAACTTTTATAAATAAGTCAAAGATATACGTACAGGCACCCAAGTACCAACAAGAATTTCGGCCCCGGCAGCTGCAAGAGACTTTGCTATTGCCCATCCATAACCATTATCATCTGCTATGCCAGCAATAAATGCCCTCTTACCTGCAGTAATAAGAAATAACAATCACATATTGCAAGTACAAACTCTAAGCTTCTGCACAAAACCTCAACTTAAAGGAGAATTTACAGTCACTTTAGAACAACCTCTCAAATCGATAGGCAATCCTGGAACTGGCACTTGTTCACTTGCTTCAGACATTGCTTTTGTAACCATCCTTTCAAATTTTATAGGAGCCAATTTGAAGCTATGTATTGGCTTTGTGAGCGAGATATAAGATGAACCGCTGAAATCTGTAAAAGGGTTTCTTTTACTTCCAAAACTGAAACTTATATTGCTCAATTTTGAAATGTCGCGGGATGCGGAAATGCATTGTTTGGTTGCTCGAATTTGCAAGCCAGGAGTTGCGTTTGCAGCCATTTCCAGCAAGTCAGTTGACCACAATAACAAAGAGGAATCTGAAGGAATCATAGTTGGTCAGTGCAACTAAATATCTTTTAACCAAGAAAATATATATAAGACATTAATGATCTAAGCAATAAGAGAAATTGATTTAAATCAGTCAAATCCAAATCTGCAAGTAAGTACTTGTCAAGCTTAGAATTCTAGTACAATCTTGCGCACTTCTGAGATATTGATTCCATATAACAACTCCCCCCGGGGATAATGAAGTTAAGCATTAATATGAACAACCTCCATTAAGCTCAAAAATAAGAATGATCAAACACCATCCAGCATAAAAATATGAGTTTGGTAGAAAATATTTTCCGGTATTTCCTTGGTGAGTGAAATATTCTCAAAGATATTTATCAAATATTAATGATAATGCTAAAAAATTCAATTGTGTTCTAATAAAAACTTTTGAGTATTAAACATTGATAATAATTTCAGTGTTGTTAGAGGAGGCAATAAGAAAATTAACTTCCACACATAAGTGATGAAAATCATTTTCTATCTCTCTTAGGTGAAATGTTTTTGTTCATGAAAAATTTTCTGTCATACCAGACACAAACTACAACAACAACTATGCCTCGATACAAAGCAAGTTGAAGTCGGCTATATGAATCCTCACTTATTCATTTAAACTCAGCTAATATCATCATTATACAAGACACAACCTTAAATAAATATATAAAATCAGAAGAAAAAAAAACATAGCTCAACTAGTACACAAGTGATATTACAGATGCATACACTCAGTAACTCAAATGTATTCTAATTTTACCCGATAGATTTAATCAAAATATAAGTTGAGGTCGGCTATATGAATTCACACTTTAATTCATTTAGGCTAAACTCATCATCATTATACGAGACACAACCTAAATTATATAAATAAATAAAATCAGAAAGAAAAAAAACATAGCTCAAGTAGTACACGTTTGATAACATAGATGCATACACACAAACTTGATAGATTTAATCAAATTATAAGTTGAGGTCGGCTATGTGAATTCACACTTAATTCATTTAAACTCAACTCATATCGTCATTATACTAGAACAACCGAAAACAAACAAATAAATAAATAAATAAAAACAGTAAAAACATTAAAAACATAGCTCAAGTAGTACACGTGTGATAACACAGATGCATACACGCAAACTTGATAGATTTAATCAAAATACATGTTGAGATCGACTATATAAATTCACTTAATTCATTTAAGCTCAACTCATATCAGCATTATACGAGAAACAACTTAAAATAAATAAATTAATTAATTAAAAAAACAGTAAAAAAAATACAGAGGACTGCACGTGTGATATCACAGATGCACAATACACGCAAATGAATTCTAATTTTACTTAATAGATTAAATCAAATACAATATTTGAAAATGACGAAAAAAAAAACATTGAAAATCGCGAAATGATGAGATATAAATTGCATATGGATGATAGATGTTACCTTAGAATGGATGAACAATGCTTGAAGGGAGAAAATAAATTGATATTAGTGTGTGAGTAAAGTTATATATAGTATAGGTGTGTCGATGAAATCGAAGCTATGGCCGTTGGGGAGCTTTGAAAGTGCAGTGCCTTTGTCTGTTATGCTAAATGACAAATTTACCCTAGTAAGGTTTGGGCTTAAAAAGGGACCGAATGCAGTGGCTCAAACCCAATAATATTTCGAAACAAAAAAAAGATTCGGGTTGGGGATTTACCCTAGTATTGTTACTTGATGAATATATTATGACATTCAATAAATATATTTGAAAATCTTTTTCTTTTCTTTATTATTGTTTGTGTTTTATATTTTTGTTTGGGTTGTCGGGGGGTTTCAATAGGAATAAATTGAACTATTTGAATTACATATATGGTAAAATTGAATAGAATTGAATCTTATTTTTGTAGGAATTATCTTTGTGAATCGAGATGGATAAGTATGTCACGAGATGGAAAATTGGGCAACCAAGTTCTAGTTCTACTCATCCATCTGTCGCTTCATCAGTAGCTCCAGAAATTCAAAGGGAAACCGTGGCTCCATAAATTCAAAGAGAAACATTTCATTCAGATATTAATTCAGAAACTCTTGAAGCCGATCTGGGCATTAGAAAGCCAACTGCAGAATATAACCCTAATATACGTGATGAAGTTAGAAGATATTATATTAAAAAAGGGCCTTGTCAACCTGAGGTTCATGATTTTCCTAAAATTAAGTTTGGGAAGGAAATGCGTCAGTTTAATCTTAATTGGTATATATGTCGTACGTGGTTGGAGTATAGTATAACAAAAGATGATGCATATTGTTTGTGTTGCTATTTGTTCCAAAATGAACATGAAAGTAATGAAAATACGAGTGAAACTTATATAAAAATGGCTTTAAAGCTTGGAACAAGGCTCTTGAAAGATTTAGAGCTCATGTTGGAGATGTAAATAGCATTCACGATAAGTGTTTCAACAGGATGCTTGATTTAATGAATCAATCACAGACAATTTGCACTAACTTTGACAAGAAACTCGAGAAAGACAAAAGTGAATAGCGACGTCGCTTGAGTGCTTCAGTCAATGTGGCAAGGTTTCTCTTGAGACTAGGATTATCATTATGTGAGCATGATGAGAGTCAATCTTCTTCAAATAGAGGTATCTTTCTTAAACTTTTGCAATTGTATTGAGATATTAATCAAGATGTTGGAAGCATTATATTAGAAAACACTCCAAGAAATAAAATGAGGTGTTCTCCAAGTATTCAAAAGGATATTGTTGATTCTTGTGCTAAAGAAACAATCAAAGCCATCATTAAAGACATGAATGTGGATTATTTCGGGATACTAGTCGATGAATCAAAGGATATATCACACAAGGAGCAAATGGCACTAATTCTGAAATACATTAACAATAAGGTGAAGTAGTTGAGCGATTTGTTGGTATTATTCATATTAGTGATACATCTGCTAGTTCATTAAAGGAGGCAATATACTCTTTTCTTTCGGATAACTCATTAAGTCCATCACAAATATGTGGGCAAGGTTACGATGGAGCTAGCAACATGCAGGGAGAGCTAAATGATCTTAAGACTTTGATTTTGAATGAGACTCCATCGGGATATTGCATTCATTGTTTTGCTCACCAATTGCAGTTCACACTTGTAGATCTTGCAAAGAAGAATTTGAATGTAGATGATTTTTTTTATATAGTTACTAATGTGTTAAATATTGTTTGAACATCTTTTAAGCGCAAAGATTTACTTCGAGAACATCAAACTGAAAAGTTAGAAGAGCTGCTCATATCAGGTGAAGTGCATACTGGGCAGGGATTAAATCAAGAACGTGGACTTCAACGACCAGATGATACTCGTTGGGGTTCTCATTATAGAACATTAGATAATCTCATTGTCCTATTTCTATCAATTATTCACGTGCTTGAATTTACTGGACGTGAGTGTCTTAATTATACTGACAGACTTATTGCTAAAAGTCTTGTGAGTACGATTAAGGAATTTGATTTTGATTTTATATTACACTTGATGTGGAAAGTTCTAATGCTGACAAATGAGTTGAACTCCTCGTTACAAATGATGGATCAAGATATTGTCAATGTTATACGATTTTTCGCTCTTACAAAGCAAATATTACAAAATATGAGGGAAAGTGAATTCGGATTATTAATGGATGATGTCTCTTCATTTTGTGATAAAATATGAGATAATGATTCCGAAGATGGACGCTACCTACTTTCCTGAGAAATCGAAGCGTAGAGCTCTTAATGTTATATATTCTCATCATTTGCGCGTTAATATTTTTTGTGTTGTTATTGATTTGCATCTTCAAGAGCTTACTGATCGTTTTGGTGCTGTGAGTATTGACTTACTTCTCGATATGGCTAGTTTAAATTCAGTTAATTCATTTAGTAATTTTGATAAGAACGAGATAATGAGGTTGGCTGAATGTTATATGAATGAGTTTGGTAGCAATAAGCTTCGTGATCTCAGTTGTCAGCTTGATAGTTTTATAGCTTATGCTCGTGGTTCTGACAAGAGGTTCTTCAACTTGAAGGGAATTAGTGACCTTGCTAAAGTGTTGGTTAAGTCAGATTTGCATCAAACTTGACCTCTTGTTTATTTGCTTATCAAGTTGACTCTCATTCTTTCTGTTGCTAATGCTTCTGTGGAACATGGTTTCTCATCCATGAAGTACATAAAAATGAGATTTGTAACAGTATTAGTGATGCATTTTTGAATGGTTGTTTAGTTTGCTATGTAGAGCGTAAGATATTCGCAACTGTAAGCAATGATACTATTATTCATCATTTTAACATATGAAAAGTCGTCGAGCAAAATTATGACCTAAGACTAGATTTTTTGTTGTTGTAATGATAACATTATTAGTAGCTCATTGTGACTTGAGATTAGAAGTTGTTTTTTGTGATGACAACATTAACTGTTGTTTTATCATTAACTTTTTATTGCCATGTTCGAGTAACTGTATATTTATACTATGTGAGTACTAGCAATTTTATGTTAAAGGAAGTGAACACCCATTACTTCCAAATTATGAATCTGCCACTATTTATATTATTAGGTTAAGATGACATATAATAATAGGTAAATTACCTATAATAATATTAATTTTATAAATTCAAGAGATAATAAATAAACTCCTCGTTAAAACATAGTCATAGTGTGAAGAAAATTTCTGCTAGTATAAGTTAAATTCTTTTAAAAGAAAGTATCTCGTCCAAACACATTTACATGTTTTATTTCGTCTCTTAAAACAAAATATAAATCTCTTAAACATAAAACAAAATCTCTGTGTGGGAGATGGCAAACTATTGATTAGTTGGATTGTGACAAATAAAACTCTTTACTTTCCTTTTACATTCTTATATTAGATTTATTGGATCCCTCGATTTTATTTAAGATGTCATGTGTATCTCTTCTTCAAAGTTTGTCTTCCATGTCATATTGAGATATCATTCATCTCTAGTATATAATGTTTGTCACGATTCAAGTCCTTAATACAGATTTTATCCTCCCAACAAATTTATCTCTTTAGCTACGTCATTATCAAATTCAAAGCGCATATACTATGTGAACTTGCGCTATGTCTTATAAAACCATCAATTTCTTCTTCAACTTCAATATGAGATTTACCAAACATGTCATATACATGTCTTCTTTACAAGCTTATCAGTCTATGAATATCTATCTTTGTTCGTCCTTTTCTTTTGACCCGTCCTTCAATATGGATCCAATATGAGTCCATCAACGGCCCAGTTAAATATCAGATCCACGAAGTGCACGTAAATCTCAGTTGCACAGTTCCTCCAATTTTTACACGTCCCAACAAATAAATTCAAAATATCAACGATATTCCATTATTTTTTTTTTATAATAGAACAAATTGCTCTCACCAGAATTCGAAATATTAAATCCGTTATTAGTACTACTGGTATCTACCTACTTTCCCATTCACAGAAAAACCCTAGTTCAATAGTCTTTAGCTGTAATCTTTTTTTCAAATACTATTGTGATTGTTTGCTATTTTGTTGGAATCTGAGAGTTACTAGACATGGATTTCCGGAAGAGAAGCAGAAATGAAGGTGGTCCTAACTTCAATGGAGGTTTCAAAAAATCAAAGCCAGGTTTACACACTTTACTTACGTTAACCTCTTATTACATCTACTTTCCTTCTTAATTTCATGTTTTTTTGAGCTTTTATATTTGGAGAATATTGTTTGCATTGTCTTCACCATTGGTTTATTGTGTTTAGATTTGGTATATCTATGTCTAATATGTTTGAGGGTCTATCGGAAACAGTTTCTGCGTACACTCTACCCTGCCCATACCACACCTTGTGTGACTACACTGGGTATGTTGTTGTTGTTGTTCGTACTTCTATTGTTATGAAGGGAGACGGTAGAACAGGAACAATATATAGGTTGTACTTCTGAACCGTCGCCTAATGACCACGGCTCAACCTAAATTGGCGAAAATACTTTACTAAAAAAGATACTCCTTCTGTCCCAATTTATGTGATACAGTATGGAGTTCGGATTTCGAGAGTCGAACTTCTTTATTTTGACCTTGAATTCAGGCACATAATCTTTAAGTTTTTTATGAAGTTAATTTACATATCTAGAAACTACATAAAAAATACTTTAAGTCACAATAATTGACAATTTAAAATGTTTAAAGAGCATACAAATCAATCGGGGTCAAAGATTTTCTTGTTTAACTTTCAAAAAATTAAACGTATTACATAAACTGGGACGAAGGGAGTAGTAAAGTTTATGTTTAGGAGGATGAGCTCTTGGCTTGCATGAGTCAAAAAAAGGGGCAAGAGAATTTAAAGGAAGACAACTTGTTCTCTAACTATTTACTAGGGGAACTTTAATGTTTATCACATGCAGCTGGAAGAGATAATCTTCTGAATGTAAAAAAAGAAAACCAAATTCCTCTGAAAAATGCATGGGAAGCTCGAAAGCTTTATAACAACATACCCAAATCCCACAAAGTGGGGTCTAGGGAAAGCTTGAAAGCTCTATATGCAGAAAAAGGGTATACAAAAATTAAAAGACTCTGAATTGGAAGTTTGTTCTAGCTTTATTTACCGTGATTTGATGATAAAGGAATGACTTAGAGAATATATGGTTGAATGTAATTCTATTTTACTGTTAATAAGGTATATATGATATTTCTGGGATTTTGTCCACCATCAATTTAAAAACTAACAAAAATTCTTACTCGGAAAAATTAATTAATTTGGTGCAACAGAAATGGACTCCTTATCAGGTGGTATAGGAAGCAAAACAAAGCCATGCACGAAGTTTTTCAGGTTCAAATCCTTCCCACCTAATGTAACATTAAATTTATTATGGAATTTTAAATTGGTATCAAGTTCATGCTCCTAACATTCAGTATTCTCATGTTATAAGCTCGAAAACATATATTTTTGCCCTTGCGGGTAATGAATTCTCCAAGAATGCTCTAATGGTTTAATGATGAGACAGAGGAGAGGGGAACTTTATGATATCTAATATTGCCAAAGTCCCCAAAGTTTCTGCCTACTATGTACTGCAATGACTTTTTTTCCAGTCTTAAATTATATGTTTCAAACAGGTATGTAGTTCAATTTTTACTAAGATGTACTGTGAAGCTACTCAAAGTGAGTTAGCATAATCAAAATAAAGGTATTTAATCAATGTCTCTATAGCCGGATCAGTTTTCTGTGTCCACCGGTTAGTTAACTACTTAAATGTTTTGCTTCAAATTACAAATATATGCCTTATCCTTTCAAAAGAGTAATGAGCTTAGATTTAGGTGATACCCCTTTTCTTCATTTCAGAAGGGCTGATCAAGTGCTGAGATTTGGTCCTTGTGATGCTCTTCAATTACATGAAGGGAAGTTATTTCTAAAGTCTTATTAACTCTCTAAACCGATGCCTTCTTTAAGAATATAACATAGTGCCAGCAAATGATCCATGATGCTGTATCAAGTAATCAGGTGGCTTAGTTGTTGTTGGTACACTTACATTAGGTTTGGTGTTCGTAAGGAGTCTTTTATGTTGGTTATGAATTTGTATGTTGTGTGTCGGGATAAGAGTGACATTCAAAGGAACTCTAGTTTTAGAGAACCCGTACTTGTCTTAAAAAATTATTAGATTGTATTGAAATATGCCAAAATAAAGTGAAGAACCCGAAGGATTCAGTCGATTTCAACCTGTTTTGATTACATCATATTTTATTTATTCAAGTAGTCCTACTTACGCTTACAAAATGATAGTGTGGTGCTATTAATGTAGGCCCGATTAGCATATCACACTTATAGACGCATTAGTGCTTTATAGTCCATTGTAGTTTGATTAATGCTACTATGTGTTCTTTAGTGTAATTTGTTTATCTTATTTAGCTGTGTTAACTACTGCTTCCTGTTGTTAGAATACACTACCATGGCGTATTTGATTTTATTATATGTATGTTCATAATGCTTTAATTTCTCGTCTGAGTCGAACCGAGTCTGACTTTTTCTTTTGCTTTGCTCTGCTCTGATTGCTTTGCCTGTGATTATGCTCTGTCTTGAGTCGAGGGTCTTCCGGAAACAACACCTCTACCTATGAAGGTGGATGTAAGGTCTGTGTGCACTCTACCCTCCCCAGACCCCACGTTGTGAGATTTTACTGGGTATGTTGTTGTTGAAGTGTTCCTTAATGTTGGTCAAAGTGAGTGTATTTTATGTCCTTTGATTTGGATGAGAGGAGAGTCGAGTGTTCTACTCATTATTTGACCTTTTTGAACATCATTTCACATGCTCTTTATAAAAAAATCATTTGTTTCAAATGTTGTTTTATGTCGATCCAAATGAATTGTTTCCTTTGTAGCACTTGAGTGCAACTAGACTCCTCACTTTTTTGGTTAGGGTGGAATGTACATCTTTCCCTTGTTTTTAGAATATGGTTCAGATAAGATTCCTCATTTGCATTATTGCACTATTCCTGTTAAGGGAAAGTGAAAATATCTGCTTCCTTGATTAGACCTCTTTGTTAATTGAGACGAGAACTATGTTCTTAGCTTGGTTTGGAGTTGATCTTGTTCGTTTGTTTTTATACAGCACCGCTGGCTGCCCATTCGGTGAGAGCTGTCATTTCCTTCATTATGTCCCTGGTGGCTATAATGCTGTGTCCCAGATGATGAATTTAGGACCAGCTCCAGGATCAAGAAATGTGGCTGCACCACCCATGTCCAATGGAAATGCTCCTGCTGTGAAAACCAAACTTTGCAACAAATTCAACACAGCCGAGGGATGCAAATTTGGAGACAAATGCAATTTTGCCCACGGGGAGTGGCAAATTGGCAAGCCTATTATGCCATCACAGGAGGATCCACGTGCCATGGGTGTTGGTCCTGGACCTATTCCTAGTCGTTTTGGTGGGCGAATGGAGCCTGCTGTTTCTGGACCTGCTGCTAGCTTTGGTACCACGGCAACTGCAAAGATCAGTGTGGATGCTTCTCTCGCTGGAGCAATCATCGGGAAGGGCGGTGTGAACTCTAAGCAGATTTGTCGACAGACGGGGGCCAAGCTGGCAATCCGGGATCATGAAACAGATGCAAATCTCAGAAACATTGAACTAGAGGGTACCTTCGAACAAATTTCTCAGGCTAGTGCTATGGTAAGAGAGTTGATCAACAGGCTTGGTCCCGTAGGTGGCCCCGGAAGAACTCCTGCAGGTCCTGGTGGCCCTGGAAGAGGTCCTCCGGGTCCTGGTGGGCCTTCCCCTTCTATGAGCAATTTCAAGACGAAGCTCTGTGGGAATTTTGCTAAAGGATCTTGCACATTTGGGGACAGGTGCCACTTTGCGCATGGTGCTGCTGAATTGCGCAAAACTGGGGTGTAACTTTAAGAAGGGCAGCTTCTTCCTGTGTTACCTTGCTTGAGCTGACACATTGTATATCTCAATTTTGGGCTCTAGTTATGAAATGCAACTTCATGAGACAAGTCGATTATTATCTAGGCATGATTTGGTGGACATCTTATTAACATTAACAGTACTAATAGTTCTAGCTTTGTTGAGTTGTGTTAGTTGCTTATTTTGGCACTCTGTTTTCTCTTAATGCTATTTTTTAATCCCCTCAATATTATTGTGGTTTTTGATTGGTTTGCCGGAAGGATGTATCTATGATTACGATGGTCCCTGCGTATCATTTCCAAAGGACAATAGTTTTCAGTATCCAACATGAAAATCTATGATTTCTTTCACTGTATAGTGTCAGTGTGTCACAGAGCAAAGTTGAATCATAGATTTGTAAAGCAAATAAACTGTCTTGCATTATGATAGCTGTAGCTGGTCATGTTACACCATTTTCGAAGTTTATAGAGGGTAAAAAATAATCAGTCGCACTGAGCTCTTGTTATGCACGGTTCGGGGGAGGACAAGACCACAATGATCTATTGTATGCAATCTTATCTAGGGATGGCTAACGGGCCGGGACGAGTCGGGGAGGGTAGGGTTGGGGTGGCTTGCTTGAGGCAGATTCAAAAAAAAGCGGTTGATTACTCGGATTGGTGGTTTGGCGCGATCGGGGCGGGTTTGGCGCGATCGGGGCGTGACAGGCGGGATTCGCCGAAGTCCCGTCGGAAAAGGGGCGGGACGGGATTGGGTCGGGGGCGGATTTTTTTTTTTGGCACTTAATTTTAAAAATAACATATATATAAACAACTCAATAGTTGAACAAGAGAATGTAATAAAAACATTCAAATGTTGTTTTTGTGCCTCTTATATTATTTAATAGACATATGATTTTTTTTTGTAATACAAATACAATTGTCAAAATTGCAACTTTGTAGTGCTGTTCAAAAGTTGTAAATGACATAGTAAAATTGCAATTAAAAAAATTACATTTTGAAAAAAATATGTTCTAGTTTCTTGATAATTTCATGTGGTTCTTCGGTTGGAATTTGTATTTGTTGGTCAAATTGCTCCACGTCGCTTCCACCACCTTTGGATAAGATGTCGTTTTCGTCTTCTTCTTTGTGATCTCCGGTTAACCACACATTCTCCGCTCCGCTCGTATCCAATTTTTGAATAATATTGCGATCTCCAAGCTGTCTTCGGCTAATGAGTGTATGTGCTCTCCTATTTGATATCTGCTGGCAGAAAAAACGCTTTCAGACGCTGTTGATGATGCTTGAATGTTCAAAACATCTCGGGCCATCATTGAAAGTGTCAGAAATGTCTTCTCATTCCCCCTCCAGTATTTCAGCAAGTCTTCACGTCCTTCTTCATTGAGAACTGTTTGGTACGGTACAGAACCCTGTAAAATAAAAACATCAAACTCGCTAATTTTGTTAGTAGTGTTACCACCGCACATTCTATTTCTAAGGCTTTCATTACTAGCCGCAGAAACAGCATGTCTTTTGTGAGGTTGTGTTGAAGAAGAGGATGGTATGGAACCCGGTAGGTTGCTAGCACTTTCTTGTTGGTAAAACCTATATACTTTTTTGCATTCGTCTTCTACGCTAGACAACACTTCTTCTTTATTTGTTCAATAAGTGGTGGGTGATTTGGATTTTTGGGACTTGGAGGTGGTAGTACTGCTATACAATCATAAATAGTTTCAATAAGTGATTTAGTATTGTTTATTTTAATAGTCGGATTTAATACAACACCAATAATATAAATAGTGGGAATAAGATTTATTTTTTTATTTTGATAAATATTTTTTTAATAGCTGGTTTATCCATATATTCATTAAGCAGTAAAAATATTAGAGCTATATAAAACAACATAGTTGAAATAGTAGGATAATATATACCGAAAAATTCTTTTGTTGCTTGATTTTTTTTTTCTAGAAATACAATAAGTTCAGAAATTTTTCATCAATCGCTATCTACAATCATATCAGCTGAATTTTGATTATGGGAGTTAAAAAATAAAGTTATAGGTTTTCTATAGTCATAAGCAACCAGCAGTTGCTCGTATAAAGAATTTCACCTAGTGAGTACTTCTTATGAAATTTTTCTATAAGGTAGTTGGCAATCGTGACAAGTTTTTTTATATTCTTTTTTTTCGTAGTATTCTATTATTTTTAAAAATAAAGTTTATAGCAAATTATATTTTACTAAGAATGTCTTCAAAAAGTGATAAATCATCATTTACAACTAAATTATATATATGACACACACATTTTATATGAAAATGATCTGGAAAAGATTGAGGTAAACTATTTTTAAAAATTGTAATAGCATAATTGTTAAAAGAAGCGTTATCTAATGTAATTGTCATAATTTTATCAGTTATGCCATAATAATCGCAAACTGAATAAATTTTTTCTGCAATAAAAACACTAGTGTGTCTATCATCTATATATCTATATGCTAAAATGCGTTTTTGCATAGACCATTTATGATCTATCCAATGACAGTTACTGTTAAATAATCATAGCCGTTAGTACTACGACCTATATCAGAAGTGATAGTCACTTTGTCATTAAAATGATATAATGAATAACGTAAATACTGTTGATATTCATGTGCAAATTTAAATACATCTCTCTTAACAATTGATCTAGAAAAACCGTTAAAAACATGATTATACATTTCTCTAATGTAATGAATAAAACCAGGAGATGAATGAAATGAAAAAGGCAAACCCTCCACAATAACTAATTTTGCTATTGCTTTCCTATCTATATGTTTATTGTAATTAGGGCCTATAATTCCCCCGTCGTGGGGTTAATTTGACCCTATACTTGGTCCGGAACAATATGTAAACCTTGTCCCGATGGAGTGGCCGTTTGCGCACCCGATTTTGAAGCCTCGTAATGGGCAAACCTAGCTGGATGAGCCCTTGTTATGTGTCTCATTAAATTTTCCGTCCCATCCTGACCTTTTCCAGTTTTAAATTTTAAAACATCTTTACAAAATTTATATCTAGCTACTTGATTCTCTACGTCCCTATCAAAAAAATTACATGCATCTGATTTTAATGGTCATTTTGCTGGACCTCGTCTCATATTAGGGGGAATATGAGGAATTTCAGTTGAAGGTGCACTAGTGGGTGTGTTGTCATCTACATTAGTGAGTGTATCATCTAGATCATCGTCTAAATTAAAGTTTGCTTGAGTTCCAGAAAATAGCTCATCGTCTAAATCTAATGGTATTGCAGAAAAATGTTCAGTATCAACAAAATCATCCCGTGTAGGAATAAAATTATGTCTAGGAGTAGGATGACTAGAAGAAGTACCCTTGCTCTTATTACCCCTACTAGAAGAAGCCTGGCCACTACCCTTACTAGTAAGAATACGTTTAAATCCTTCAATTTTAATTATACAAATAAATAATCAAAGTAAATAAAATTAAGTGCGCTAATTAAAATAAAGAAACAATAATAATTTAATGAAGGAACGAATGTACCAAACGCCGACGTGTAATCGAGAGGTTGAAAATTGAAAATTGAAACTTTGCTCGATGGAAGATCCTCAAGCTAGTTGTCAACTTCACTCCCAAATGAATAAATAAAATTCAATATTTAGTAGATAATGTAGACTTGCAGAGAGATAGATTGAGAGATTGTAGAAAGATTTGTGAGAAAAATGAAGAGAAAATGAGGTATTTATAGTTGGAAAATTGAGTTAAAGTGTAAATATAATAACTTAGGGGTTAAAAATAAATATTAAGAGGTAGGGGGGATGCCAAAAATGGTCGTTCCACAACGACCAAAATGTAAAATGATCGTTGGTGCAACAATTATTTGTGCAAGGGGAGGGGGGTTTCGGGTGGGATCGGGGCCGGGCCGGATCGGGACGAGACCATGTCCCGTCCCTGTTCGAGTCCCGGTACCATTTTTTAAAAAAAAATGTCGGGACCGGGCCGACCCGACCCATTGGCCAGCCTTAGTCTGACCTTGCATTTTTGTAAGAGATTATTTTCACGACTTGAACCTACGACCTCCTAGTCACATCACAACAACTTTATCAATTATGCCAAGGTTCTCTTCAGAAGTTTATAGAAGCTAAAATATATAAAAGAAGTATAACACTACCAAATATATTGGCTTAACATATAAATTAAAGACTACAAATTTGATGGGTATAAATTAAAGACCACCTGAAATAGGGTTATTAGTGCAAATGACCTTAATTTTTATCCTTCAAAATTTAATTTATGCCTCACGAACATAATTACTTTAATAGCTTGGGACATAACTTATGTGATATTATGATGCACAAATATAAATTTATGCACCGCGAAAAAATTATTTGTTATGAGGAGTAACAATCAAAGACCAACACAAAACAGGGAGAAAAGTGTAAATGGCCCTTAATATAGTGAAAGACACTCAAATGTAGTGACATACAAGTGGGTATTTTATGTGTGTGTAAAGTGTGTGGCGTTTTGGGGTGATGAATATAAAGTGCATATGTGTTGATACAACTAGGTTGAACGAATATATACAACATATCCAATGAAATTGTATGTATTAATATAACTAGGTTGAGTGAACAGATACATATGACAAACTATAGTTACATATGATAATGCTTTATGAAATTTCCTCAAACAAAAATTCCTCTGCGTAAGAGTTGGCAAGTTAGCGATCCACTGTTGGACCCAATTTGATTACGGTCCAGGAAAAAAAATAAAGCCCTAAAAAAACATATCAACGAAATGCAGTAGGGTTGTGTGTCGGGTGGTTCGGTTCGAGTTTGAAAGTTATCGATTTGTAAACATGTTAAACCGTTAAGATATCGGTTACTGAGTTATTGGTTAACCGGTTGTTGATCATTATCGGTTTGATTATCAGTTTACCGTTAAGATTTCACACGAATTTTTTCAAGAACAAAGAACCGTTAAGAAAAGAGCATTATAACGAAGAACTTTTTCCGCAAGGAAGTGATTTCCCTAATTTCCCAACTCCAACATAAACCCCAAAACAGAGAAATACAAAACACACAGAAACAAGAGTGAGAATTGAAAGCAATGTAGAAGAAGTAAAAAATAGTTTACGTTTTTAAGTTGGGCTTACGTCTTGAGAGAATCAGCTTATGAAGTGGATCATAAATTAAGTCAACTCTAAATCTAGTCAAATGACTTTATATATAGAAGGGTAGGATTGTAATTAAATAAATGATTATCAGGTTATCGGTTTATCCGTTAATAAAAATGTCAAACCGTCACCTGACCCAATAAGCCAATAACCACAAGGCACCACTTGATACCGAACCGGTAATCCATTTGTTGATGTTGGATGGATGTTGCGACAACATCTGTAAATGCTCAGGACAACATCTTATGAAAATAAGAATGTTGCCTGCGATGTTGTGACAACATTCCTGACAACATTTCTGTAATAATTTTGCCTATTCTTTCGGCCAAAATAGGTTGTGTTACTGTGAGTAAAAAATGACTCAGGCAAACTTACAATGATGATGTGTTTAAAACGTGGTAAAAGAAACAGTCAAATCTTGGAGAGGAAGCATCGTGAAGATCAAGTCCAGAAAGTTGAACTTTTTAAGGAGCAAGAACCGATCCAAGCTAAAGCTTCTTTTACTTAACCTCCGCAATCAATCAGTGAGGATTTCAAGGGAAGTTCCACACTATAAATAGAGGGGAGCTTCAGAGTATCGATATCCAGAATTGAACGAAAAGAATTACCAAGAGAGTTCTCGCATATTCACTTTAGAAACTGGATCAACACACTTAGCCTAAAGTAGTATAACAATATCTAGTCTCACGTTACTATTGCTGCCCAGATTCTAGATCAAGCTTATATTTCAAGCAATAGTAATGAAGATGTTGTATTTGTCTTTTTAGATCTTTTAACTTTAGCCTGAAGTCATCTGCGACTTCACTTTTGTTTGTAATTTTTTTTCGCATTTATTATTCAATCTTGTAAAAAGAAATTCATTTGTAATTGTATATAATTTATACAATTCTTTGGTCATTGACCACCAAAGGATATATTAATATATACCCTTAAAAATATAAACCTTGTGTCTCTTTACTTTTTCACTGCATTTACTCTATAAAGGTTTATAACCGTTTTATCACAATGTTGCCTCAGATGTTGACACAACATTAAAGGCAACATCCAAAAACTGTTTTAATTGTTCTAGCTGTTACGATTTTATTCTTACATATTCTTACTTATCCGTAGTCGGACCCAACACCTTAGTTGGGGTTATTAGTTTAACAGTTAACATGCACTCTCAATTTGATATAGCACGTGGCTTCCTGCAACTTTCACACGTCCCATTTATATCTATCTACTGTTCATATGTCTTATCTTCACGTCCTCTTTTCTCTCTCTTCTCCTTTCACCGAAAAAACCCTAGTTCTAGGTTTAGGGTTAGGGTTTTTGACCTACTGATTTTTGCCCCTTTTTCTACTACTATACTTTACTACCTCTTTACTTAGGCTTCTACTCTATACTTGTGTTTTTTCTCAGATATTTTCGTAAATTTTTGTTGGAATCTGAGAGTTGAGACTAGCAATGGATTTCCGGAAGAGAAGTAGAAATGAAGGTAGTCCTAACTTCAATGGGGGTTTCAAAAAATCAAAGCCAGGTTTGTACACTCTACTTACGTTAACCCCCTTTTAGATCTACTTTTATTCTCAATTTCATGGTTTTTTTATCTTTTGAACTGTGATATTTGAATCTCTGAAGGAATACTGTTTCTTTTGTTTAGAAAGTGATAAAAATGGTCCCTTATCTATGGTAGTAGGTTCAAAATAGTCCCTTTCAGTATCACCTGAGCAGTTTTGGTCCTTTTTAAGTTAGTGAAAAGTGAGAGTCGCAAGTGTGGCTCAGTTGGTTGAGCATGGGGTTTTCATAATGGATGTCTCAGGGTCGAAACCCCTCACATCAGGGGGTTTGCTTTCTGGGTCAAGCTCGTTGCACGGGGCTTGGCAGGTTATCTCTCCTGTGTGGTTTGCGGGTTATTATGCAGGAGCGTGGTTTATTATGCGGGTTCCCTTGTCGTCATAAAAAAAAGTGAGTACTTTTAGTCTCCATAAGATATTTATCAAACTTTGATTGTTAAATTTAGCCGGAACTGTGGGAAAAAAACTTAACCAGGAAGACCAGAAAATTCTATCAAAATCCCAGGAATAGCAACATATAAAACTACCCTATACACAAAAAATTAACAGAAATTGCACCTAAAAAAGTTGCAACAGTCTCTTGGAATAGACCAAAAATAACATAAAACTACAAAAAATGTACTTCCAAATGTGAGTTCCCGTTAAATGTTTTCTATTTTCATAATTCCGATTATATTTAACAAATCAAAGTGACCAAATGTGCTCAATTTTTGCAAACTTAAAGGATTAAAACTGCTCAAGTGATACTTAAGGGACTATTTCGAACCTACTACCAAAGATAGGGGACCGTTTTTGTCTTTTTCTCTTTACGTTTGTTATGTCTGTCTCATATATTGGGAGCTTTTCCATATTTGTCAAGCTCCTGTTGTTTTCGAGAGAGGCGGTAGAGCAGGAACGGAGCATTTGTTGAAATACTTTTGAGCCGTGACTTCATGACCGCTGCTAACCCTAAATTGGGGAAAATCCTTTCCAAAGGAGTAAAAATGTTTATGTTTAGAAGGATGAACATAGGCTTGCATAAATCAAAAAAGGGGGAAAGAAAAATTCAAAGAGATGCATACTAGGGTAACCTTAATGTGTACCCAATGTAGCTCGAAGAAATGAACTAAATGTAAAAAAGCAAAACCAAATCCTCTCAGGAAAATGCATAGAAAGCTCGAAGCTTTAGGGAAAAGTGGTATACAAAACATAAAAGACACTGTATTTATAGTGTGGTGTAGCTTTATTTACTTTGATGATGAAGGAATATCTTAAGAGAATATATGGTGAACTCTCTCCTCGGAGTAATATTTAGCTTCTATGTTTCTAAGTTATAATTGAATGTAGTTTGTTTCAATGTTAATAAGGTGTATGATATTTGTCGAAATTTTTGTCCATCATTCAGTTAAAAAACTAACAAAAATTCTAACTCAGAACAATTAATTAATTTGGTGCAACAGAAATGGACTCCTTATCAGGTGGTATAGGAAGCAAAACAAAGCCATGCACGAAGTTTTTCAGGTTCAAATCTTTCCCACCTAATGTAACTTTTTCAACATTAAATTTATTATGAACTTTTAATTGGTATCAAGCGCAAGATCTGAACGTTCAGTATTCTTCTGTTGTCAGAATCTTGAAAAACATATATATTTTCCCTTGAGGCTGATGAATTCACAAAAAATGTTCTAATAGTTCAATGATGATACAGCTGTCTGTTAACGATATACGCAGATAAATATTTACCCTCCTTAATACACTTGGAGGAGAGGGGAATTCTATGATATATAATATTGCAACAGTCCTCCAAAATTTCTACTTACTATGTACTGCAATGACTTTTTTCGAGCCTTTTAATAATATGTTTTAAACAGGTACGTAACTCAATTTTTAGTAAGATGTACTATAAAGCTTCAGAGTTGGTATAATCTAAGTATATGTATTTATTTAATGTCTCTAGAGCCGAATCTCAGTTTTCTGTGCCTACCAGTTAGTGAACTGCTTAAAAGTTTTGAGTTGCACATGGTACTCAACACACCAGTGGATTTCTTCCTTTTGCCATTTGATGTTTCAAAATAAGTATATGCCTACTCCTTTTCGCAAGATTTGTGTGAGATTCAAAGGAATCTGTTTTGATTACGTCATATTTTACAAGTGTTCCTCAATGTTGGTCAAGTTTTGAGTATTTCTTTTCTTTTATTTGCTTTGGATGAGTAACAGGGAGAGTTAATTGTTTTCTTCTCACTTTTTGAACGTTATTTGTTTCAAATGCTCTTTATAAAAAAAGTCAGTTGTTTCAAGTTATTTTATGTTGGTCCAAATGAATACTTTCCTTTGTGTATTTCTGTTGGAGATTGGAGTGGGTAAAAGGGTAGTAGTTCTCATGGGTCTTCTTGGTTATTGGAACCTAGGGAGTCAACAACCCCCATTTCATGCAGCTCTGTTGTATGTGTATATTGGTTGTTATCCACGGCTGTTAAAATACTTGAGTGCAACTAGAGTCCTCACTTATTTTGTTAGGGTGGGATGAACATCTTTCCCTTGTTTTTAGAATATGGTCCAGGTAAAGATTCCTCATTTGCATTATTGCACTATTCCTGTTAAGGGGAAATGAAAATATCTGCTTCCTTGATTATACCTCTTTGCTAATTGAGACGAGAATTATGTTCTTAGCTTGGTTTGGAGTTGATCTTATTCGTTTGTTTTTATACAGCACCGCTGGCTGCCCATTTGGTGAGAGCTGTCATTTCCTTCATTATGTCCCTGGTGGCTATAATGCTGTGGCCCAGATGATGAATTTAGGACCATCTCCTGGATCAAGAAATGTGGCTGCACCACCCATGTCCAATGGAAATGCTCCTGCTGTGAAAACCAAACTTTGCAACAAATTCAACACAGCTGAGGGATGCAAATTTGGAGACAAATGCAATTTTGCCCACGGGGAGTGGCAAATTGGAAAGCCTATTATGACATCACAGGAGGATCCGCGTGCCATGGGTGTTGGACCTAGACCTATTCCTGGTCGTTTTGGTGGGCGGATGGAGCCTGCTGTTTCTGGACCTGCTGCTAGCTTTGGTACCACGGCAACTGCAAAGATCAGTGTGGATGCTTCTCTCGCTGGAGCAATCATCGGGAAGGGCGGTGTGAACTCTAAGCAGATTTGTCGACAGACGGGAGCCAAGCTGGCAATCCGGGAGCATGAAACAGATACAAATCTCAGAAACATTGAGCTAGAGGGTACCTTCGAACAAATTTCTCAGGCTAGTGCTATGGTAAGAGAGTTGATCAACAGCCTTGGTCCAGTAGGTGGCCCTGGAAGAGCTCCTGGTGGTCCCGGAAGAACTCCTTCAGGTCCTGGAGGCCCTGCCCCTCCAATGAGCAATTTCAAGACGAAGCTCTGTGAGAATTTTGCCAAAGGTTCTTGCACTTTTGGGGACAGGTGCCACTTTGCCCATGGGGCTGCTGAATTGCTCAAAACAGGGATGTGATTTTAGGAAAGGCAACTTCTTCCTGTGTTACCTTGCTGGTGGTCATTCTTGGTAAATCTGACACAATGTATATCTCAATTTTGGGCTCTAGTTATGAAATGCAACTTCATGAGACAGGCTGAGTATTAGCTAGGCATGATTTGGTGGACATCTTCTTAACAGTGCTATTAGTTCTAGCTTTGTTGAGTTGTGTTAGTTGCTTTTAGCTCTGTTTTCTCTTGATGTTATTTTTCTTTTCCTTCAATATTTTGTGGTTTTTGATTGGTTTGCCTGAAGGATGTATCATTTTTATCATAGATTACGATGGACCTGGGTATAGTTTCCATTTGGTTATTAGTATCCAACATGAATCCTATGAATTGTTTTCACCGTAGTGTCACAAAAAGCAATGTTGAATGATAGCTTTTGTTAAGTAAATAACATGGCTTACGTTATAGAAGCTAAAAAATATAAAAAAGAATAACACTACCAAATGGATTGGCTTAAACTAATTGTATTTCTTGAAACATGTAACAAGCAGAACAAATGTTCTTTATCTGAACTAACTCACCCGATTAACATCTTGAAAAAAAGGAACGACATGAAGAAAAGGGGAAATTAAGCCCCCCAAAACCAACTTAAACATATAATAACAAAGGCATTAAAAGCCAAATATTTCTAGCTCAATCTGATATCCTAACTAAAGTGTCGGATTCAAGATTTTATATTTATGGCTTCTGAACTACAAACATAAAGCTATTGAATTTACTGAACTCGTAATTTTTATTTTGGATCCGCCGTTGCTTAGCTATAATTACCACCAGTGCCATACCCCTGGTTAGCCCCACCACCTACATGGGTGTTATGAGCAGCAGAGGCCCTTTGAGTCCCAGCGGCTGTTCCAATGGGGTGAGATTGAACCACCCCGTCAGTCACCTGATCCATTGGCTCACCCGTGCCGTGGCCTGGCAAGGCTGACATCTGATGTAGCCCAGTTGAGTGTCCAGTGGACCCCGTGGTCGTGTTGGAATAATGTGTCCTGCCCGTGCCGGTGCCAGAGCCATGGGAAAGGGCTGCGTTGCGGTCTTGAGTTACCTGCTTCTTCATTTCTGCTTCATAGATCCTTTCTTGTTTCTTCTCTGTTGCCATCTCTTTCTGTGTTGGATCATGGGCTGTCATCCTCTCCACCTGTTTGAATACGACAACATTATGGTAAAAATGGTTTCACTCTGTAGTCTGTACAAAGCTGAATATTCAACATTTTTCTTTTTTGACAATGGTACGTTCTTTTTTTTTTTTTTAGATATCGAGTAACTCTATCTATCTTGGCTTAGCAGATAAAAATAAATTAACTATTGTTATATTATCTCACTTGAAATTTGATTTGCCAACTTCATTAATCGTTATGATACTACTAAAGATACTGCTCTATAGGAATAATGGATAAATTTCATACAATATACAAAATGTGCCTCAATATTCTAAGCAACTTAAGTCTGCTATATGAATTAGGTCGGTTATGATACTACTAAAGATGCTGCTCTTTAGGAATAATGGTCAAATTAAATACAATAAACAAAAATCTACAATTGTGCCTCAATATTCTATGCAACTTAATTCTGCTATATGAATTGTAAGTATATATATATACGCCTTCCGTACCAAATTATTTGTCGTGGTTACTAAAAATAGTTATTTCATATTATTTATCGTTTTAGAAGTTCAAGAGATAATTAATTATTTTTACTCCATTTTACCCTTTGTCGCATTAATGAAGATACACATAAATAGACTCATTTAATGTAGAGAGATTATAACTTAGACATATCCCTCATAATTAAACATGTAGAGAGATTATAACTTAAACATATCCCTCTTAATTAATACTCTATTTCTTAATGGAAATGTAAACCAAAAAAACAGACAAATAATTTAAGGAGGGAGAGTATATAAAAGTTCCCTGTATTAGTTGCCTAACTCATCATTTCTTCAAATCAATGTGGATCTAGCGAAATATAAGACACGATTAACGAAAAAGATCTGTTCAGTCAAATACCAATTGGTTACAAAAATATATTTTAATGACGTTAGTATTTTTTTGTTTTCCACTCGGTGTTCAGTATCTCTATTGAAGCCCGATTATATCCAAATTTGCGCCGTGTAAGCCTCATTCGGAAAGCGCTCCTAGCAGAAGTTTTTCATACCAAGGCTACTTTAGGTTATGAATACGTTTTACAAGCGAAAAACACTATTTGTAGCATTAATGCAAATGAAAAAGAAAGAATAATAAGAATAAAAAATAAAAACCTTTTCTTGAACAACAGCTTTGGTCTTGTCCATGCCAGATTTAGCCGAAGCGGCTACGTTAGAGGCTTTTTCCTTAATATTCTGCATTTTCACTCTCTTTTACTTTTATTTCCCTTCTTGCAATTCTATAAAATTTCTGCAAATGTTCTTCTTTTTTGTTTGAGTTAATTCTGTGAAATACGTTTATATAAATGCTGTTTAAATACGTTGGTCTACGGGTAACTGTAAGACACGTGTCTTAACTCTGTATCTTACATCATCGCCCTTCATTCTCCTTTGAACATCTGTCTAGACAGGTTTCAAGATGTAGCAACATCATCAAAAGGGATAATTTCAACTACACATCTAAACTATGCGATAGTGCTGTAACTCTTCTGATTATTTACCCTCTTCATTAATAATGTAGTTAAAAAAAATAAGTAAGAGCACAACATGAGCAAACATGCGTTTATTTTATATTAAAAAAAAGATTTTTTTTATAAAATTAACAGCCGAATCTGTCTTCACAACGATAAAGAGTACATAAATATGTCGAGTACATATATAATACTACTATGTGATGTGATAGTACATAACATTATCACAATGATAAGCATAGATCTCAAACTCAAAATAAAAGTTCCCTCATTTATAAAATCCTAAGAGCCTTGAAGAAGGGAACTCTAGCGACTGTAAGTGCGATGAATTCAGGATCATTCATGATGTAGTTTGTTGCTTGTTAGAATTTTTTAAGTAACTTAAATTTAATGACTTGACTAGTCACTAACTCTCGTACTATAAGATATTCTCCCTTGGTCGACATTCCATTCCCCTTAGTGTCGAGTGCTCGTGATTCAAACCAAGTTTAGATTTATTTGGATTCAATAAATCATCCTTAATGTGCTTGGATGAGGAGGGTTAATTCCCCATGGTGCATAGTCGACGCAAACTAGTGAGATACCAAGAGTGTTAAGTCCTGGTATTTGAGCTACATTAACAGGAGTAACCTTAGAGCCAAAAGTATTTGATGTGTTTCCAGCCAAATGTAGGCCACTGAAAAAAAAGTCCTCTGCTTCAACAGACTTGGGATCTTTGCAAGCTAAACCATTTACCTTATCAAAATCAATGGAAAAAATACAGTGAGAAAATTCATTTAATTATTGATCTTCTAGTCCTAATATAATGCTATATCCTTTTATGTTTATGTGACAAACTTTCTTTCTAGTACGTTAAAAAAGAATGACATGTATAAGGCCGCAGGTTTCAAAAGTTTTATATCTACACAAATGTTATGACATGTTTTAGACCATAAGTTTCAAAAGTGTTATTTCTTTTTTAAACTTTGTGCAGATTCAAACTACGTCACATGATTGGAACGGAGGAGTATATAAGAGGAAAATGAAATTCTTATCGCGATTACTGATTCTTTTTGTTATCTGGGCTAGCAGGATCAGTCACAAAGAAATCTTGCAATGGACTTGGCTCAAAAGCTAGCAGGAGAAACTTATTGCTATCAGATTCAGCAGGAGAAAGTGCTTAGCCATTTCAAGAACTGAAGAAGAGAAGCTAAGAAGAGAAAATATTGGAAGAGAAGAAAGTTGTTTTTGTGGGATGATATAATTGATAAGATAGTTTCCTTATATAGAAGAGAAAAAAAGACTTCATGCATGCAAAAGTGCTTTGAGTTTTGGTGAGTAATTTGTGTCATTTTTGAAAATATTGTGAAGGGCCGTCCAAGCACACATGAAGACTTTGACAACTATTAGCTGTTATTTGCTGTGATTATGATAGAATAAGCAGAAATAAGACAAGGATAAGAGGTTATCCGGCTTAGGACAAAAGGAAATGGTCCAAGACTAGTATATTTTAACTTTTAAGGATGACAGTGTGATGGACAAATGGAGGACTTATTCAAAAGGGACATGATGAACTGCTTGTTTGAAAAGTTATCCCAATACTTCATAATCAACAGAACAATGAATTCGGCTCTTCACTTGTTCTTATCAATAGAGTGATGTTTTTGTGTTATTTCTATAAAATAAATTTTCCAATTCCATTAGTCTAATCCGAAACAACCTCTCTACCTCCCAAGGTGGGATAAGGTCTACATACACTCTACCCTCCCCAGACCCTACTTGTGAGAATACACTAGATATGTTGTTGTTTCCATTATATGAGATGAATCGTGATGTATCCTTCACCAAGAATGCTAAAGTTACAGAATGTAATAATACAGTATCCTAGTTTTAAGATGCTGATTTAGTGTATGTACTTTGATGTACAAGAAACTACCTATGATATCACAAATTCTTAATAATATGTTGTCAAAGTCGTTGAAATAGATGCCTCAGGAAGTCGCTGCTACCTGTTTCATGTACGTGCGTTTCTGAACAAAACTGCCCCCTGCTGAAAAGTGAAAACTAGGTTCAACTCCTATCAGATCGAACTTTTTTGCACAACATAAAAATGTTTTTTCTCTCGTCAGTATTTGATCCTTCCAAAGAAGTAATTTTCAGAAACATTGATAACTTGTAGTGCAAAATTCACTATTTTTAACAATTGTTTTCCCGTCGTCCTCTTATTTTTCTTTCTCCAATGCATCTTAGCAATGCAAGAAGCCTTCGAGGAAAGTCCATATATATGACATTAGCTAATTTATAAGATATATTTATAAGCATGTACTTGAATTATATCCAAAATGAACAAGCAGAAACCAGGAAATCAAGACCACATGGATGAAAAACGCATTTTTCCTTTAGTTCAAAATCGGAGTTGGACAAATTTAAGCCAGTACAGGAAACATGCGAATTGATACACACATATTAAAAGGTTCAAAGGCGCAATAAGCAAAAGATTACCATTATGCCTAAACTAGTGTATCAAGCAAGATGTTCAACCCCAACTCTTTCGAGACATCATACAGATACAGAAGAAAAGGAAAAGCATGTCATGTAATGCAGATAGGACGTAAACTTCAACACCCCGACTAAAAGATGACAGAGGCGCCCTGCTTTCCATTTGAAAAGCTCTTCTATATAACCAGCAACACAAACTCAAAATATCAGCTAAGATTGCTCCAGTGAGCAACACAAATTGTTGAAAGCACAAGAAATGACTATGATAAATCAAGAGGCATAAAACAAAAGGATTAAGCAGAGATACAACACAATATCTGAACTTATAGACAGCGGCCAATTTAAGTATGGTTTAGATGATTAATCACTCCACTAGTGTGAGAGTATCGTCAATAAAATCAATAGCCGAATCTGTCTTCGATCTTACTATCACAATGATAAGCATAGATCTCAAACTCAAAATAAAAGTTCCCTCATTTATAAAGTCCTAAGAGCCTTGTAGAAGGGAATTCTAGCGACCTCAAGTGCGACGAAATGACGTCATAACTGCTGTTATGCGGTGCAGAAGTCCACAACTCCCCCGTAAAAATGTCATACTTGCAGAGGGATTTCTCGCCCGTCCTTGTCGTCCTGCCACAGAAAGAGCAAAAAAGAGTTTTCAATGCAAGCGTGAAATGTTATTAGCTGCTTGTGACAGAAAGAGCAAAAAAGAGTTTTCAATGCAAGCGTGAAATGTTATTAGCTGCTTGTGATCCGTAGTCGGCTGTTTCAAGAATTGCAGCTTGATGATGCGTTTTGTTTCATCCCATTTCATCTGTGTGTGATCGTGTAATACCAAGACATGGAGCTCGTCTTTTAGTAATTGAGCGAACGAATCCCATTTCATCTTTGTGTGATCGTGTAATACCAAGACATGGAGCTCATCTTTTAGTAATTGAGCGAACGAGAGGCATCCGTTACAATCCAAGATGTTCAACTTTGATAAGTCAAAACTTGCTCTAGGGAAAGTAGTATGACCAATGTAGATCTCGTTAACCATATCAAGAACATCAACTTCTATATCATGAGATCATCATCATCCTTCTCCGTTACAACAAACCAAATGCAATAAGCAACCCCCATTCTAAAGAAGAGCTCAATGCTCTTCCTCTTCTTTCGTCGTCTTGAATTTGAACCTCTTCTTTCGTCGTCCATTATCATCATCATCATCACTGTATTTTGAATTTGAAGGAATGGCTCGCCAGCGAGGACAATTATTTAGGTGCCCAATCTCGAGAGTGAGAATTTCGTAACCAAATTTTTTTCCATCTTCTTGGAAAAAAAGCAAGCCGGGACTGCTCTGACAGATTGGTCTAAAGCCCCGTCTACAACATTTAATATCTAGATCTATAAAGAATCTCATATCCTCGTCGACCAAGGCACTGCACGGGGAGTGTAGGTAATGAAGATACAAGAAAAATGGGTGCAGAAATAGGGTATTCCACAGCTTGCAAACACATTTGAATCTATACAAAGGCCGAGGCGGCAAGAAGCTCAAGATGTTAAAAACTATTTCATCTGGAAGCAAAGAACGCCAATGTGAATCCTCATCGCGTTGTATCAATTTGGTGCACATACTATCCATAAGTAACCTAATTTAATTCCTTAGCAGCAAAGATGATCTCAACAAAGCTTTCGTATAAATATTGAAGAGGTGAAGAGGTTAAAGTAAGGTAAGATATGTGTACGCCAGGCCCAAATATAATAAGGTATGTTGTTGTTGTTAAAGTAAAGCATCATCAAGAATATATGGATGGTTTCGTGGGGAACAAAATTTAAACAAAAAAAAGAACGGAAATAAGTCAAAGAAGATAAATACAAACCTTATAATGAGAGATATGTTTGTTAACTTTGCTTAAGATGGTGATGGATTTGCTTCTGAATAAGCACGACAAAGATGTAGTAACAAAGTTGGGTTTTTATGTAGAATTAATATGAACAACATATAGACTAAGATCATATAAAGGAGGAGTCACTTTATTTATTTATTTTGGTGTCATCATAAAAGCCAACACCAACATTCACACAAAGTGTGATCACAACCCTCACATACACAAAACAAAAACACAAAAGACCAAACTAATACAAAATGTAAATTTGAAGACACCCAAGCTAGCTAGGACGTTCAATATTGTTCTAAAAGGTGGTATTAGATGCCAGCACCATAACCAGTAGTGGTACCAGTGGTAGTAGTTCCTCCAGTAGTACCACCAACATGTTTTGCAGCTGCATTGTGTGCTTTGGCATCCCTCTTCTCCATCTCTGCCGCCGCCGCCATGTCCTCTTTCTTGTCCGTAGCCATCTCTTTCTTCAATGGATCCCTAGTCGTCATCCTCTCTGCCTGTTCATTTTAAAAAATTGCAGAACTTTACTACAAAGAGTAAATGGCATAGCCAAAAATTCTAGTAAACTTGCATCAAAAGAATGATTCAACATGTTTTTATATATACATTATCAAGGTAAGAAATTTGTACATTCAGGTCACCTTTACCATGAGTCATGACCTTTATCTTTTGTAAAATTACAAATAACCACTGAATCATTTTTAGTTAAAAACATAGAAATTCAACAAAAAAATTACATTTTTCCTCCCGGTAAAGTGTAACCTGAATTTTAAATTCCACAATTATAATTCAACATCCTATACTTATGGAGTTATATATAATACTACATAATTCTCACTATAGGAAAGTATAAAATTAGCAATAAAACTTTAGCAGCAATAAATATATTGTTGCTAAAAATGTAAATGGCAACAAAAATTTAATATATTATTGCTAAAACCCGTAAACGATAAAAACATTTATCTGAAAACTTTTTGCATGAAGGTCATTGCAACGAAAATTGTTGTAAAAAATATTTTTAACACAAATACCTTTCTTCTTGTAATGTCTATATGTATGAGTTTTTATGTGAAAAAAACTGAGAGAACCTATTTATGAACGGTATTATGCATCCGTATCGGATTCTCCAAATGATAGCTAATGAAAGAAGCAGCAAATTGAAAAAAATAAAAAAATAAAGAAAACCTTTTCTTGAGCAGTTGCTTTGGTCTTCTCCATGCCAGCCTTAGCTGAAGCTGCTGCATCCTTTGCTGTCTGCATTTTCTTTTTGTTGTAAGATGAATGGGAAGAAGAGTTGTATTGGTGGTTATTATATAGGTGTTGGATTGATAACCAAGTGATGGACCAGTAAATATTGTAACTGTATACGTGGAGAGTCGGGAGATGTAGTGTTATTGAGGTCTCGACACGTTAGTAGTAGTTGAATAAATAGATATCTTTAATTTCTTGTATCAGCTGTTCATGGGGAATTGTGCTATGTCCTCTAGTAGTTTAGATGAATTTGAATTGTAATGTTATTTGATTGAATATGAATTCTAAAAGAATATCAAGTATATAATTTAAAAGATACTATAAGCATAGTTGTAGTATAAAATTATATTATTGATCGTATAATGAAATCTTAAAAGATATGTGAAGTATCGAAAGAATTTAAGAGTTTCTCAAACAATAGAGAATCAGGTTCTCTATATATTCCCTCAAGCAATGCATTAAGTAAATAATACAAGATTTTTACGTAAAAATTTATTATTCAAGAGATTAAAAATCACGACCTATCAAATAGGATTTTTAACTTCACTAACTGAACAACTTTCATATTACAGGCTTTTACAACTTAGGACTTAAATTCTTAATCATCTCCCTTACAATAGATCTATTGTAAGTTACAACACACAAACTAACTTTGATTAACTCTAGCCAAAACACTCAGGTACACCTTGACTAACTCTAGCAAGTGTACAACTCAACAACTTGAGAAAGTAAACTACCTACAAACAACTTCTTTTGAGAAGAGTATGTTTACCAGTTAAAGAACAAACTACAAAGACTCAACAAACCTAGGGACTTAGAATATCTTCAGTGATCTGGATTTGGTCGCTCTATTTATTCTAGCTTTGTTCTTGGAGGCACCTGAAGAGCCTGGCGGCTGCTGCACTTGTATAGTAATTTTAGGTTTTCAAGTCTCACATAAAATCTTGTAACATGTTGCTTATATATTGGGGAACATGAGGGACAAGATAGGGACTACTCAGCTTTTGGTTTGACCATAAGCATGCCGTAACAGTGCTGCTATACCTTTGTATTGAACATTACAACTGTAACTGTTGACTATATGATAATCAAGGAAACATATAGCAGATTAGGTCCCTATCTGATTATTTGATAGTTTGACAAATCATCAAAACACAAAATGATATCACTTATCAAGTATTTTTGGATAGTTTTAAAATAAAAGTATGTAGTATGTCACATGAAATAAGATATAAGGATGTTGATTATTTATTTAAGGGAAACGAATACCCATTAGAAGCTAAATATTTACCCTAAGTTACCCCTTGAGTATTTAATTATAGCTACTGCCCATACGGAACATTTAATTTACCCGGAGACCCCTAATCTTCGGCGTCAGACCCCTTCAATTTCGGCTTCAATTGCACATTAATTGGTGCTTTTGATTTGTTTTGTTTCTCTAATAGGAGACACTACATTAATTGTAGTGCTAAATGCTATATGACGTCTTCTGCCCTTGTAAATAAGTTCAATGTTTCATTTTCCCTTTAATTTCTTTTTCTATATTTTTGCATTTTCTCTTTCTTTTGTCTTTTTATGATAAAATTAAATTACAAAGATACAATATTAGTTAAAAAATAGAAAAAATAAATAATTAAATTACAACAATAAGTAACTAAGAAATGTACTAAGGTCACTAGCTTATTTATTAAAATATAACAGATAATATATTTTTATAACTTTTTCTTTTGTAAATGAATTTTAAATATATATATATATATATATGAATCAAACCTCCATGATACCATGTCAGTATACAATATATACCATGTTGATATCATAGATGATTGAATTGTGTTTTCCTTGAAGGAATGGATCAATTTTTGTGATACCCTATTAGTATATGATATATACCCACATCATAGAGGATTGAGTTGTGTTTTTCTTGAACAAATGAACTAATCTCTATGATACTCCATCAGTATATGATATATACCATGTGAGTATCATAGATGATTAAGTTCATTTTTTGAAGAATGAGTCGGTCCTTTATGATATCTTGTCAATATAATGTATATCATGTGGGTCATTCTTCCATGATAACCTGTTAGTATATGGTATATATGGATATTATAGAGGATTGAGTTATGCTTTTCTTAAAGGAATGAATCATTCCTCTATGATAATCTGTCAGTATATGATATATACCATGGGGGTATCATAGAGGATTGGAGAGTATTTTTTTTAAAAAAAACTGAATAAATCCTTTATGATACCCTATCAGTGTGTGATATATACTATCATACCATCATGAATCGGTTCTTCATGATACCATCATGGTATATGCAGTCCTTCATAATACCATATCTGTATATGGTATATACCATGATGGTTTCTCCATGATACCATCTCAGTTTATTGTTATACCATGATGGTATTATGAGGATTGCTAACTTTTGCATTGAAGGACTTCAACAATCCTTCATGATACCATGTGAGTATATGATATTATACCATGTAGGTACCATAAAGGATTTAGTAGTATTTTTTTGAAAGAATGAATCAACCTTCTATGATACCCTGTCAGTATATGATATATATAATGTGGGTATCATAGATGTTTGAGTTGTGTTTGTCTTGAAAGGATGAATCAATCCTCTATGATACCTTGTCAGTATATGATATATATCAGGTTGGTATCATAGAGGACCGAGTGTTTTTAAAGGAATGAACTGTTAGTCCTATGTGATACCATGTATGTATCATAGTATACTACAAGAGTATACTTCAAGTGCTATTGATTTGATATACTATATGCTAAAATAATTTATTTTTTGAGATATAGAAAAAAATAAAAAAATATATCAGTTATCCTTTTTATTGATATAAAAAAGAAAAAAAGAAGAAGCTAAAAGGTTTGAAGAATTAGATTATGAAGAAAAAAGAAATTAAAGATTTAAAAAAAATGAAATTAGAAAAGGAGAAAAAAGTAAACAAAAATCAACAGAAATTTAAAAAGAATAATAAATAAAAATAACAAAAAGGTGAATGAAATTAGATTATGGAGATAAAAAAGAAAAAAGATGAATGAAATTAAAAATTTAAAAAAATAAAGAAAAAATTCAACTCGTTTCTTATTTGTGAGTTACACTATCCTATTTTGGATTCGAAACTCACTTTTTATTTGTGAAAGAGAAACGATATTCTAACATGAAAAGTCTTTCGATACCTATATCGCGATCTTAACTTTTTGTAGCACTTCTTTGAAAATTTGGGTTGTGGAAACTTTAAATACTTATATTTTTTTTTTTATAGATAATCACATAATTATCGCTTTTTTCACGATTACTAAACTTTGAGTATACTAACACAAACGTCACATGCCAGAAAATTCTTAAGTTTCCGATGGATAGCTCTTTTTCACTCTTTTTTTAAAGAAAAAAATTAATAAATAAAAACTCAATTAAAAGAATCCGACTCAGTCAGTCTCGACCTAAAACACAAAACCAATATGAAGAAATTAAATATTCCTTATATTGCTTACACCATATATTTTTTTCTTTTTCCTTACCAATTTTAACATGTTTGGTTTTGTTCTAAATTAAATATTCCTTATACGGGTGACATCATATTCTTTCCTTTTCCCTGTCAATTTTAACATGTTTTATTTGAAACATAGTAAATGCCTAAGTCAATGAAAATTAGTAATTCTATTCTTAATTTTCATAATAACTCTATTCTGTACTTCAATTTTTTTTTTTTGTAATTTATAAGTAATATCATCTTGTGTTTTGATAATTTGTCAAACTGTCGAAGAACCAGATAGGGACCTGGTATGTTATCCATTCCCTTGGTTATCGTACAGTCAACAGTTACAATTGTAAAGATGTATTGTTCACTGCAGAAGTACATCAACACGGTTGTGGCATGCTTATGGTCAAACTAAGGGATAAGTAGTCTCTATCTCATCCCTCATGCTCCCCAATATATAAGCAACATGTGACAAAGTTTTAGGGAGACTTGAAAATCTAAAATCACTACACAAGTGCAGCCGCCATAAGGTTCTTCAAAGGCTTCCAAGAACAAAGCTACAATAAACAAAGGGACCAGATCCAGATCACTGAAGACATTCTAAGTCCCTAGGTTTGTTGAGTCTCTGTATTTTGTTCTTAAACTAGTTTTTTCTACATCTCTTTCAAGAAGCATTAAAGTAGGACAGATTTCAACTCGTGTCTCGTATTGTTTGTCTAGAGTTAGTTAAGTCTTATTCTTTGCAATAGAGTTGTTGTAAATGTGTTTTATATTCTTGGCTAGAGGTAGTCAAGGTGTGTAGCTTTTCAATAGAGTTGTTGTAAATGTGTTTTATATTCTTGGCTAGAGGTAGCCAAGGTGTGTAGCTTTTCAATAGAGTTATTGTAAATGGCTTACAATAGATGTATTGTAAGGGGTGAGGGATTAAGAGTTTAATTCCTAGATTGTAATATAAAGATTGCTCAATTAGTGAAGTTGGAAATCCTACTTGGTAGGTTGTGGTTTTTAATCCCTTGAGCAAGGAGTTTTTCACGTAAATATCTTTTGTTATTTACTTTTTGTTTGTTTGAGGGAACAAATAGAGAACCTGTTTCTCTATACTGTTTGGTAGGCTCTTAGTTTCTATCAATTGGTATCAAAGTAGGTGCTTTATAAAAGGTTAACACCTAAAAAGAATCTTTCCCATGGATGCTCCACCAAACGTAAAAGAAGGAAAATCCAGCGTAAGACAACCGAGCCTAAATGGTAAAAATAATGATACTGACAGAAAAGATGTTGAGAAGGACTTCAGAGCCAATACGGTGTTGGAAATGATGAGTACAATCACAACTTATCATGCAAATCATCAAGAGAGATCTGAGATGCTCATCAAATGCTTACCACAGAATATGAGCTTTTCAAGATGAAGGATGGTGAGATGATATGCATGCTAGATTCACCTTCATCATAAATGAACTTTATTTTCTTGGTGAAATCATAGATACAAACAATTTGGTTCGCAAGCTACTAAATGTACTGCCAAACTCTTAGGAAAGCAAAGTAAATACCATTACTGAAACCAAGGATTTGCAAAATCTGACCACCGACGAGCTCATTGGTGATCTCAAGATCTATTAGCTCGAAAGAAAACAAGATTTGGAAAAGAGAGAGCCAAGGGAAGAGAAGAAAAATGTTCTCAAGACTGATGGTAAAAGTGATTCAAGTAAAGATGAGTCAGATATGACGGTTCTCACTCATAGATTTCGAAAATTGGTTCGTAAAAATGATGGACTCGAGAAGAAGGGAAGTTATAGAAAAAATCTCAAAGGATACAACTGATGTTACAAAAGTAGAAAACCTGGGCATTTCATCAAAGAATGTCCTCTCCTCAAGCGGGACTATTACAAAAACAATGTTGACGAAGCAGCAGAGAGGAACCCGGTCCATGGCATAAAGTTCAAAAGAAGAGAATCAGCTGATAACTTGGTGAAGCAGGCTCTGGCTGCATAGGGAGACTTTACAGGAGAATCTGAAGATGAAGATAACTTAGGTGACACACCTATGTTGACTGTCAACGATGAACCCTCAACATGTGATTCAGTCCTTGTTCTTATGGAAAAATATGACATTGATGATGAAAGTGAGTTGGATGAGGTAAATCTTCTTAATGTTCAAACAAAACCGAAAAGTTACTCTCATAAAAAAATGATATCATTAGCAAATATGTTAATCAATAAGCATTATGGTCTCATTAAAGGAAAATAGGTTCTAATTGAGAAAACTAACGTAGTAGAACAAGGAAGTGATGACATGGTAGTTTGCATTGTAGACTTGAGGGAACAGGTTGAGGAAGTCAGTAGATAAAATTCCTTGCTAAAGAGTCAAATGAAAAAATGGATGGATACCCTGTTTAGAGGGAAGAAGGAGGCAAGTAAGGTTCAGCTTGAACATGAAAGCGAGCTTGAGCAAATCAAACTGAGTCTCGAGGTTGAGCTGGAAAAGAACAAGGAGCTTCAGGAGAATCTGAAAATCGTGAAAATCAAGATAGATGAATCATTGTAGTGGACCTGGTCCTCAATTGCATCCATGTATACAAATAGTCCAGGAGACAATTAATGTATTGATTCTCAAAAGACCAAAATTCCCAACTATCCCCACAACAAGGTTGTCCCTACCACTGAAAAGCTCAATGTGCACTTATTGTGGTCAGACTAGCCACTTCAAAAAGGCATGTCAAGACAAATTTCATGTTTTTAAGATAAATGAAGTTTTGTTGAACAAAAGCCGAGAGTGAAGGGACCTGGCCCTCGTAAGAGAAACACTAACTTACATGCCTGAGCAAAAAGAAGCTTAATTCATCCTATCCATCACTCTAAGGGACCCAATTTAGTTTGGGTTCCTAAACTCAGTCAGTGATCCAGCCAGCAGGCTTGAGCGAGAGGAAGCAGTCAAAAGGATGCATGGACGGGGACTGCTCAAGACGTAAAACTGAATGAAGGAATTTCTCTCACTCAAGGCATACCAAGGAGGGAGAATGTCTTTTGGAAATAAAAAAATTGGTGCATTCTTGGCACTGGCTAAACTGGAAAGACATTTTCCCTTACAATTGAGAATATGCAATATATGTTCTTACGTGAAGCACAACTTGTGAATTGGTCCTCTTACTTTTTGGATCTAACATAAGAATGTGCTATTTGATGAATCAAATGATTTAGGTAGCAAAATGACATACAATGTTGAAGTTGTAGATGGTGAAGTTACATGGTGTTGCTGTAAAGTCCCAGATGAAGCTATCGATAAGTCAAATCTAACAAAGTGTTGAAGAAGATTCAGCAGAATCTCAAGAAGATACTGAGTAACCTGGTCTCTCCATCTCTTCACTCGAATATGAAGATTAGGTAGCTGATGTTATATTAGGCACTCTTGAGGTCGGACAAAGAGATGAGAGTTATGCCTCTATTGATGTCAATTATGAATAAAATATAGAGGAACCTGGTTCCTCAAATTCTGAAGTTCAATTATCCAACATGAAGCATAAGGGAGAACATGCCATGACAAGACCCTCGCTTCTGTTGCAAGAATAGAAGAAATCAGGATTTCTATTACTTTTGCATCTCATATGGATATCTGAAGGAGGAAGTCTTCGTCAAAGTATCGTTCAAGCTTAAAGTTAGGAATCAGAATAAGCCAACTCTAAGAGACACTATGATCAGTCAACAAAACTATATCAGGGAGCTGATGACAAAGGTTTGAAATAGAGAATGTTAATAACAGTGATACCTCTATAGCCACTGCTATTTGGATAGACACGAATGAACCTGGTTCTTCTGTGAATTAAATCACGTATAGAGGTACTATTGGTCCCCTACTTTATTTGATTGGAAGAAAACCTAATATTATGGTTAGTGCTGATCTATGTGCAAGTTTTCAATCAAGTCCAAAGTAATCCCATATGATAGCTGCACAAAGAATTCTGAGACATCACAAAGGGACAACAGATCTGGTCCCTCCTCAATCCTCAAGAGATAATATTTGACTTGGTTAAGAGTGCGGGTGTGGATTATGCTGGACATCTGGTGGTTAAGAAAAGTACATCTCAAATGACACATTTTTTGGAGTCATGTTTGATCTTTTGGGGTACCAAAAAACAAAACTTAGTGGCATTTTTTTACTGCTGAAGCTTAATATGTCCTGTTGTTCTAAATTGTTATGTATCAAAAAACAACTTAAGGATTTTGGGTGTGCTTATTGACTGTGTGCTTCTGTTGTGAGATAATGCAAGTGCACTCAACATGTCAAAATCCAGTGCAACACAAAAGGTCCAAGCACATTGATGTCAGGCATCACTTTTACGGAATAATGTTCAAATGGGTTTGTTTTGTATGAATTTTTGCAAAACAGAAGACCAGGTTACTGACATCTTCACAGGGAGCACTTTGAGAGAAATCGCTTGGAGTCGAGTTTGATCAAGTTCAACTAGTTGCCCTTCCACAAGTTCCCTTAATGATTGACTATGCTAAGAGGAAAGGTGAAATGTTAAAAAATATTTTTTTGGTGGCATCTAACTCACTCCTATACTGTTATAGGTGTACACATATGACAGTCTCAGGACAACAAAAGTACAAGTGACATTGCATCATTCCAAATCTTTACCTGAATTTTTTTCAAGAAAATTGTCAAAGGACCTGATCCTTATGACTCAGGTTAGTAGTCTTTTCAGCACTAGTATGAATTTGAATTATTTTTAGTGCCAAGTCATAAAACTGCTCCCTCCTTAAATTCAAATTCCCTTTCCCAAATGGTACACCTTCACTGAACCGACCCAATCATTTAACCCATAACCCGATCCAACCATTATCTTTCCTTCTAAAAAGCCAGTCCTCTCACTCCTCTCTCTTCACTTAAATAAAAAATTCAATATTAATCTCCAACTCCTCCTCCTTCTCACAAGCCAGTTCTCTCAACTGTTTATATTCATCTTAAAGCATAAAAATCCACCATGTCTAACCAATAATCCATCACTCCAACCTCGACTGAAACAATCCCCATTCCATCATCATCCAAAGTCCGAAAATCATCTGAACCAAATCCTCCTACTTCTCCCCCAAAACTCACAATCTCCATTAATCAAAATTCCATTATCACTTTCCCAAAATCCCTACATTACCGGTCCGTCTATAACTCGCAAAAGCTAAACTCTCATGAAATTTGTACCTTTGTTATCGATTTCTGGTCAAATTGAAAAGCCCGACTCCGTTGGTAGTGGGCACACTATGTCTGTATCAAAATACTTTCAGACCACTGAGGAACTAGAAGAAAAAGATGATGAAATCGAAGTCACGAGTCAACCTTTTGAGAAATCAGGAGTACATAGTCAAGATAGAGAAAACCCGGTCTCTGGAGACATACATGAGAGTGGAGTTGTCAGTGGTGTAGAGGAACAAAATGTAGACGTCAACAAGGTAAGTGTTGAGTACACCACTACACAAAAATGTAATCCTTTTACATCTGATTAGACCTGTCCATAGGGTCGGGGACCCGCCCGGCACCGGCCGGAAAAAGCAGGGGCCAGTGGTCACTTTAGTGACCCGAGAGCCACTTCGACCCGAGCAGGTCGTGGTCGCCAGTGGTCGGAAAAATTACCGTCCGACCCGGCCCGGCCTGGCCCGGCCTGACCCGACCCGACCTCGACCTCGGCCCGACCAGACCCGACCGGCCCGACCTCGACCCGACCTCGGCCCGACCTGACCGACCCGACTCTGACCTCGGCCCGACCAGACCCGCATATGTTTTTAATATAATTTATATTATTTTTCCTTCATTAATATTTATTTTGTACTTATATATATTTTTGTCATTAATAAGTGATATAATGCCTGTTTATATATATATATATATATATATATATATATATATAATCTACATTTAGCTCGACATAAAATAAGATAAAAACGGTAGCTGATTATTAATTATATATTTATATTATTAGTCATTTTGTTAATATCATGGAAGCATAATGTAGGGAGATACAGTAGTTGTAAATTGGTGAAACTTTAAATGGTCATAACTCTGCGCTCGGATGTCCGTTTTATCCAAATTTTTTTTTGATTTTGCATATTTTTTCGAGACAGGGACGGTCAAACCGCCTTAAGGCGGTTTGGCGCAGCCAATTTTTAGAAAAATGTCAGTTTTTCCAATCAATTTGTGTTTTTCCCCAAATCGATTTCCAATTCTCTTTTTCTTTAGTCAAGATTTCACGATATACAATACATTTCAACGTCGAAATTTTGTGATAATGTAGGGGTGAATACCAATTTCAGTTTTGAAAATTCAATTTTAAAAAAAAATAATCTCGACCCGACCCGACCCGACCCGACCCGACCTCGGCCCGACCCCGACCGCCAAAAAAAAATCGTCGGGTCAGGGCCGACCCGTGACCCGTAGGGTCCCCGAAGGGTCAGGGCCAGGGTCGGGCAAGGAGGAAAAAAAAAGCCACCCGACCCGGCCCTGACCCGGCCCGACCCGACCTTTGGACAGGTCTACATCTGATAGTGGCAAAGGGCTAGAGGAACCGTCTATGAAGTTAGATGGGTCTATCTTTGAAATGGGTCAGGGTAGATTAAATATTTTGGATAGCGAGGCTGAAGTTTTGGCTGATTTTTCGGATGACATGAGAGTTATGGTGATTTGGGATCTGTACAGTCTACATGGGAAATGAAGGGGGGACCTAGTCCCTCATCCCAGGGAGAGTCCGAGTCTTCAACACTCAAGACAACTCCTATTTGTAATAGAGTTATTGTAAAGGGCTTATAATAGAGTATTGTAAGGAATGAGGGATTAAAAGTTTAAATTTCTAGATTGCAATAGGTTGTAATAGATTGTAATCTAAAGATTGCTCAGTTAGTGAAGTTGGAAATCTTATTTGGTAGGTCGTAGTTTTTTAATTCCTTAAGAAATAAGTTCTCCACATAAATATCGTGTGTTATTTACTTTTTATTTGCTTGAGAGAACAGATAGAGAACCTGATTATCTATACTTTTTGGTGTCAGTAATATTGTAAATTGTTAACACATGACATAAAACAATAATAACGCTACAATTATATTTGCTTCACCAAAACAATATGTCGACAATATTTGCTCCATCAAAACAATATTATGGATTTGCATACTGGCTATAACAATATGCTCCCAATTTTAACATATTTAATTTGAAACATAATAAGTGCCTAAGTCAATCAAAATTAGTAATTCTTTTCTTAATTTTTATAATAACTCTACTCTATACTTTCAGTTTTTTTTTGTAATATTGTAAATTGTTAACACATGACATAAAACAATTAAAACGTGACAACAATATTTGCTTCATCATAACAATATGATGACAATATTTGCTCCATCAAAACAATACAGGATAATATTATGAATTTGCATACTAGCTATAACAATATGCTCCTTGAAAGCTCAGTGTTTGCCCAAGAGTTCACTACATGTATGAATCGCTCATTTGCATAAAATCTGTTCACTGAAAGTAACGACCTTATATATAGTACATGAACATTACGAAAAACAAGCATTCACTCTTGTTAAATATACACAATATATATATATATATATGATGTATATTTGATCTCGAATTTGCTCCTCTATTTAGACTCTCGGAATTAGCTGTTTAATCAATGTAATTTATGGTAAATATTTAATATCTTAATTTAGGTAATGCTGTAATATAATTAATAATGTATTATCATAATTAGCGTATTACCATAAATGTATATAATAAAATTTTAGGAATAAAATAGAAATATAATTCTCCTATTATGAAAATATGTAACTTGTATATATAGTATTTCAATTAATGAAATTATTTTTTTCAAGTTACATATTTCCATAAATAGGATATTCTATACATTTATAGTAATACACTAATTATGATAATCTAATAATATTAGAACATTACCTAAACTAGGATACTAAATATTTATCATAAATTACATTAACTAAACAACCAATTCCGACAGTACAAATAGGAGCAAATCCGAAACCAAACACATTTATATGGTGTATATTTAACCACTCTAGATATAGACCTTATGAAGTATATATATTCCAAATTATCAACTAGCCTCCCCGTCTCTCATACTTTGTAACATTACATAACATTAGAACTACCCAACTTACTTATGAAATATATATATTCCAAAGTATCAACTAGCCTCTCCATCGCTCATACTTTGTAACATTACATAACATTAGAACTACCCAACTTACAAAAGAAAATGGAAAAAACTAAAAGAAAAGAACTCTACTACCCTTAGCTAACCGTTGCAATTAATCCTCAAGCACCTCCAGTAATCCTAATTAAAAGCCAGGACCGGTGGTAGATCGCCCATGAGTATTAGGGCCTTGAACCGTAGTTCTTCCGCTTCCCGTGGTGGTCCCCGACGGATATTGTGTCTCCACCACGCCCGTTCTGGTCCCGATGGGGTGCTCCGCCGCCACTCCGCCTTCCGGAAACACACCTGTAGTATGCCCAGTAGTAATTCCATGGGTCCCAGTCACACCGGGAGTATGCCCGACCGTAGTGCCGTGCGTCCCCGTCACACCGGGAATATGCCTAACAGTAGTGTCGTGAGTCCCAATCACACTGGGAGTATGCCCGATCGTGGTGCCGTGTGTCCCGGTCGTGTGACCGAGAGTATGCCCGACAGTGGTGCCGTAGGTCCCGGTGGTGTGACCGGGAGCCACGCCACCACCGCTAGCAGTGTAAGCTGTAGTTCCTCCGGTCGCAGCGGCTTGTCTCGAGGCAGCGTTCTGCTCCTGCGCGGCCAGCTTATCCATCTCCGCTTGATGGATCCTCTGCTCCTTTGTTTCCGTCGCCATTTGTCTTTGCACTGGATCACTTGTTGTCATTTTCTCCGCCTGTTCAACAAAAGTTCAATTTAGTCGACTAACAAGCTAAAAGTACTATCAAACTCCCTCATTGTTTTTAAATATAAAAATATACTCAATTTTTTTTATTCAAAATTAAAAATTACTCACTCCGTCCCAAAGAGATTATCTCAACCAAAAATATTGTCTTTGGTTCGGTCGTTCAAATTAAGAGAATCAAATTAATCAAATTAATTAATGTTCGGTAGCTGTATGAATCGAACATAGAATCTTACTTAATATAAACCACAATAATTAACAATTCAAAAAAAATTAAAAGTAAACAATTCAAAAATACTTGAAAAAATACGGAAAACAAATATCAGGCTTAGGCCGACGGAGTAGGGTGCGGCCCCATGCTCAACCTCGAGCTACACAAGTGATTTTTTAAAACACATTTGAAAAAGGCATAATTTCATTATCAAAGCAAAAGGGAAATTCTAATTAGTTTTTTTTTCTTTTCTTTTGGTAGAAGAAAGTATGCGATTGAATTAGTACAATTATTGGTAATATTCCACAAGAAATGATGGCTTTTTCAATTGCCCCTATGCATGTAATGGAATAAAACTAAATTATATGAACAATTCATAAAAAAATTCTTCTACAGTGTGTCGAGATTACGTGTATCCTATATTTACTTAGATTACCAATTATCTATTCTTATTCATTGTCATTGAGATTTTAAGTATCGATATTACCTAATATCCTCCTACCGTTTGAATAGTAACTAAGACAATATTTTTTTTAGCAAATAGTAATTAAGACAATCTTTTTTACACTAAAGGGAGTATGACAAATAAATTAAAACAGAGGAAATACGCAGCGTTGCTTAAAACTGATATCTTCTACCGGGAGCATAAAATTATAAAAGAACATCTGAACCCAATATTTTTATGTGGAGATTCATCATCTAAACGCGTTCTATGCTGAACATAAATTTATGCTTAAAACTCCATAAAAAATGCAATAAATAGTGAATTTGAACATAATTCAATGTTAACAATCTCAAAAGTTAGAAAATATACAAAGCTTATATTCTAAGTACACTGTTATATTGATCGTGTAAGTATTATTTGTTGTTATAATATACTTAATGGATCAAAGTAAAACTCGATACATGTACTACACGAAACTTTAAACTCTAAATTGTAATCTCTAGAAGGAAAAAAATCAGAAAAATATTGGAAAAGGAAAAGAAGAGAAAAAAACCTTTTCTACAACTACTGCCTTGGTTTTTTCCATGCCAGATTTAGCCGAAGCGGCAACATTAGCTGCTTTCTCCTTTGCTGTTTGCATCTTCGATTTCCTTTTTTCTTCCTTCTTTATTTTGCTATAATTCTTAGTTTATTGATTATGAGTACAGAGAACAAAATTGTTCATTGTTATATAAAGATATATTGAGGACGTGGGTTGGTGCCACGTGAAATAAAAATAGATACGTGGATGGAAATAAGAGCTGGATGCATGTAATTGTAACGCGTTTGCAAAGGTTGTCAAAATGATAACAACTACACTTTATATTTTAGTTTTTCCTACGGTGTTCAATATTGTATTGAAGTCCGATTATATTTGAATTCATATTAGGTAGAACCCATTTATGAGGAAACGCTTCTTATCAAGAATTTTTTTATATTTAAAACTTAATCTGAGATCACTAATTAAAAAAAAAACAGTCTCTTCCACTCCACTACATACTGTAATGGTGATAAAGAACCGCACCTTGATATTAAATTGTGAGGATTTGTTTGGTTAAAAAGTGTCAGGTAAGAACTTTAGCTTTGCTTTTTCTAGAGATAATAATATTTGGCGTAATGTGAAGATGATTTTATCTTTATTTGAAAAAGCTATGTAATATGCATTTGTTGAAATGTGAACTATGAACTTGATCTTATGATATCTTTTGTTTCTGGTAAAACTTGGACTATATATGGTCTTGTGCAAATTCGCTCCATTGGTTAACTAGATGACATGATCATTGGAAGCACTAATTGATTCTTTATTTGCCAAATTAAACATGATTTTGACAAATATCATGTTTTATGCGATGAAACGTGTGAGTCTTTGTATGTTTTGCTTATGAATTGCGTTGGATTCGTTATAATAATGTTTTTAAAATCATGTGTTACGTATGTTGATCATGTTTTCAGGTATTTAATTAGTTGTCTTTGATGTCGAGAGTGACTAATACTTAATTATATTAAAGGTTATCGAATGTTATATTGTGACATAATTGTGATGTGTGGTACAGTGTGTGATTCTAGTAATGTATTCTTGTGGTTCGTTGACACGTTAAATTTTTAAAATAATTTTAGACATTTGAAAAATTGGAGATTTTATCAAATTTGAAGCCTTAATTGAGAAAAAAGTATAGGAGTTAAGAAAAGTTTTTTAATAAATTTAGGGCGATTAAGGATATGTATGATGGAACCAAGACCAAGGTACAAACAGTGGGAGGAGACTTGAAGCACTTTTCTGTGATGATGGGGCTGTACCAGAGATCATCTCTTAGCCCGTTCTTATTTGCCTTGGTGATGGATGGACTGACGCGATAAATCCAAGGGGAGGTGTCATGGTGTATGTTATTCGCAGACGACATAATCCTGATTGATGAGACTCGCAGCGGGGTAAACGCTAAGCTGGAGGTTTGGAGACAAACTCTGAAATCTAAAGGGTTCAGGCTGAGTAGGACCAAGATAGAATACTTGAAGTGCAAGTTCAACAACGGGAGCGACCGTGAGATAGTCGTGGAGGTGAGGCTTGAGGCTCAGGTCATTCCAAATAAAGGAAGCTTCAAGTACCTCATGTCTATCATCCAAGGGAATGAAGAGATCGATGATGATGCCACACATCGTATTGGGGCAGGGTGGATGAAATGGAGGCTTGCATCCGGAGTCTTGTGCGACAACAAAATCCCACAAAAACACAAAGACAAATTTTATAGGGTGGTGGTTAGATCGACTATATTGTATGGGGCGGAGTATTGGCTAGTCAAGACGTCACACACCCAAAGGATGAGAGTGGCGGAGATGAGGATGCTCAGATGGATGTGTGGGCATACGAGGAGGGACATGATTAGAAGTGATGATATTCGGGACAGAGTGAAAGTGACCTCGGTGGAAGACAAGATGCGAGAAGCGATGTTGAGATGGTTGGACATGTGCGAAAGAGAGACAATGCCTTAGTGCGGAGGTTGGCTATGGACGAGTTCAGGAGGGGTAGAGGTAGGCCGAAGAAATATTAGGGAGAGGTGATTAGACGGGATATGGAACAGACGCAACTTACTGAGAACATAACCTTAGATAGGGGGTTGTGGAGGACACATATTAGGGTAGAAGGGTAGTAAGTAGTTTTTTCATATTTTAATTAAGAATATTTTTATTAAATTTTTATTTTCGCATTAGCTATCTATAAAATGCTACTCCCTCTGTCTCATTTTAAGTGTTTTACTCTACTTTTTGTTTGTTTAAAAAAAGAGTGACTCTTTTCACATGTAGTAAATTGATAATTTAAAGATATTACATATCAAATCTAAAGGATATTTTAATACACTATATATATCTTTAATTTAAAATCAGAATATTCTAAGTCAAACTAGTATACTTTGTGACGGGAGTGTATTCAATTAGGATTTTAAAAGACTATTTTGGGATAAATAAGTCTAGTGTATTTTAAAAGATTATTTAAGAATGTAATAACTTAAAAGATTTTTTTAAAAGTTCAGTGGATTTCTATTTAGATTTTAAAAGATTTATCATAAGATTTATAAAAATTTAAAAGAATCACAGAATTTTTTTTACAACTTTTCACTTGAATTCTTCATCTTCGTTATTTCTAAAAATCGAATTGAAAATTCATAACAACAAAAGATTAAAAAATAAAAAAAATCTACAACCCAAAACCCAAATTCTCTTGTTGTTTGGATTCATATCTCTCTAAATTTTTTTACAAATCAATGACTTTTTGGGTTTTGGAGGCTCCGTCTCCAGCACGGCTTCCAAGAAGGCGAAGAGGTGGTTGTTCTGAGGAACACACAACAGCAGCAATACAAGCACCGAAGGAAGCTGTTGTTGAATTTTGCTCAGCGGTCCATGCCTATTACTGGATTCAATACTCATGGCGGAAGCAGTAGTGGACATATAAATCCCGAATCCGTAAGCTGTTAGCTGAGATGGTAAGATTTCATAATAGCAAGTGAATGTGACGACATTTTCACTTTTGGCTGCTCCGGAGGAGAAAAAAAGTATGATGGATTTGGGTGAATTTTTTTTACAGAGTTTGTTATTTATATTTCTCATTAAAAAATCACACAAAATTTAAATTATTTAAAATACTGATTGTTTAGCAAATTTTTAAATATCATAAGATTTTTTATTATTTATTTAAAATTTTAATTGAATATCATTAGATTTGAATATTTTTCTTAAAAAAAATTATAATAATTTTGATTAAATAACATAATATTTATTTAAATTATTTAAAAATCTTAATTAAACACTTATTTATTTCAAAATTCATACCCGGTGAGAGGGTGGATGTAATTCAGCTTATAATTTTTAAAAAATTCTAATTGAATATATCCAATGTCTCCCTAATATACATAGGATCTCAAAAACCCGACCCGTTAACAATAGCCCCGAAATGGTTCTCCATTTCCAATTGCTCCGATCATAGTACTTTCTCCGATCTCTACAATCGTGATTAGCTCAGCCAAAATTCACTTCTCAAAGTAAGTAAATGTCTCTGCGAAACAATACTTAACACATACATAAATCATTAGCTATAACACTTTATACACGCAAAAATCACCAAGATCTAACAAAAATCAACCCAAAAAAATGTCTTGTTTAGCACTATCTCTTCAACCCACAAATGGACCCGATATATTACTCCAAACCCGTGAATGGTTTCCACCATCTCGTGCCCTAATGGCACTTTCGTCATTTCGCCAAACACGTCTTGCATTTTCTAAACAACCTCAATTACCTGATTCTAATTCGGATCCTTCTATGGCACTTGGTGATGACCCGCTTGCTGCTAGTTCGGGTCAAGTTATTGTTGGTGTTGAATCCAGGTATACCCTCTTGTTAATTCCATTTATACCCTTGCTATTTACTACTCCATCCGTCCCAATTTATATAAATGGTGTTTTACTTGGTGCGTAGTTTTAAGAAAGAAAGGAAGTTAAATTTGTGGTCTAAAATGAGCTATAGATATATGTGTAGCTGTAAATCATTTCATTAAGGTAAAATGAGTATTTAAAGTTAAATTGTTACTAGATATAGAAATGTATCATTTTTTTGGGACGAAAAATGATAGTGTTATATAATGGGACGGAGGGAGTACCGTTGATGATAATAGGGATAAAGATAATGATTGTTAATAATGTGTTTGAATGTATTAGGATTCGTTTGGCCATGCAATTTTTTCACTTTTTGTCGGAAATTATTTTCACTTTATTTGAAAATCAGCGTTTGGACATGAAAATTCTAAAGGCATAATACAGAAACATGCTTGCAAACTGGATCTCAGCTGTCAAGTATGCCTTCCGACTTTGGGTGTGCATAAGTAGGCACCTCAACTTGTATATAATTGAACACGTAATAAACACTAATGCTGACATGACACATACATTTGGAGGTGTCTAGATGATCATTTTGTGAGTTGGAGTATTCAATTGACAAAGTGGAGACAAGTTGAGGTGCCTACTTGTGCACACCCAAAGTTGGAGGACATATTTGTCAGCTGAGGCCAAGTTTGAGGGCCTGCTTATGTATTATGCCAATAAATTTTGCCTAGACAAGGTATGCCTTATTTACAAGATGGAAGATCCGTTGATATGGTCTTTAACCCATTAGGAGTTCCTTCACGAATGAATGAAGGACATATATTTGTGTATTATGCCAATTCCAAATACATAATTTGGAAAACACCTAAAATGCTATTTTCACTTTCAGTAATTCAAACAACCAAATATTCTTTTGCAAAAACTATAACCAGACACAACTCCAACTTTAAAATTCCAAATAAAGTGAAAAATATTTGGTTTTCATGGCCAAACGCCTACTTAGTATAATAATAAGTTATTTTCTGTGTTGAATGCAGGTATCGGGTCGTATACCGCCTTGTTAACTCTATTTATGTCCTTGCTATTACCACTGCTGATGATAATAATGATAAAGATATGGTTGTTAATAATGTGTTTGAGTGTATTAGTATTGTGAATCAAGCTGTTAGTGTGGTTGTTACCGCATGTCGTGGCGTTGATGTTACACCGGAGAAGTTAGCAAAGAAATACACGGAGATTTATATGGCGTTGGATATTGTGTTGAGAGGGGTTAGTAATATTAGGTTGGCGGCTATGTTGGCGTCTATGCACGGGGACAGTATAGCAAAGATGGTGCATTCGGCTATTCATACGGAGAATAAGATTAGGGGAGGTGATAGTTGGGTGAATGTGGAGGCGCATTCATTGGAACAAGAAGGCGGGTTGGAGATGTTTTCGAATGCTGTGTTTGAGTTGCCTCAGGAGACTTTGGAGGCTGGTGATGAGGTGGCAGCCACGTTGGCGATTACGGGTGGAGAAAAGGAGGAGGAGAAAATTGAGGAGATTGAGGTGGAGAAGGATCCATTTGCAGCAAGTGATAAGATTAATCAGCCAGAGTCTTTGGTTGGTGATTTTAAGAAGGATAAGGGTAAGGACAGCTCGGATGTCGCAAAGGCATTGGCGGGGCTTGATGTGACTACCTTGCCACCTGCTGCAGCTAGCCAGTCAACACACATCGGGGTGGAAGGGTTTGAAGGGGATTATGGTGGGATAGAGTTTAGTAATGAAGGATCAACACTGCCAGAAGATTTTGAAGGGATTAATGATGCTTGGGGTGGTGGATTAGATGCTTCTGAGTATGTGGGATCGAAAAAGGTGAAGAAAGATCAGGGACTTGGTGGGCTTGAATTACTAGAGACTAGTGAACCACCGAAAGCAGCAGCTGGAGCCACTGCTGAGGGTGGTGCTGGGAAGAATCTTGAGGATATTTTGGTGAAGAAAATGAATGGTCCAGAAATGTTTATTACCGAGGAGATCAGTGCTGAGTTTAGAGAATCGTTGCTTACTAGAGTTGGTTTAATGGGCATTGTTTACTTAAAAACGCTTCCGCCAAAGTCTAAAGATGATAATAAGGAAACTGAGTTTTCATTCAAGGTTGAAGATACCGCTGCTGTTAAGAGGTTTGTCATGCAAAATTCTCGTGTGAGCAGCCTTGGGAATGGTCTGTTTCATGTGAAGACAGCGCCGTCAAATGAAGCTATACCAATTATTAAGTACAGTTTGCTACCACGTTTAACTCCATTGCCTTTGAGGATTCGACTTGTTAAGCGTCTTAGTGGGACATTACTTTCTGTAATGCTGCAGTACGTTGCAAATCCTGATATTCCAGTTCCATTAACCAATGTAACCTTTGTCCTAAAATTACCAGTGGACCCAACATTATTGAAAGTTTCACCTAAAGCTGTATTGAACCGGTCTGAGAAAGAACTGAAATGGCATGTTGATGAGATTCCGCCCAAGGGTCATCCTGGCAAATTGAAGGCGAGGTTCCCTGTAGATATTAATGATGATGATGCTGAGGTAGAGCTAGAGCTCGGTGGCTATGTAAAGTTTTCATCCCAAGGGACTAGATCTTTGTCTGGCATTTCTCTGCAGCCGGCTTTAGAGGGCAAGACTGATTTTTATGAGGTTGATCACAGGTATTCAAGTGGAGTTTACACATGCAACTAAGCATCAATGATTTTTTTTTTGTTGGTTTAGAAATTGTGTATCGTTGTGCTTTCTATTTTTTAGCATGGTATGAGTGTCAAAGTATTTGCAGCTTTCTTTGAATGTACTAGCATGTAATCTAGATGATCTGGTTTGTGAGGAATTCTTTTGTTTAAATATTATCAGTCTTTCTGTTATGTAGTGGGACAAAACATTTTGATATCTGATATATCTCGTCTAAATAAATTCTTTTGTTTTCTGGATCTTGATATATAACACATCATTTAGAGTAATATTATCTTAAAAAGCTAGTCTTTGTATTTACTTTGACCCAAGTCTTGTCTCTAACATCATTAGAGTCTTTTTGTTCCCCAAGATGTATCTCTATATGTCCATACATGTGTATAAGCACATAACACATGCATATACACATGCACAGTACACACACTCTCCCTCCGTTTCCTTTTTCCCTTTCTGTTGATGGAAGTGTCTTGATAAATATAAATTTGAAGATATTTATATTACCATTTTTCTTGTGTTTGGTCTTTCTATGAGTCGCTAACGTCAAGTTCGTATAGACTAAAATCCTATAAACTCAGATTTGTCGAAAGTGAATCTGAACTACAAACCCAGATATAACTGTTTGTGTTTTTTTTGGGGCAGGATATTTTATATAGAGTACACTAGGAAGAGGACATAAATCTTTATCAGATCCTAACTGTGGGGTGAACAGACTCACCATTTTTAAATTGATCATAAGCAGAAGACTATAATGTGCATTGTGGTATACAGTGTCAGATCTAGGTTAGCTAGGAGGACTCCAAGTATACAAAGTCATACACAACAAAATAAACTTGGAAGGACTCATTCCATTTACAATGACATACCTATAAGTTTAAGAAAGCATAAGAGATATTCAAAATTCAAACTGTAGATATTATTATTCTTCTTAATTCTGAATGCTGGAAAACCCTACATATCCATTCTAATTAAACATATTAGTTCCATTGGTATATCCTCTTGACTATTGAAAATGATCATATCATGCACATTCTGTCCAAATCTAGCCAGGTAGTCAGCAGATTTATTCCCTCCTTGCAGGCAATGCTGAAATCTAATCCACATGAGTTGAGTTGACAAGTCTTTGATGGCCTCTGTGTTTCTCATTGTTTATGTATGAAACTTTTTGTTGAGAATTAGATTCCAAAATACTATTAATGTAACCTTTTTCTAAACAAACCTGCATTCCTCTCCAAATGGCATGTCATTCAGCAAAGTTGCCATAGCTGTTTTCATCGTCCCAGTGTAGTCTCTAACTATACAACACCTCCACACTGTCTAGGGTTACGATAGCTACTTCCATCAATGTTCATCTTCAAAAAATGATGATCAGGCTTCTGCCATTTCACCTTAGTGATCTTGTCTCTATGCTTTTGTCAATGGAATTTATAATCCCACCACCCGAGTCATCACGCCAAGTAATATTCTGAAACTCCATCTGAAGAGCATCTCTGATCAAGGAAACAGTATGGTGAATAAGTCTTGCCATGGTAATTTTGTTGTCTATCTCTGCATCTTACTACCCATATTGACCAATAATCAGAACAGGGACTGCTTGCCCAAGAAATCATTGTTATGTGTTTGTACTCTCAGTCATCCATTGAGCTCTAAGTAAAAATTGACTTTGAATTCCCATACATGAGTTAAAAAAGGTCCAAACAGCAGCAGCTCTATCCCCAGTCAGAAATAGATGTTCAACACTTTCCTCGGATTGTATAATGCAACGGGCACGTCTTGAGACTAATTGAATTCCAATATTTGTAACTCTATTTATCTTTCCAAAACTTTCCAGGTCAAAAAGAATATTTAAAGGGAAGATGCTTGTATCCTATGTTGCTCGGACTCTTTATTTTCGGTGCCGCACCCGTGTCGACACGATGTGAATGTGGGTGTGGGTGTGAAATCCCTACCCGATTTGGTCAACCGATTTTGGGTACTTTGACCCAAATCGACGGAGAAAATTGGGACAAATACAATGATTTTTGTAATCAAAACAAAAGATAAGGTGAAATTGAAGAAAATAAAACACTTTGTATATAGAAATTTCTATGTCAGCCCTTTTCCTTTTTATCCTTTTTGGATTCTCCTCTTGATCAATATTTTCTCCTCGTATACGTTGTATGTTTTCCACATCATATCTCATAATTTAGACATACAACTCTATTTTTAGATATTTGAATTATTTTTAGCTGAATCCCCGCATCCGTATTTGTACCTGAATCCGTACCTCCGAATCTTAAAATTTAGATCATGAACGATCCGACGTCTAGATCCGCACCCGTATCGTACACCCGCACCCAAATCTGAGCAACTTAGCTTGTATCACAACATTTTGTGAGCATACTTATACTACATCTTGTTTGATATATCAAATGGCACATAAGATATTTTAATAACTGAAATTTACAAGTATTTAATATACACGGACTGAAAAATGTTTACGCCTAATAGTTCTAAGGTTACCATATCAAATTTACTATAAATAGTTACCTATTGTTATAGGTACTTAATCTGACGGTGTAAAGAAGCTATACACTATTAGTACATAAACTTGAAATTTATGTGGGTATGATCCATTTTCTAGTAATCTAACACATCCTTCCGATAGTTTTCTAGATATTAGTGGGGTCATTGAATTTTAATTTTTAGAATGTTAAATGTCCATTTAATATAGTCAAGTCAAGTGATCCCTTACCCGCAAGGGTAGCCAAGTTGGTGTAGCAGTAGAGCGCGGGACCGCAAGGTCACGAGTTCGATCCCCTGCATAAACCTTCTTGGTTGAGCCTGTCACACATGGCTTGCCAAGTGTGGTTAATCGGCTGACGTGGTTTGCAGGCTATTGCGTCAGTCCGGGGTTTACCCTGTGCGCACTCGAGAGAGTAGCGGCTGCGGGTTCCTTCGTCAACAAAAAAAAAAAAAGTCAAGTGATCCCTTAAGAATGCCTCAAGTTAATGAAGATCATTCACATTTTGCTCTGAATCAGTTGTTTCACGATTAAGATTTTAATTTCAAATTCTACGTGAAATCCCCTATAATAACAAGTTAATCAAATATAAAATTAGATCAAACCTCATCGCAATGTTCACACTTTACATCCTTGAGACTTCAGAGTTATGATTATTTAATTGGTAAAAGAAAAGAAAAAAAAATATATTCTCAAATGGCAGCAACAAGTGTGATCTAGCTAATGGTAATAGAGAAGTAAGCTTAGAAACGTAAGATTAAGATTCAGTACAACCAACTCTGATAACAGAACTTCTATTTTTCTAACTGCAACCACTTCTGTCATATTAGCTTTATTTGTGAATGATTTTACACGTCTTCTCCATTTTGGATCTGAGTGCCATAAGTTGGTAGAATTTATCACTATTTTTGGAATTAAGTAGAGAGTGGAGGGTGTCAAGTGAGCAGAGAAGAGGAGAATACATTTGATCAAGTGGGCAGATGTGACCAACTCTAAGAAATATGGAGGATTAGGGATAAAGAACTTAAGACGACATAACAAGAGTACTATGTTTAAATAGTTACATAGATTCAATAATGACAGGGAGGAAGAGTGGAAAAAATTATGAGAGCCAAGTACGGAATGGAATAGTGTGGATTCATATAGCTGAACCCAACTTGTTTGGGACTAAGGTATAGTTGTTGTTGTAGTAGTAGTAGCCAAGTATGGAATGGAAAATTCATTGGTGCATAAAGAAGATCATATTCGATCAGGTGGGCTGCGGTGTGGAAACAGATTAGTAATCTGTGGGAAAAATTGCAGACATGGTCCAGAATTAAGGTGGGTAATGGGTTAAAAGGCAAGACTATGTCAAGATAAACGGATGGAGAATAGATCCCTTAAGGAGCTCTTTCCAGATCTATATGAGCTGGTGAACATAAAGAATGCACCCTGGCAAGCTGCTTTACCGGAGACAACCAGAATCTGCCTTTCAGAAGGAAATTTCTAGATCGGGAATTCGAAAACGTGTCTATACTATCAGCAGACTTGCCAACGTGAGACTAAATGCTGCACAACAAGACTCTCCTCTGGACCATCAAAAGAGATGGGATTTCTCAGTTAAGCTATGATAGGTTACTAAAACAAAGAGTTGGATAGGTATCCCAGTGGGCATGGAAGATGAAAGCCTCCCAAAAGATGGCTGCCTTTGGACGGGTAGTTGTTCATGAAGTAACCAGTTTGTGCTATTTTTGTGAAGAAAGCTCAGAATCAGTCAATCTGGTGCTATGTTTGGAGTAATGTGGATGATGCCAGGAAGTTTGGAAGCTCCAGCTTTCAGCTGGCAGGACAGAAGAAGAAAAAAAGAACGTATGGAAGATCATAATTGCATTCGGTAGTCAGTTTCCACCCTACTATTTAGTTATTTTCATAAAAAAGAACATACGGAAGATGATGGAAATTAAGAGTCCACCAAATAGTATAGAGAACAAGGTTCTCGATTTGTTCCCTAAAGAAAAGCAAAATGTAAATAACACACAATATTTACGTGAAAAACTCCTTGCTCAAGGGACTAAAAACCACGACCTACCAAGTAGGATTTTCAACTTCACTAACCGAGTAACTACATATTGCAACCTAGTAATTTAACTCTTAATCTCTCACCCCTTACAATACCTATATTGTAAGCCTCTTTACAATACATCTATTGCAAAGCTACAAACCTTGACTAACTTTAGCAAAAAATACAAACCAACAAAGGTTGAAATCTATCCTACTATGACACTTCTGAAAAGTAATGTAGGATTACAATAAAGAACAACATGACAAAGACTCAAAACAAACTAAAGGACATAGACATCTTCAGTTGTCGTGATCTGGTCCTTCAGTTTGTAAGCAGCTTTGTTCTTGATGCACTTGGAGAATCTTGTGGCGTCTGACTTGCACAAGTGATTTTAGGGTTTTTCAAGTGTGTGCAAAACCTTGTAACATGTTATACATATATTGGGGAGCATGTGAGATGAGATATGGACTATTCATCCTTGGTTTGACTACAAGCACGCTGCAGCAGTGCTGCTGTACTTCTGCTAGTGAACAATACAACTTTACAGATGTAATTGTTGACTGTACGATAACCAAGGGAACGGATAGCAGACCAGGTATCTATCTAGTTTTTCAAAAGTTTGACAAATCATCAAAATACAAGATGACCTAACTTATCAATTTCCCCATTTTTGATAATGACAAACTCAGAATTGATATTCATCCTGAGGACCAGGTTACACACTTGTTCCCCCTGTGAATCAGACCTATCTTTCAAGCATAACAATATGTTAAGCATAGCAACAAAATTTTATACCCTTATCTTCCCCCTTAACTTCCCCCTCAATCACAGCAGGCACATCATATCATATGCAATTCCAATTTCCCCTTATTTTCCCCCTTTTGGCATCATTGAAAAGAGCAATTAGTGCAACACAAGCAAAAAATAAGTTCAATAACATTAACTCGAAGTCAATGGGGCAACACAACAAGAGCAGAAACACGAATAAACAAGCTAGTATCAATGCATACAACAGAGTTATTGCCCAAAAATAGTTTAGTAATGAAAATTTAATAGCCAAAATAGTAAGAAAATCGAATAGATAGGCTTTTTTCTTCCACAGACTGATACATGTACCGAATGCTCATACGGGAAAGTTGACTCCTAGGTCTGGAACACTCTTTCCGGAGAGCATCAAATCAACCGCTTTCATTTGCTTTGAGACTGACCCTCTTCCAAGCGAAAATGGGAAGGAGCTTTCCAATCGATCACACGCCCGACCCAAGAGAAGGAATGGCAAGAGAGTAAATAGGCACTGGCATATTGACTACTTGAAATACAGACTATATAAGAAAAATGGGGAGGGAATGAGACTGGGAGTTCGATTTCATTTATGACTTTCGCCTTGCACCTTAGACTAAACAGAATCTCTTGCACGCGTGTATAATAAGGAAGAAGACCTTCCTGGCTATTCCTTATTCTTGATAGCACAAGAAAGAGTTCAGGAAAGGATCAACGAGAGGATCTTATTTCGAAGTAATCTATGGAGTTTTCCCTTATTCGAATGGGTCTAGAAAGAAAATAGAATTTCATATTGAGCTCCAAATATACGCTATTGGGATGTGATGGCTCCTACTAGCTCTCCCCCCAGAACCGCACGTGTGAGTTCCCCCGCATACGGCTCAAGTGGCGAAGGCCCTTTCCTTCGCGCTTCGATGTAGCCAAGATCTAAGTTCCCTCTATCTTCTGGGAAGGGAGTAGAAGAACAAGTCCTTGTGACTCAGCTATATCCGGAAAAGGGCTGGACCATAAGGGTCTTATGGACAAATAAAAAAATAAAATTATTTGTCCATAAGAAAAAAAATAGCTAAATTAATTAATTCTTAAAAGGATAACTTTATAGCTTTGCATATTGTTAAAGAGGTAAATATAAAAAATACATGAATTTTATTATAAACATTTAACACTAAAACACCCAAGCAACAGAAATGAATTAGCACTTGTATAACAAAGGTAAAAACACATTGAGCTTCAACTTGTTCACATTTTGAATATTGCAACTACCAAATATTCAATTCCAATGACAACTTTTATGTCCTAAACTTTGAAAGATTGTGGTAAGCAATAGGAGGTAGTTTTCTCAACTTGTCTTTGTACAGAAAATTTGTGTACATCAAAATTTTAGAGAAAGTAAGTAGGTTGCCGATGACCTGTGGGGTGGGGACATGGGTAAAGTAGATAAGCTGATAGTCTTGCTGTATATCAAATGTAAATTGGTAAAACAACGTCAAAAGGGGGGGTCAGAAACTTCCCATATCCGGGCTTCCCTAGAAAAGAAGTGGTGTCAACAACTTGTTAGGTATCTTCACTTGAGAGTATTTGTCTTCATATCAACCTCTTGCAAAATATTGAAATCTGATGGTCCATGAGTGTCTATAAATCCTCGAACTGACAGTTCAGGCACAGGTAATTTTCCGTCCAGCATCTCGTGATCTATAAAGACGACAACAACTGTTATATCATCATGGAAGGACCGCCTAGCACCCTTGTCATACTTCTTAACGTCGTCATACTTCAACTTTTGTCTCCTCGCTGCCTCATCCAGGGCTGATACAATAAGTCTTCTAGCTATGCCCTGATATTGGATAAAACAAAATAAGTTTAACCATACAAACATGACACATACAAAAAACGTGAATGAGTACATCAGTGGCAGAATAAGAGAAAATAAAGGAGATACCTCTCTAGGGTTGTTATGCACAATTTCCACAGCCTTTTGATTGCTTAAGAGTTCCCACAGCCCATCAGAAGCAAATATTAGAAATCTATCACCTGGTTGTAAGTTTCTTGAATATACAGATGGATCAGCTCTTAGCACCGGCCGCCTAAGTGGTTCTTTAAGATGGAATCGTGGGTAAGCTGGACCAAGAGCAAACTCTGGCTTCTTCAGATATGCATCTCCAATTGATCTAGATACCTAAAAAAACTCAGACACAAACATAAAAGAAAATAAATCTAACTAATCAAAGGTATGGAGAGAAAATGCATGTGAAGCCAAAAAAAGTCAATGAATTACATTCAAGCTTCCTTGAAAATAAGAAAACTCAGTTCCTAACATGTGAACACTAACAAGTAGAAAAGTTTCTTGGTTCAACAGTTATCATGTAAAGTCGAAAGAAATATATAGTAGTAAAATCAATAGCAATATAAAAGATCTATGTAAGACATTCGGACCAATAGATTTTTAATGCAGCAGCCATCATGAAAGTCAAAAGAAATATATATCAAAAGGCAGATGCAGCTATAAATAAAATAGAAAGGCAGAGGCAGACATAGTTCTATTCAGTATATTAGGATGTGCTAAACAGGTCTTCACTATAATGGTAGATCACTTCCCAAGGTGACAAAATGGAACAAGTCCACAGTTCAAGTTTTGTTTGGTTCAGTTTGAGAGGTGTCCAAAAGCATATTATGAAGTTAAAAATATATTGTTCTTGGAAAAAGCCACCGAATAAGACAAGAAACTAGAATAAAGAGCTAGATATTACTACATAAATTTAGTTGTAGCTCAATAGTATTTTTGGTCCCTCAATTATCGGTAAATTTTTAATCTTAGTCCTTGAGATATTTGACTAAGCACATTTAACCTTCAACTAACTTTTGATCCCTTTGCTTATAAATGTTCACAAATTTCAGGATTATTAATCGTTCCACGACGAAGGGGAGCCTTGGAGTAACTGGTAAAGTAGATTCCATGTGTCCAAGAGGTCACGGGTTCAAGCCGTGGAAACAACCCCGGGACCCTGTGCATAGCGGGAGCTTAGTGCATCGAGCTGCCCTTTATTAATTGTTTCACCATCTAATTACCCATGTGTTATGTAAAACTAGAATTGTTACTCCATATTTAAAGCTAATATACTTCTATTAATAGTCTAAATATAACACACATTTTAATTAATTGAAGATTAAAAGTGTTTAGTCATATATCAGATATAGAATTCAAAATGACACATAAAATAACAAGTTTGTGTTCAGTATTATTTAAGAGCAAACCTGTATAATGCCTTTAACGCGCCACGCTCCATTGACATGAACCACAATGCATGAATCATCTGGGTGCAAAGACATCAGTTCCTTCCTAACCTCCTCGATACTGGCATTATGATCCTTGGTCAATTGCTCAGCAACAATCTTATTCGATCTCCCTACTATATGACCTAATACTGCTCTAGAATCACCCAGGTTAGCAACATATAATGTCCCTTTCCAGATAACACCAACCAGACAGCAGCAACCCTTTGACGCAATTGATGGTGTAATACCAAATGCCCTTCTCACAAGAGAAAGAAAGCCATCTTCAGTTGCAGCGAAGGCATTTTTAAGGACTTCTTCATCTATTGTTCCATTTTCTCGAGCAAGCTCTGCAAAAGAAGAAGTGGTGTGTTTAGCTGCATCGCCTGGAAATGCTCGAGTAATATATGAAACAACGAAATAAAATAGGAAATGAGAGAAGTACAAGCCAACAAGACATTCATCAAAAAACAATTAGTCCACACGACACATCCAAACAGAAAAGATGGAACGGTAAGTAAGCGAATGATATTGTCTGTTACCATACAACTTTTAGTGAAGTTGAAGAATGACAGTTTGACAACAGTGAGAATACCCCAAACATCAGTCTGCAGACTAACATGATCTGGCTATTAATGATAACAGAGATGATTAAAAGGTGCTTGCTTTGTATTCTACAAGAAATGTTAACATTTTCCATCTAAACACAGCATTCCTTTCGATCTCAGAAGACGAGAGACTAAAACACTTGTTTGCTTGCCACCATAAAGAATACGATGAACCCTGTTTCCCATTGTTACTGTTTGCGCCCTAGAAGAAAATTTCCCACAAACTAAAACTACTGGTCTATACCAGTGTTCTAAAAGGCAGCTTCAGGACTCGCTCCGGGGCGGGGCACTAGCAAAACGCCCTGGGGCTCACGTGCAGGGCTTACAGGCAGCTTCAGGACTCGCTCCGGGGCAGGGCGCTAGCAAAATGCCCAGGGGCTCAAGTGCGGGGCTTAGTTCCTGTGAGGGTTACGCCCTAAACACCCGACTGTATGTCCTAAACACGCCTAACGTCTAACGCTCGGGGCTCGCCCAACATTTCTTACACAAATTATATGTTAAATTCCTTAATTAAAATCATTGACCCTCATAATTCTTTAACAAATGAATGATACTTAATAATTTTTCAACTGTAGAAATAAAAAGATGGTGCAACTCAAATAACAAGTCGTAGTATTGCATATTTAATATTTGAGAACATCATGAGAGTGATATCACTTAATATTTCTTTTAAAAATACATAGCCGAATTGTACATTTTCACTTGCCAGTGATCTTTTGTCCTATGTATCAAAATTATCATATTTTATTATTTCGCTATTTGAAAGTAATTTTATTTTTATTCATGAAGGACTTACGTTTTAATTATAATACTGATATAGTTTATTGATTATTTGCTTATGAGTTAAGGCTGCGTACAATAAACCCTTGTGGTCCGGCTCTTCCCCGAACCCCGCGCATAGCGGGAGCTTAGTGCACCGAGCTACCCTTTTTAGGGAGATAAAATGAATAGTATGATAGTAATATTGTTTTAAGAAATTGTGATTTTTCCATTGTTTGAAAGTTAATATGTTAGAGTTGATTTGCATTTCATAGTAGCTTTTATTTCATTGTATTGTTTATATTTGTAAAATTATGTTATATATAATTACAAGTTGTAAGTGGCGTATAAATTTGAATTGCTTTGATTAATTTTTTATGAGGATCAAGCGCACGCGCACACACACGTATATATATTTCATTTATTTATAATTTTTTTATATTTTATGTAATTTTCCTATTTAAAATTATTTATTGTAATTATATTAATTTATAAAATACTAAAAATTACATACTCGTGGGACTTACGCCCCATGCCTCGAGGTTTACGCCTCGCCGAAGCATATGTAAAACGCCCCGCCTAACACCCCTGCCTTTTAAAACACTGGTCTATACCAACACATAAAGGAGAAACTAGGGGTGGGCAAAAAATCCAGAGAACCGAAAAAATAGAACCGAACCGGTTTTTATTCAGTTTTTTTAAAAAAAAATCAATTTTTTGAAAACCGAACCAAATCAGGATTTAATGATTCGGTTCGGTTTTTTAATTTTGGATACGAACCGAACCAAAAAATCGAATTAAATATGTAATTAATCTTATTTTTTATTTTAGGCTACTACTATCTCTTGAATCATAGCCATTGAAACCAATCTATGAAGCTTTTATGGAAGTCGTATGCGGCATGAACTTGATTAACATATCATTGAAGCATTGACATAAAATGTAGGGAGAGAAAGTAGTTGTAAATTGGTGAAACTTTAAATGGTCATAACTCTACGTTTGGATGACCGTTTTACCCAATTATTTTTTTGATTTTGCGTATTGTTTCGAGACGTGGCCGGGCAAACTGCCGCAAGGCGGTTTGGCGCCGCCAATTTTTACAAAAACGTACGTTTTCCCAATCAATTTGTGTGTTTCCCCCAAATCGGTTTCTAATTTTTCTTTTCTTTAGTAAACATCTCACGATATACAATACATTCCAACGTCGAAATTTGGTGGTAATATAGGTGTGAATGTCAATTTCAGTGTTGAAAATTCAATTTTTTTAAAAAAATAAAAATCCATGACCCGATCCGCCCCGGCCCACTAGAAAAAACCGATATAATCCGATACGTTCGGCAATATAAACCGAACATATCGTTTTTTTTTTTAAAAAAATGATATTTATTCGGTTCATATTTTTCGGATACAAAACCGATATGAACCGATATACGCCCACCCCTAGGAGAAACAGAAGCCTAAGCGGTGATCTACTGACTACTATACATTTACTTATATACCTACTTATAAAAAAAGTCACTTAAACACTGGTACAAACATGCATTACAGCAGACAAACAGAATAGAAAAATGCTGCAACTTGTCACATCTCACATACTCAAGACAATCACTACGAATATCACTTATTCCAAAACTTGAAATTATAAATTGTGTTAATTGACAGTAAAATTTACAATGCAAAGAAAGAAATCCCATAAATTCCACTGATAAAGACTGCAACAACAATTAAGAAAAAAGAAGAAGAAAAACAAAGAAATAAAGAAACTTAAGGTGTTAGTAGTTTAAATTATTAACTACAAAGATTAATTATACTTAGAGTGAGTACTTGCATTTTCATTAACCAATTATTTGTGATTAAATAATTCTTTAAAATGTATGAAGATGGAAGTGTTTGTTTGTCCATAGTTATTATTCTTTGACAAACAAACACTTCTTAAGCGATTTGCAAAACCTCCAATAAGTGACAATTGAAGCCTTCTACTATACATTTACTTATATACCCACTTATACGAAAATCACTTAAATAGTGCTACAACATGCACAAGAGCATACATAAACAGAATGAAAAAAAGTATGGCAACTCGTCATTTCTCACATACTCAAGAAAATCACTATGAATACCACTTCTTCCAAAACTTTGAAATAATAAGGGTGTGTTTGGTATGGAGGAAAACATTTTCCAGAAAACGCTTTCCAATTTTCTCATGTTTGGTTGGTCAAAATGTATTGGGAAACAAGTTTCTTAAAGATGAGAAAAATGACTTCCTTAATGCGGAATTTGAGAAAACAAGTTCCATAAGTGACATTTCAAATTCATTGTCTCCTCCTCACCCACCCAACGCCGCAAACCCCCACTGTTTGACCATCCCAACCCTTCCACCACCCGAACCCCCACTCCCTACCCCATCCACCCTCATAGTGTTTTGCTAGATTACATATAAATGCTCTTGAGATACTCCCTCTGTCCCAAAAAGAATGACTCACTTTCCTTTTTAGTCCGTCCCAAAAAAATGACATATTTCCTTATTTGACAATAATTTAACTTTAAACTTTACCTTTTACGCAAAACGAGATGATCTATAGCCACACAAATATCTTTGACTTATTTTAGAGTATAAGATTCAAGTATTACTTTATTTCTTAAAGTGCGTGTCAAATGAAAGTACATCACATAAATTGGAACGGAGGGGGTAATACTTTTTAGCTTACTTACCAAACACTATGAAATCCACTTGTTTTCCAAAGCTACAACAGCACTAGAGCAGACATAAACAGAATAAATAAATGCTGCAACTTGTCATTTCTTCCAAAACTTGAAATCACAAATTGCTGTTATAAGGCAGTAACATTTAGGGATCTTTACACATAGCCGGTCGGATTCACTATTTACTTTTCCTAGCTGGTATGCATAGATAACACACTGATTATACACAGTCATACATATATTATACGTGAATTCTACATATCTTATACATTCGCCGACCACTTTTAGTTTAAGTGGTTGGGTGAGCGGCTATTTAGGTTAATTCTTCTAAAATATACAATTCAACAAAAAAGACATAAAATGCCATTGCCAAAGACTGTAACAACCATCGAAAACAAAGAATAAAGTAATCTCACTTATTAAATGCAGGAAAAGGTGATCACGAACAAATCTTGAAGCCTCAGGGCCACCATGTCCATCATAAACCCCAACAAAAGTACCTTCCCGACCTGTATCAACCTGACTATGATCTTCAAGTACTTGATTAGCCTGAACTACAGCAAAAGAAAACTCCCCACATGAATGTTTCTCAAGGTCTCTACACCATAGAAATGGATCATCTTCACCTCCTAGAAAAACATCATCTTCATCCTTGCTCATAGGTACATATCGACTCAATGGTCGCCAACAAGCTGATACTGTCCTTACCAGCCAGGAAAACATCCTTCATTTCCTTTTAACACTCAAAAGACTATACAAGTACAGCTAAACAGCTGATCAAGAATTCGAACTAAACGATTAGAAATGCACCCAAAACTCCAATATTTCAACAGTATAGGAAAAAACCCAAATTCAGTTTTCCTAAATTTCAAACTTCACCACTATTAAAGCAAAATTGTTAGGTCAGAAACTACACCAAGAACTCCAATATTTCAACAGTACAGGAAAAACCCAAATCCAGTTTTCTTGAATTTCCAACAAAGAACACTGAAGTTTCAATCTTGATCAAATAAACCCACCAAGAACTGAAAAACCCACAAAACCCTTCAGTTTTTCCAGAATTTCAAACAAAGAACACTAAAGTTTCAATCTTGATCAAATATACCCAAGAACTCCAATATTTCAACAGTACAGGAAAACCCCACAAAAACCCAAATTCAGTTTTGCTGAATTTTGAACAAACACTAAAGTTTCAATCTTGATCAAATAAACCCAAGAAAGAATCCAACAACAGACACACTAGAAATTCTTGAATATCAAATCAACACTAAATCCAATAACCAAAAACCCCCCATAAACATAAAATTCAATAACCCCACTTCTATTCTTGCATCAAAGCCTTATAGGGTTCAAATAAAACACAACAAAACCGATCAATGTAGATTGAAAATGAAGGAGGCAAAGAGATCTTTTTATTTTCTTGGAGTTGTGTGTAACAGAAAAATAAGGGATTTATTTATGTTTATGTAGAGAAAGAGAAGGTTTTTTGGGGGGTTTTTGTGGGGAGGAAGGTTCCACTACCCCGGACAAGAGGGGGTGCGTTGTTCTTTGTTGGGTCTCTCTCTATGTACTTTATAAAATGAATAAAGTTACATTACTGCTAATGAATTTTCTTATTAAATAATAATATAAAGAAGAATTTAAACACCTCAAAAGTTGTGTTATTATCTTGCTTAGCAATGCATCATGTAGTTACTTTGATGACACATCTTATTCTTAAAAGGGGCCTTTTGATATTTTTTTAGTAAATGTAGTTAACATAGGAATAAGGGTGGAACTAGTGGTTAATGAATTGAGTTGAGAATCATGAGTCTCAAATTTAAATTTTAGGCTTGTGCACGCGCAAGCTGACTTGGATATCATAGTTATCAAGCTGGACGTGAGAGGTAATATATATCTCATGAATTTTGTCGGTGTGCGCAAGCTAGTTTGGACATAACAAATATTAGGTTGATAGAAGGTAGCAGATACCTCATGAGATTAGTCTAAGATGCACGCAAGCTGACCGGGACGTCATGATTATAAGAAAAAAGGACGAATTTAGAGTTAAATTTGATTCAGATTTTGTATGTGTTATAAATATACGGAATGAATACAAATATCCTTTGTATTAATTTATATGATACACTGACATTTTTTGTCTATTTCAAAAAGAATAATCGATATTATATTAAAAGCATGAATGTCTTAGAAATATTGATTGAACTTTTGCTTTTATTTAAAAACTCTACAATAGATAAAATTGTCATTTACTATTCTTTTCAAATTATAATTTAATTATTTTACCTTAAAAATATACTTTTTTGTTGAATATAATAGATTATTTATTTAGAAATAGACATTTAATTACTTCCTAAGATTTAGGAGTTGAAAACCAATTAAATTAGGAGTCCTTATATTTCTTGGTATCCTTTTTTTCACAAACCATCCATACAAAATACGTTTCAATGCAAAATATTGTGGGAGTCTTTATTCTACCAAAATAATATCAATTTTACATTCCTTCTTTGTATAACATCCGTTTTTTTTTCTTCGCCACTACTATTAAATTATTTCGTCATTAATATAACTTTGAAATCTACCAGAAGTCTACAATTTTTATGTACTAATATTTAGGACTTCAAATTAATTAAGACTCTTCTACAAAATTACTATTTAACTTTTGCAAAGGTCCAAATTCTTTTAATCAAATCCACGCACTGTCTTTCGGTAAGCAAGAACATAAAATCTTTTCCTCTTGAATTGGTAATTTGTAATTATTTCACAAGTATTTTGTTGGATTCATACTAATATTCTTAGCTTTATGGCTCACTTATCAAGAGTTCATAAGATTTTTTGTTTGTATAATTAGGTGGTAACAATGCGTTGAGACGGTCGAATAATTGTTTGAAATCCCTATATCTTTACGTTATTCATCTATTTTTTTTTCAAAAAACACTTATTCCTTTTTGTTTAGTTAATAACGTGACTGTTTAATCATTATTTCTCAGTTGTTTTGTGAAATAAATTTTGGATCTGAATTTTTTTCATAAGTTGACAACGAAAGTCATATATTTCATGATTATATTTTTTGATGTAGTGCCTTAGCTAGCTTTTGGATAACATGAACTTATTAACCAACTCTTCCGCTATATCCCAAACTCAAACAAAATGAGTTGAAAAAATCTCCATAAAAGAAAAATAATCAAATAGGATGAATTTGATGTTGGAGCTAGGTATATTTGAATTTTTTTCATCCTTTACAATTATTTTTTTCCCCAGCAATGTTGTATGAGTTTCGTCATATTCCTTTTTGTTGGGTTAATAACGTGACTGTTCAATTATTGTTTCTCAATTGTTTTGTGAAGTAGATTTTGGGTCTGAAATTTTTTCATAAATTCACCTCGTAAGTCATATATTTCATGATTATATTTTTTTGATGTAGTAATTTAGTTCATTAACAGTTAATTAAATTTTTATTTTGATGCCCTTGCTTCTAGATAACATGAACTTATTAACCAACTCTTCCGCTCTATTCAAACTCAAACAAAGTTAGTTGAAAAAATCCCCATAAAAGAAATATAATAAAAAAGGATGAATTTGATGTTGCAGTTAGGTATATTTGATTTTTTTTCTCGTCCTTTACAATTAGATTTTTTAACCAACAATGTTGTACAAGACCATAAATCATGAGTTTTGTCTTGGAATTATAAAAGTTTTTTTCTCAGGACTAGAAATCACATTTATGTTTAAGGATGAAAAGATCATGTCTGTTTCACCACAATCCTTAGTGGTTGAGCTATATAATATAATATTTTTATAAAAGAAATAACTAAAAAAATTGAACTAATATTTAAGTTATATGATAAATTTGATAGGTATCAATGTTCTGTCAGGAGTATATACACAATGTCCTAAATACTTCAGCTCAAATTTCAAACACTTTCAACTATGATATGGGTACATCCTACCTTTCCTAAATCCTACTTACGGGATCACACTAGATTTTTTATTGTTATTGTTATCGCCGTTGTTGTTGTCATTTTCAACTCCCTTTAGGTAAAGGATTATTTTTTTCTCCTTTTATTTTACTTGAAATTGTTAGGAACTATCTTTCATCTCTGAGTTGCTAGAAAATATTTCTCCTATTTTTAGTTTCGTATCAACATGAGTCCAAAGTCAAAAAGCTAACTGTTTGAGACATCTAATGTTCCATATATTCTATTAAAAAAATATTATTAGCTACGAGCAATTTAGCGATCGATTACAGACAAAGTTTGTATCTAAGTTTAATTTCTTTTTTATATTTATAGTTAAATGAGATACCCACTTTAATCACGCGCAACGCGCGTACACTAAACTAGTGTATTTATACATCTAAAAATAATGTAATAATAAACTTCTTATTTTACTCTTAATGAGATGATTTATACTTACATAAGTATCGATGACTTATTGTAGATCATAAACTTCAAAAGTCATTTTTTCTTAAACTCTACGCCACATAAAAATGCATCGCATAAATGGATTTTACAATAATTGCAAGTTGCCTCACTATTATGATCTGAGTTAAGGTTCTGTACTAATAACTTGCAAAATATCTACACAATCAAATTACTTATAAAAGTTTACATTTAATTTCATTAGGTAGCATTAGCTGGTATCTCTAATAAATGATAAGTTACTTGTTAGGACAAATTTAAATGTGAAATATTTATTATTCTGTCATACATATAATTAAAATTCATGTAAGAGAGTACTTATGACTAATAATAAAAATGAACATCATCATAAAAAATTATGGTAGGATAGATATGATTCTTCTATTTAAGTCTCTGGATTTTACATGGACAATTTCTCCCTAAATGAATCTTACACGGTATAAATTTAAATTAATCGAAATTTCAATACGTACTCAGAATACTTGTGGTCGGAAACCAAAAAAAAATAAGAACCTCACTGTTAAGCCACTTTTACCATTTTTCTTCCATCCTCCACGGTTAACAAATTCTTTTTTTATCATAGGATTTTTTTTTTAAATATGGCTGTTAGGTGTAAAAGACTAATTTAAGAAATGAGGTGTTTGCTCATTATGGCTTGTTAACGTTTACGTACATCTTAAGAAATTCGTGGATTTAAAGATCATCTAAATGCAATTTGTCTATTAAAATAAAGATAGAATTAAATAAACTTAATTAAAGCTACAGTTTTGCATTAAATAGATGCATATCACAATCATAAGATGAGTAGCTGGTGCCATTCAATGAACATGAGTATGAATTTGCATGTTTAAGTCAAACTCAATTGTTTAGTGAATACTGACTTTTTAATTTTTATTCAGAAATCAGCTAGATGGCCATATGCAAGACGTATAATTAAGTTATTACAAAGAAGTCAACAAGTTTCCTATGGTCAACGTAGATCTCTTTTTATTTTTATTTAATGTTTCTTTTTTCAATTAGAGGACAATGAACAATAAAACAAATAATGGCATTTTGTTTGAATAATATTTCGAGTGAAATAACGGTTTAGCCTCAACTCTTCTAACTTTGATTTAAAAAAAAATGAGATTCATGTCTAAATACAAATATATTATCTTTCACATATTCTTTTCAACTTCAAAATATTATCTAAACGCCGATTAAATCACTTTGATATTATGAGACGAATAATTTTTATGACCGTTAAGAGAATTTTTATACCAAAAAAAAAAAAGTAATGAAGCTCAACGCCTCCTCTTCTTTCTATCTCACAAACATTTGTGAATACATATGTATGTGCACAAATACACATAATATATATACACACACCTAAATTCTAATTAACCATATGAATGAGCTTTCTACTCATGAGCGGATGTAGGCTTGAAATATATAAGTTCGATAGATTTAGTAATTTTGGTTTAAATCATGTACATGCTAAATGATTCACTAAATTTGTACAAAAAGTAAATTCATAATCCAATTAATTAGCACATGACGTCATTATCCTTAGAATTAAAAAATTATAAAATTCAAATTTTAGATCCATTTGTATTCACACTAACTCATTAGGTGACTTATACTAAAAAGACGTGGATCTCACTACAAAAAATATTATTTTTTCGTGGTGATCCATAAAGTCACCTCGAAAAATAAGAATTATTGTTCTAGAACAAGTGTAACTAGAAGGAGGACAATATAATGTTGTTTCCCCGTCAAACAAGGTAGCACAAGTGACTCGTGAAGAACTTTAGTCTACAGTGCTTTAGTTTCCAATTTTCACCTACATTACCTCATGATCTGATCCAAGAAAAAGTGAAGAGGCTTGTGCTACAATAATGAATTGCAGGCCTAGAAACCAACTGTGACAAACAAATTTTCCACAAAAAAAATATAGTAATAAAAATTTAATAAAACTCTGAGCGTTGCCTTTTTTAATGTTAGTTGAAAAGTGAAAAGTGAAAAGTGAAAAGTGAAAAGTGAAAAGAAGAAAATGAAAGCAACATCTGACGTGGATTAATATTTTAGTTGATTAAGAATATGATAAATGTCAGAATTTGTCATCTTATATGTTTGGATTATTCTTATGGCCGTATAAATTACTTTGCTTATTATACATGTTACGAAGAAGAAGAACAAAGAAATTGAACAAATTTTGCAACAAAGAAATTGATATATTAATATCACAAGATCAATATCAATTTTTACTTGTAACATAATGATAATACCAGTAGTTTATTACACTAATCAATGATTTAATTTTGTAAGTAATAAAATATTTTCATCTATTTAGAATGTCTTGATATAAACTTTACTTGTTCCGGCAATATTTGCTCCACATCTCTAATGGTTATTAAACCTGGACTTGTCTACTCAACACAAGTGCAACATCATTTTTATATCCCACATTTCTCGGAAAATGAACAAGTCATGCTGGAAAAACAAACACATCTCTCATATGTATGATTCTTGAAATAAATCGATTTCGGGGTTGGAGGTGACAAATCCAACGTGTAACGAGCCTTCAAGGAGTACGAGCATTTCAGTGGCTCGAGGGTGAATGTGTGGAGGGTTAACTCCACCATGTACATAGTCGATTCGAGCCATTGAAATTTCAAGAGTGTTGAGTCCTGGTAATTGAGCTGTATTGACAAGAGTCATCTTGACACCAGATTGAGTGATTTTGTTGCTAGGTACATTTAAACCACTATAGTAAAAATCATTGGCTTCTACTAGCATAGGATTCTTGCATGTCATATCATTTATCCTAGCTGATAATTAAGAAAGAAAAAAAATATAGTTAGAGACGAATCTAAATTATAATTTATTCAATGAACACATTAATGAATTATGTAAACATATAAAAAAGGATTTAACATGTGTGCATATAACTATATCGGACACTCATATACCTTCCGTGCAATTATAAACTTACGTTTAGCAAAATGTTCAAAACTATCCATAAGTCTATAGTAAAAAAATGATTCATTCTCTTTAATATAAAAAGTAAGACATAATAAACTATGAGCTTAACTTCTATAACGACCTAAAGATTTTTCACACTATACCAGAAAAAAGATTATAAATAACATGTCCACAAAAAGTGAGAATAGTAATCTAAAGGTTTGTTACTTTTTTACAATAAATTAAAATATATAAATAAAATTAAGTTATTTTTAATTCTATCAATGTATAAAAGTTAAATTCTATCTTTAATTTTAATATAGGGAAAATGTGCAAATATATCCCTTAACTTTATAATTTAGAGCAGATATACCCTCCGATATAAAAGTGGTGGATATATACTATGTCGTTACAAAATGGTACAAATATACCCTTTTTGCTGACAGATTTCTTTTTTAAAAATTATTTATCTTATTTTTAAATTAAAAAATACCACGTGGCTTTAAAAAAAGTCTACCCATTTTTTTGAGTTGACATATTTCTCTAAAGCCACATGATAGTTTTTTTTCCTGGTGGGTCGGGTCTGATTTGTTTAAAAAAATGGGTAGACCTAATTTTTTCCATTTTTTAAAAATCCACAGAGAAATTTTTTAAAATAAATCAGATCCAATCTACCAGAAAAAATTATTATGTGGCTTTAAAAAAATATGTCTACTAAAAAAATGGGTAGACTTTTTTTAATTAAAAAATAAGATTAATGATTTAAAAAAATTGATATATATCCACCACTTTTATAACAGAGGTATATCTGCTCTAAATCGCAAAGTTGAGGGGTATATTTGCACCTTTTGCCGACGGAAATGATCATAGGATTAAGGATTGATGATAGAGAATTTTATCGCTAGTGAGTTTTATTATTTATATTATATATAAAGAATTTAAATTCCATACACCGCTCAATATATGTAGTTTTTTATAATAGATACGTCGCGAAAAATTAAATTGGCACTTCAATAGTTCAATTTTGTAATAGTAGAAACTAGGAGTACTGTCAAAGTAATTTCTAATTTATACAGTTACTAGTTCGAATACTAGTAATTCCCTTTAGGTGCTCTGTCTGGTATTTTGAAAAATTGAGGAGCCGGGTTTCCGGGTCAAAAAATGAAGTGTTAACAGAAACTCAGCAAATGAAATAAAAAAAAACTGAAAATCATCAAATCTTTGAGCTATATAATCTCTCAATCGAATCAAAATGACAAAAGTGATCCTTGTATTTGAGGCGTAGGTTTAAAATAGTTTCTTAAGTATGCAATGAATAACTTTAATCTTTTTAAGTTTGTCAGAAATTAATATTTTTAGTCTCAATCGAATATTTATCACTCTCTTTTAGTCTCAGTCAAATATTCATCACTCTGTCTATTATGTTTGACGAGAACTATAAAAAAAGACAAATTAACGTGAACTTGTATTTAGAGGTACAAATTTTATAGATACTGCTATTTTTTATTTATTTCTAGAATTTGGCAAAGTTTTTTTGAGTTGTACTTTTGATATTTTTATATCTTTTTAATGCCTAGTACAATTCTTTTATATCTTATATCTAGGATTTGAAGACTTTTTTGGTGCTTATAATTAATAATTATATTCTTACTATTTTTGTCAAATTAACCAATAGAATACAATAAATATTTGATCGAAAATGAAAATATTAATTTCTGGCAATCTTAAAAGAATCAGAACTGTCTAGTACATACGTACTATTTTGAACCTACCCAATATAAGGTACTATTTTTATCTTTTTCTCCGAGAAGGAAACTGAAAATCAGCAAACCTTTGAGCTATAATCTCTGATTAGAGAGAAAGAATTCTTCGAATAAAAATGGGGGATTATCATTTTGTGTACAAAGATGTTGAAGGAACATCAACACAATGGGATGATATACAAAGAAAGCTAGGAAATCTACCTCCCAAAGCCCCCGTTTTCAAACCCGACCCGTTTACACCGGGTGAGGATGAAAGTTCAAAGTCGAAAGATAAAGATTGGATCGATGAGAAAACCCAAGATGAGCTTGATGATCTCGAAGATGACCCGGATCTCAATGATGATCGGTTCCTTCAAGAATACAGGTTCAAACCCGACCCGACCCGTTTACTTTTGTTAGTTGAAAAATGGAGTTTTTTTAGTTTTAGAATGAAATGGGTAATAGGTATTGATGATTTGGACCCTAATTGAAATGGGTTTTAAGTGGATTGAATATAGGTAATTGGTATAGTAGAATTGAGGTTTATTTGGTGGAATTAGCTATTTTTGACATTGGTGTTCTTAGTAGACACTTGTGCGTGTGAGAGAAATCAAGTAAAGATTCTTCTTTTATTAAGTTTGTTAGTATTCCAATTGTTCTTTTCATGACATCTTAGCATACAGTGGCGACACGAGGATTGTTCACTAAAGGGATTCAAAATATAAAGAAGTAAACAACCAAGAAACTAAGGAGATTCAATATCTACTATATATACGTAAAAAGGATAGTTTTAAAACCTGTATATACAGTTTAATTTGGATGAACCCCCTTGCTCCCCCTTAGCTCCGCTCATGTTAAAAGACACAGAACAAATCAAACCTTAGGTTTTATTGGGAGTGTAGAGCCTTTGAAGTGCCAGAAAATATGCTGTAGATAAAAATGAGGTAACGGTACCCTTAGCAATGGCAAAGCCGATGTAGTCATTGAAGAAAATCTTTGCTGCCTTAACTCACTATAAGTTACAGATTAAAATGGGAAATAGGATATTCGTTCATGCTTTGCCAGTTCGAGGTTATAGACAAATAGTTTAAAGTTTAAAACTTTTGAATGATATTTCCTCCATTTGGAACATCACCGCCATAAAAGATCACCACATAAGCATTTCATAGTTGTCTTCTAAATGTCTTGTGTAACAACTTGTCAAGAACTTTTTTTGAACACAGCCGACCAAATAAGATTCAATGGAATAGTCCTACTGTAGCATGATTTGATACAATCAAAGTGGAGTTACATTTGATATGCCCTCTTCTTCTTCTTCTCCGATTGTTCACTAATTTCCCTCGATTCAATGCAGTTACGTTCTTGGACCCATTTGCATCTCCATATGGTTCAACCGATGTTGTGTTATCTATTCAAAGCCCCTTTACACTTGTTTCTACCTTTTCTCATTCCAAATCATTTTTTCTTTTGATGTCTGATCGATTAGGTTCCTTGTTAGTAAAACAAAATGTCAGGGTGCAAGTCAAATAAAGAAACTATTTCTGAAGCTAAGAACTGATAATTATATCATTCTGTTAATATTGATAAACCAAGTTGCATTATTTTCTTTTACTTATCTTTGGGCGGGATTAGTTTCTGGGGTCTTGTTTAACAAACTATGGTATAAAAGTTTTTTCGGAGTCATATTGTTGTTAGTGGCTGTGTGCTCTTGAGAATTAGTTGCCTCGGTTGCCACGCGGTCGAATTCAGTTTTACTTTGTTATTAGCTACAGAATGCAAACGTGCACATGCAATTTATGCTTTTCCAGATAAGTAAATAGTGGAGGATAGTGATCAAAATTTTGTCCATAATCGGTATTTGCATCACAAGGAAAGGACATCCAATTATGCTGATATAGTACTCCCTCCATCCCAATTTATGTCACACTCTCTCCTTTTGAGTCAGTACCAAAAATAATGATACCTTTCTATATTTAGTAACAATTTAACTTTAATCTTTTATTTTACCCTTAATGAGATGATTTATAGCCACACAAATATCTACGGCTTATTTTAGACCACAAGGTTCAAAAGTCTTCCTTTTATTCTTAAACTCTATGTCTAGTCAAACACCTTCACATAAATGGGACAGAGGGAGTACTTATGTTTGTGTTGGTGATGACCCATGTAGCTTGCGAGCTGACATGAATTTGAGCATCTCTTATATATGTTTCTTGTGTTGTTAAAGGATGAAGAGGATGGCCGAGATGAGAGAAGTTGCTAAGATTGTGAGATTTGGATCAGTGATACCAATTTCCGGATCGGATTTTGTGCGGGAGGTTTCCCAAGCTCCAGAAGACATCTGGGTGGTTGTGCTTCTGTATAAGGATGGGTAATTAATGCTTTCATCTCTTCATCAGTGAAGCTGTCTTATATCAATGCTCTTGAGCTTCAAATATTTTTCATCTCTTCATTATTCTTTTTCTCTATTTTAGCTCCACGTCAGTCTTTCTGATATCATTTTATGCTCTTTATAGATACTCAGGCTGCCAGATACTTTTGCAGAGCTTAGAAGAACTGGCAACAAAATACACTGTAACAAAATTTGTCAAAATTATCTCCACCGATTGCATTCCAAACTATCCAGATTGTAATCTTCCAACTGTTTTGGTGTACCACAATGGTGCATTGAAGTCAAATTATGTTGGACTTCATAGTTTTGGTCGGAGTTGCACACCCGAAGGTATGCCCCTCTTCTTCATAGTGGTTATCCCATTGCTACCCCAACCCTTCTCTTTCTTTTTCTTTTTTTGCATGATCTAATGAAATTGTTGACTTTGAAGGGGAGCCTTAGAATAAGTAACATGTAAAGTTACTGCCCTTTTTAAATGAAATTGTTGACTTTCTGTCTTGACTTCCTTTAACTATTATTTCAAGAGGTAGTAATTCGGGGAATTCACTTACAGTGTTGTGCCTGTTGCCATCTACTTCCTTATGAATATTTTGTGTAGGCTGTTCATGCAGATGTCATATGGATGTAAGCCATATTACATGGCTTGTGCAATTAGCAAAAAATTTCTTCTTTTCTGGGAATTCTTCTTAAGATCTTTTGTACCCAAGCATGGACTTCTGTTTATCCTACATGGAATTAGGTCTCTATTCCGATATTCAATAATTTGTGGTCTTTAACACCAGAGGCTCTCTACATTTCCTACTGACATACAAATATCTAAACAGGTTAAAAAGACTTTTAGCAACACAGGGCCTAATATAATCATATGACCATGACTAAGCCTTAGTACCAACCAACTATTCCGTTGGGCCTATGTGGATCTTTTGCTTCCATTATCTTAACTTTCGCAAATTCTGCATGGAGTCTAGACATAATATGTTTTCTGAGACAACTTCATTCCATGTTATTTTAAGTCTATATCGACCTCTTTTAATACCTTCAATCAGAACTGAGCGGTGCATCTGGAGATCTGTGTATGACATGATCAACCTATCTCAGGCAACGTTCTTTTATTATCCTAGATGTGTGATAGTAGTCATTTTTTATCTTGTGTAATCTTGTATGATCGTACATCTGCATTTATGCAACACTCATATAAAGGTACACCATTCTGTTCAGTATTATAATGCGTCTACTAGCAATTCAAGAATGAAAAGGTAATTAATTAGCCAACTGTTTTTTTCGTAAAAAGAAATGCTCTCTTTCACGATCCAGCTATTGCAGACTTGGCACGTTGTGCTGTTTTTCAATTTGCTTGTGACTTATATAAGTTCCTTTGCAATTTCTCTACAATATATGAACTGGTGCTAAATATTCTATTGGTGATATGTTTATATAAATTTCTTGGCAATTTCTCAGGTGTTGCATTGACACTCTGCCAGTCAGATCCTGTTCTAAACGACGGGCGTAGCAAGCAGGGACAGTCCCGAGAAGCTGTGCTGGATGGAGTAAGGAAAAGCTTTCTCGATAAGGTCGTAGCACAGCATGAAGATGATGATGGATCTTCTAGTGATTAGTCTTGAAATTTTATTTGCATCTTTTGTAGTTTGATGGAATATGCATGCTTTCTAGTGATACTTCTGATGCACCTCTGTTCTTTCATTTTCGGGTTTCCCTTTGTAAACCTCTGTAGGTTTCAGCTGTGTGGACTTTTTCTCAAGTTAGATTTGCTCAATGATATTGTGAATTTTGCACTAAGTTATTGATGTTTTTGAAAATTACTTATGTCAAATCCTTTGAATGTATATTGTTACAAATTTGTGATATCATAAGTAGTATCTTGTAAATCAACGCGACCTTAAATTTTCTTCTGCTTGCTCTGTAGCACCGGCCTCATACAGAGGCGCGCTCCTTTCATATGATTAGAAGAAGAGCGGTTGGCCTCTTTTCCGTACCAATCCTTATTTAGTACATCTTTTTTTTTTTGGTGTATAGATCTGTTCGTAGAGCATTGGGCTTTTAACTAAGACATACACTAAATCAGTATCATAAAACTAGGATACTGTATTATTACACTATTGTAACTTTAACTAAGGTGACACTTACTATAAGACGGAGGAAGTAGTCTTTTGGACCATTTCCTTTTGTCCCAAGCAGGCTAACCTCTTATTCTTGTCTTGTTCCATCAAGGGTTCTATCATATCACTGCAAATGACAGCTAATGTTGTCAAAGTCTTCATGTGTGCTTGGACGGCCCTTTAGAATATTTTCAATAAAGACACAAATTACTCAGCAAAACTCAAAACACATTTGCATGCATGAAGTCTTTCTTCTCTTCTATATAAGGAAACTATCTTATCAGTCACTTCATCTCACAACAATCTTTCTTCTCTTCCAATATTTTTCTCCTTATTTTTGCTTCACCTAGCGACCCCAACTTGTTTGAGACTGAGGCATAGTTATTGAAATGGCTAAGCACTTTCTTCTGCTGAATCTAATATCACTAAGTTTCTGCTATGTTGTGTTAGCTTTTGAGCCAAGTCCATTGCAAGATTTCTGTGTGGCCGATCCTGCTAGCCAAGGTATTGCCAAATAGTAAATCACATTAAGAATCTCATTTTCCTCTTATATACTCGATCCGTCCCAATTTATGTGACGTAGTTTGTATCAGCACGAATTTTAAACAAAGTAATAATAACTTTTAAAACTTGTAGACTTAAACATGACGCTTGTGTGGTATGTAAGCTTCTCATTAAGGTTAATAGGAGAAGGATAAAGTTAATTGTTTCTATAAGGACTAAAAAGGAAAGTGTGTCACATAAACTGGAAGTATTATATTAGGTCTAGAAGATCAATGATTTGATGAATTTCTCACTGTAATTTTTTCGCATTGTTTCAGTTACGGTAAATGGCTTAGCTTGCAAAGATCCCAAGTCCGCTAAAGCAGAGGACTTTTTCTTCAGTGGCCTACATTTGGCTGGAAATACATCAAACACCTTTGGCTTTAAAGCTACTCCTGTTAATGTAGCTCAAATACCAGGACTAAACACTCTTGGAATCTCACTAGTTCGCGCCGACTATGCACCATGGGGAATTAACCCTCCTCATACTCATCCGAGAGCTACTGAAATACTCACAGTCCTTGAAGGTTCTCTTCAAGTTGGTTTTGTAACTTCAAATCCTGAAAATCGCCTTATTACTAAGGTCCTTAAAAAAGGCGATACATTTGTTTTTCCTATTGGACTTGTTCACTACCAACGCAACGTGGGATACGGAAATGCTGTTGCTATTGCTGCTTTGAGTAGTCAGAATCCTGGTGTTATAAGCATTGCTAATGCTGTTTTCGGATCGGAACCAGCTATACAAACAGATGTTCTTGCCAAGGCTTTTCAAGTAGATAAGAGCATAGCCGCTCTGATGCAATCAAAATTTTAAGCAGCAAGTTTACTTACAAACGGACCTATGTTGACAACATTTGTTTTTTGTGTGCGATGATAAAGGAGTGAGACGTTTATTTGTTTACTGTGTGATAATTTATTTGTTCTAGTTTTTATGCTGTATGTACTTTAATATATTCATTCTTCGCTCAATTTCTTGAAAGTTAAAAGTGTATTGGTTTTGTGAATGGACCAAAATCTTGTGATGAGATGATTAACTAGCAAAAGTTGATCACAGTGCAATTAATGATTCTTTTGAGGAACTATAATAAGTTTTGAGTCACTTGAACTTGTCAAATATCAAGAACCGAATCTGTTAAACAATGACCGCGATCACCTCAAAATCAGCTTTAAATCCAACCAATGAACTCTATGCTAGCCCTTTAACCTCAGCTAAAAGAAATTATTAGACATCAAGAACCACTACACTAAACTCTTAATTGGAAAAAGAATTGTTATATTTACGAATTGGCTGGTTCCGTGCATCTAAACAACAACAACATACCCGGTGTAATCCCACACGGTGGGGTATGAGGAGAGTAGAGTGTACGCAGAGCTTACCCCTACCGTGCATCTAAAACTGAAGGGAAATCCTGTAGAGCTTCTTCTGGTGTGTAGCCCTTGATCCTGATGACATGAGTTGAGTAATAACAAGCATAACCAGATTCATGTTATCACTAGATGAATAGGATTTCATGCTGATAAATTTTATAAGAAATGACTAGAACAAGAACTAACAAACTCAAAATAATGATGAGCAACTTCTATAGGATTCTTCAATGACCTCAAATTAATATGCAATTAATTGCGTTCACATTCATTTATTTATAGATGCAGTGGATTTCCAAACATATACAAACTCTTGGGGCAAAATCTACTGATTCACATGAACCCCATAGGTTACATTGTAGATCAGCCTCTGTTTGTTACCTCCATCAGCATAGGTATCGCGTGATGTTCGAGCTAACTTGGGACGCGCTTGAACTATTTCATTGAAATATGGGCGGGTTGAAACCCAACCCATTTTTGTTCAAACCATTTTCAATCGGCTTAAATCCAACCAAACACACCTACCCCTATTCAACTATTTCATTGAATACTTATTACCTTCCTAACAGCACTAGCTTGTGCCATCACTACATTGAAACTTCAGATTCGCTGCCATCACTAGCTTCTTATTCCTGAGAGCAGAGAATGCAAAAGAACAGAGATGACTTAGTAAGTACAATTATTACTTGGAAAAGAAATGAAGAGTACGCTGATGCTTTAGCTTTCTAACTGGAAATATTTGGGCAAGTAAAAGAAAGTTGCTTCAAGTGATAAACAGAAATAACTATTCGAACGTTACTTACTACATTTAATAGTTAAAAGGGAAAGAACATGGGTTTATTAATGCATGAGACAAATATAGTCGGTTATACAGCGGTAAAAGACAAACCGTGGAAACGAAGATATTATGTATCTTCCCAAGATTACAATGGATATGTTGTTATTATTGTTGTTGCTGAATCACCTTATTGAGACCATCTTTCAAGGTGGGGACTTCGTTACTATGCCAACATTATCGATATGGAGAATTTTTAATATTTTTTTATTGTCAGCTAAACATCTTTATTAAAAAATATATAGTAAAAGAAGCTTAACTTCCTTGTATTTTGATTTGTTTGTATCATTCGTTAATTTTGGATAGTATTATATTTATAATATTTCCTAACAAAATGTCCTTTGTGCGACCTTAATAGTAATTGAAATATATAAATTAAATTTCACAATTTTCTTCTCCTATCAGAGTATTAGATTCAACGATGCTTTACATTCAAACTAAGATAATATGCTAAAGGGTCCCAATTCAGTTATTGAATCAAAAGATGATGGAGCTAAAGTCGTCACTGTATTAATCTCTGATTTTGCGTGCATCAATATCTTATGCACAAACTGAAGCAGTAGAATTTTGTACAAGATTGACAATTACTCATTGTTAATATTATCTGTTGTCTCATTTACTTTTTATCCTGATATTTTTTGTTGTCGTATTTTTTTAATATCATGCCTTTTACCTTGCTATTTGAGGCATCACTGTCTTTTCTTTCGAGCCGAAAATCTACCGAAAACAACCGCTCTAAATCTGATACATCTTACCTCTCTGGATATCACTTGTAAATTACACTAGATATGTTGTTGTATTCACAATTACCCATTGAATTCTCGGACATCAAATGGAATCAAGTGGCGACTTAAATTGTAGGAAGCAGCAAATTAGAACAACGCAAATTTGTTATTTTTACTAGCATTAAGGGGTCGTTTGGTTGGATGACTAGTTATGCTGGGATTAGTTATATTAGAATTAATTATGTTATGATTAATTGTTTTGTTATTATTTTTTATAAATTGTTTAGTTTGTTGCATTAAAGGGGACATGCATTGCATAATTTCTAAGAAAAAATTGTTTGTTTATAAAAATACCTCTAACTTATTTGGTAGAAAAGGATTTTGAGGGATTTCATGACTATTTTTATCATTTCATTGTTTTATCCTTGGATAACTAATCATAGGATTAGTAACCAAACAAGAGATAAGGCGATACTAAATTAATTAGTAATCAAACAAGGGATAAGGCGGTACAATTTTTTTATCGCAAGACTATTTTTCCTTATTCATCATACCAAATGACTCCTAATGACTTAAAATAATACTAGTATTATCAAGTTAAATTTGGAGATAGTAGTAAACTAATAATATTAGGAATTACTACATCCAATTAAAAAAAAAAGTGTCTACTTAGTCATTTGCACATCTCTTAAGAAAATAATAACTTCTAGAAAAAAATAAGTAATTTGACTAACTCATACCCCTTCATCTTCATAACTTCTACTTTTAATTAGTATTGTAATTAATTTTATAATTCCATTAATATACAATTTATGACACCTAATTAAAATCACACTATTCTCATTTCAATAAATGGAGAGTATTATAGAATAGATGAGGAGATTATATTTTTTCTCCTTTTTTTAGCTTTTAATATTATTTTTAATTATTTTATTTTTATTTAAAAAGTCATTTCCATAACTCACACCCCTTCATCTTCGTAACTTCTACTCTTAATTAGTATTAGTAATTAATTTCATAATTCTTAATTTACATGTTATGACACCTAATTAAAATCACATCAACATGATATTTTCATTCCAATAAATAAAGGATATTGTAGAATAGATGAGGAAATCAAAAGCACAAAATGAAGAAAATGTTGATGGAGAAGAAATTAATCACATGTCAGGAACTCAAATATTTAGTTTAGAAAGTGGTGAGTGTCTTGGTACTTTTATTATATGAATATCTTATAGAATATTTTAAAAAAAATCACCCTTTAAATTATTATGTTATAGAACTTCTATTGTTGATCTTCTTTTTCAGTTTGTTCGTTGTAGAATGAATGAGGAGATCACAAACATAAAATTGTAGAACCGAGGAGGAGATCAAAAAAATAAAGAAAATGTTGATGGAGAAGGAATTGTTCTCATGTCAAGTACTCAAATATTTATTTTAGCAAATGAGTGAGTGTCTTGATACTTTTATTATATGAATATCTTTTAGAATGTTTAATTTTTTTCACCCTTTAAATTATTATGTTATGGAACTTTTATTGTTGATCTTCTTTTTCAGTTTGTTCGTGACACAAAATTGTTGAGAATGGTCATTATACTTTTTAGTTTAGTCTAGAATTTTTATATTTATACTCCTTAATATATGAAAATTAAAATATATAGACTTTATTGCTTACATAATTTTGATCGGCAAGCAAAACTAGCAAACTCTATTATCATCTATATCCATATATATTATAAAGCTAGGGAAAGTAGAGTGACATGACACTTTTCTTTGGCAAAAAAATACAATTATACTTTTCCTCCTTTTTAATTTTTTTTTCATATTTCTTATTTATCTTATTGTTGGAACTTAAGAATAAGTGATGTTTTCGGGAAGATGATATGTCACCATTTATTGATCAGAATTTTGAATTTTTTCTTTTCCTTAGATTTTACACTTTTACCTTCAAAATTTTCAATTTAGGTATTCCACAAAAAAATCATGTTTATCTCTTGCACCAAGTCTCTACTTCTCCATCGAAAATGATATTTGATACAAGGTATGTTGTTGTTTTTGTTCTCCTTCATGCTCTTTATAAATACTCTTTAGTTTATTTAGAAATTGCTAGAATATTATTGATTTATGAACTTTATTTTTTCAATATTTGCGAAAAATAGTTATGGTAATAGATTTTTTCCCTCTCTGGCCAAGAACAATTTTTTGGCATTTTTTCTATTTCCCCCATTTATATATGTGCTATGTTAAAAAAAACTCAAAAATCACTTCTTAACTCTCTTAATTATGATTAATTACATTGTATTTAAAAAATGTTAAATGAGGAAGACGTCTAGGGAAATGAATGATTAGAAGACCCAATGAATGATCAGAAGGCCCTGTTTTCCTATTTAAGGTATTTACACACAATAACTTTCAAAATTAAAGTGGAAAAAAAGAAGATAAATTAAATGTTACATGTTTTCTAACTCTTTGTCTTCTTGCAGTTCGTTCATATTTAATTCTATATGAGAAGAAGGTGAACACAGAATTGCATAACAACAACTACAAAGTATTTGAAACTGGATTCTACATGGAAACTGACAAACATAAAGAAACAAGACCGACTTCCTCGTCTTTTAAATGTGTTTCATGCATTATTCATCTCTGTAAGTTTAGAAGTTCAGCTAAAAAGAAAGTCATTTTTTTACAACAACTATATTGTATCATATAGAATTTAGTGTGGTAGCATAGTCATTAGGTGCTCCAATGCTCTAATTTTAATCACATATAATTGAGATTCAATACTAAACTTAACATCATTTGTTTGTGTGTAATTAAAGAGAATACTACTTAAATTTCATAAATATAAGAGGATTACGGCTTTCAATTATTTTATCTCATCTTTTATGAAGTTATATTCTCCTTCTTGACTTGGCATAACCATCCCAAAAAGATCATTATATGTATACCTTTCTTTCTAATCGTTTTCAATGGTGTTGCATCTTATAATTATACAATTTGTTAATAAGAAAAAGAAGTTCGGATTTAAGCAAAACAAATTATTTCATTTATCTCAACGTAATTTATAAAAGATCATTTTTAAATTTAAAATATCGCGTGAATCGCAGTTAACTTCACTAATTGGGTAAATATCACCAAACCAATGCAATTTACTATGGTTAAGCGATTTAATGAAGTGAACATATGCATTAATTAATCATAGTTAAGTAGTAGTTGTATATATTCAAAGACGTGACAGACATCCATTGGTATGGAGTAAAACATCCGATGTGGGTAAATTATTACCTAAAATTAGCTATGAATCAAAACTTAACACATAATGGTGCTGGGTGCATACCCCACGTGATCATCATAAAACAGAGGCTTTGTTTTAATAGCCGTCTTAAAGCAAGAGGATATGTTTTAATGCACAATCCATTCAAAGAAAGGCACTATTCTTCTCACAGCCAAAAGAAATTCACATTTCTCATATAGAAACCATACTAAGTAACTGTTAGTGTGCTCATCACTGCCAAGATATGTATATATATGAATGGTCCAAAAGACTTCTTTTAAGAGTATAACTCAAAGCAAATAAATGACACTATAATCAAGCTTCCGCTAGTTTTAATCGCGGGACAATGTTCATTGATTGGAGCTCCTGGATTAGGAGTTTGCATGCGTAAGGCAACTTCATCGTAGATATATTTTCCCCGTTCTTGCACATAGAACAAATGCCAGTCTTCAGCTTGTAGTTGTAATATCCCAATAAACCACATTTTCGGCAAACCTGAACCTCGAATGGATCGCTGGAAATCATTAAACGCTCGTATATCAACATGCTTGCACCGTATGCAATCAAGCAATCACGTTCCATTTCTCCCACACGTAAACCTCCATTTCTACTCCTCCCTTCGGTAGGTTGTCTTGTCATCATAACACGAGGCCCACTCCCGCGAGCATGCATTTTATCTAGCACCATGTGTTTCAGCTTTTGGTAGTATATTGGCCCCATGAAGATGTATGCTTGTAGTGGCATACCAGTAATACCTGAATAAATAAAATCCTTGCCGTTGTAGCTAAATCCATGCTTTACCAGAGTTTCACTGATAGCATCAACCGTGTCTGCATGACCACTGGGTTCTCCAAAAGCACTGCCGTAATGAAACCTACCACATGAAACTCCAGCTTTACTTCCGAGAAGCTCTATCATCTTTCCCACTGTCATTCGGCTTGGAAATCCGTGAGGATTCATAATAAGATCAGGGCAAATTCCACGTTCAGAGAATGGAAAATCTTCCTGTTGTACAATGGTGCCACAGACTCCTTTCTGCCCATGTCTACTGCTGAACTTGTCACCAATCTCAGGCCTGCGGGTATGACGGATCATAAATTTGATGCTTAAATTGTTGTTTTTATCAGAGTAAAGAGCCACTCTATCAATGACAGCTGTCTCCCCTTCAGGACCTTTATAAGTTTGTCTACTTGGCTTGTATGCACTATCTGGCAAGCCCATAGGAGACGTGACTGGTGTCCTCGTGACTGTAGGGGACTCCTTGTTGATATAGATATCATGAGGTCGAATAATTTCTCCTGGAGCAGCCATTCCATCATCATCCAGAATCTGCATCCTATCAGCTTCATATCCTTGACGCTGTGGTTTAATTATTCTATCTGATGTGCCATTCTCATACTTCTGACATATGGCTGAGTATTTTTTCATCACTATGCAACGCCCAAAACCTCGATCCAAAGAAGACTTGTTCATTACTATTGCATCCTCAATGTCATAACCACTATAACTCATCACAGCAACAGTGGCATTCTGACCGGCCCCTAGTTTATCATACCCAACCAGCTCGATCGTTCTTGTAGTCAGTAAAGGGCGTTGAGGATACACCAAAAGGTAGAGCAAACCGTCCATGCGATTCAACTGGTTATAGGCAATGTTTCCCATAGCTTGCTTACCCATAGCACACTGATAGGTATTCCTAGGGGACTGATTGTGATGAGGATAAGGTATCAAACCGGCACAAACACCTAAGATTGTGAAAGGCTCAATCTCAATATGTGTTGTCTCTGGTGTAGCCTCCTTTTCGTATAGAGAAATCTGAAAAACAGGCATTTCTGCAGTCAGTACTAATGTAATTAATACTCTAATCAATATTCTTAACATAAACTGCACTTTTCATTTGCTTGACACACACCAATGTGTTGTTCTCCTCGTTGACATCAAGATATTCTATCAAACCATCCCTTAGAAAGCTGTCGAAGTCGCGCACACCATCCTTCAAAAGAAAAATGAGATCAGATGTGGAACTGATATGAAAACATACAGCTCAGAAGTAAGATCCAGGTAAGATGAGTACCCTCAACTCTCTCATGTGGTGCTCCTTGATCCTGGAAACACCTTTGTCAGCAATGACAAGTGGACGACAAACACGACCACCATCTGAAGCAATGTAGACACAGCGCTGCAAAAGATTTCCTCCAACTTTATATATAATCATTCAAATCATACTAATTATTAACCAGAAAAGTTCAAATGATAAAAGTAAAGAGGGAAAATGTAAATATTTTGCTAACAGCGTCACTTGGGAGCAACGCTAACCAAAAACTATTAAAGATATAAGAATTGTCTATATGGGTCCTGATACAGAAGGAACAATTCCCTCCGAACTTGGAATATCTACAACAACAACAACATACCCAGTGTAATCCCACAAGTGGGGTCTGGGGAGGATAAGATGTATGCAGACCTTACCTCTACCTTTACGGGATAGAGAGGAACATGAAATATCTATAACAAAAAAAAGGGGCAGCCCGGTGCACTAAAGCTCCCGCTATGTGCGGGGTCCGGAGGAGGATAAGATGTATGCCGACTTACCTCTACCTTTACGGGATAGAGAGGAACATGGAATATCTATGTTTCTGAAAATTAACAGAATTTAACCAAATCCAAAGACATGGGATCCACGAACAATATGTGATAGGTACTTGAGGCCATTACATCAGAATGGTAGTTCAATCTTGCTGGCTCTTTGTTTTGAATTTTGTGGTTAATATCTAGTTTTATTTTCTTGTCCGAAAAAAAAAACATGGGATCTCCTATTCTCGAAAATATTTCACCAGTAGCTCGGTTTCAGCCTCTCAAATCTCAGTTGTCCCATTTTACAGTAAAACAAGCAAATGGAACCTTAGTGGAAGTCAAGTGATAAAATCAATTAGGACGACGATGCGAAAGAACCAACTGTCGAATTAGTGAATTACCTGCTTTTCATTCACAAAAATGCTTACAAACTCCCCAATTTTACCAGCCCTCCGTAGCTTCCTCATTGCATTAGCAAATCGCTGATTGAAAGAAGAGATTATTGGTGAAAGGTGAACAACAAGCCTATCTTCAGATGCAGAAATTTGAGAAATATATTTGTTCCACTTCGAACATACCTGTGGACTCTTGTGCTTGCCTAGAATAAGTCCATTTAATGTGATAAGATAGGAAGTTGGCATGTGAAGTTCTTCTGCAGAAAGTTGTTCCAAGTCCTCAACACCCAAGCAGTAGCACTGTTCCACCATGGAAAGTTCAGTTACATGTCACAGAAATGTAGGAACTTTACCAACTGAAACTAGCACAAACTGAAAAGTTGGATTTTGTTATCGCTATTAATGCAAAATACAACAAAATAGGAAGTTAACTATGTCTTAGATCAGGACTTTTTTGGTAACACTGTTCCTCCAAGTACTTGTGACCTCCCACCATCAATTGTACTGGGTAAGTCAGTCCATTAAGGCCTAAGGAGATGATAACAGTCTCAGTTTCTTTAAGATCACCTTTACGACATGACCCTTACCAACTCTTTACGGACTAAGAGTCAAATCATTTTATTTTTAAGCAAAAACTTCAGTTAACAGCCACATTCGTTCTTTTCTTTTTTTCAGATAAATAAGCAGACCCATTTGCACATTAAGTGCAACATGAGCAACTAAAAACATTACCTTAATACATGCAATTCTGCAGCAGGAAAAAAAGGGCAGCCCGGTGTGCACTAAGCTCCCGCTATGCGCAGGATCCGGGGAAGGGCCAGACCACAAGGGTCTACTTACGCAGCCTTACCCTACATTTCTGTCAAAAGCTGTTTCCACTGGTCAAACCTATGATCTCCTGGTCAAATGGCAGGATCTTTACCAGTTACGCCAATTCTGCAGTAGAATGTGGTGAAAATTGTTTGGATTGTTTCAGGATTTTCTGTATAGTAAATTGTTTGTCTGTTGTTTCTTTTTTTTTTGGGGGGGGGGGGGGGGCAGGTGTGCTCTCTTGTTTGTTGTATGGTGTAATTGGTAGTATACCAACAACACCTTCCAAGATCAATTTCTTTCTGTACACCAACTATTGGATACAGTTTTGATGTCCTCAATTCGGTGCAAGACGAGGTCTTTCTCATGGATTATAACAAAGTAAGGAAAAAGAAGAGTAAATAGCCTTCGATCACAAGAATGGAAAATTGTAGTATGGAGAGAGAAATAGAAGATCTTTTGAAAAGAAATGAGGTTCATTTTGTACATTTGAAGAATAGCTTCTTATCATTAATATCTTCTTGGTGTCCCCATGAGGTTCCTATTTATATTGAAGGATGTGTGCCTTTTGAAGAGAACCGTTTATTTTTGTAGGTTCTCTATCTTCGGTATACTTGTATATTAGAGCTTTTTCATCATTAATGAAATTTAACTTAATTGATCAAAAAAACAAGAATGGGAAAATTGTAATAACTGTGTGAACCAGTAGCTATTTCACTTCCTCTGCATATCAGTAAAAGTCAACATACTCTGTTGAGCCCATCAGAATATAAAAGAACTACTTCTACCCAGAATAAGTGCACCAATGAATTAAGAAGACCAGCGTGCAGTAAGGAAGGTATGATTCTCCACATTCCTCACTATCCATTTCAGTCCATTTAGATCTGTCACGTTCCAATATTCAAGACTATAAATTCTCAACAATTCTACTAGCATACAATTCCGAATTATCAATATCATAGTACCAAAATAATCCCTAAATAAGATATAGGCCAATAAAAGATGCAAAACCTGTGATACCAACAAGTTTCACCATGTTGATCCTAAGCGCAAAACAATAACATACAGCAATGATATGGAAAATACAAAGATATGTGAAATCAACACACAGAAAAAGATTACAATTTGCAAATTGCATTTCGGAAATTACAATCCCATCAACTCCCTGTGGACAAATTTTCAACAAGTAACAAGCTCGTAGTCACATAGAAGAAATCATCATCCCCGTGTTTTTTTTTGATTAATTTTTTCTTATCAGATTAGGGAAATAATCAGGGCTAAGATAAGAAGAATTAGATTTGTATACTATGTGTAGATTGCACATGAGAATAATCCCAAATATTATGCCATAATTAGAAATCCTAAGGATAAAACTTTGCATATCCTCATCTAGAAATCCTACATAAGGAGCTGTCTTTATGTTGTTATCACCAGTTCAATAAGAGTTTAATTCTATCACTTGTTCCTCCTAGAAAAAACAAACTAATAAGCCACATTCAACAGGTAGATTAGTTTAATTTAAAAAATTTATGCAATAATACGGCCAAAACATTGGGATCAAAAGATTAACAAGGATATGAACAATCACATTCCTGTGCTTTTGTAAAAGCTCAGAGTTAAGATATAAACAAACAAAAATCCAGGATATTACATGTCCAACTTTATTACACATAAAGACCAGGCGGGAGAAACATAAATAATAGAGACTGTACCAGAGACATAATAGGGCGCTCATCCTCATCTGTCGTCACGTGAGTCATCAAGGCCAAGTTTTTCACCAATCCACAAGCTTCACCTTCTGGGGTGTCACAAGGGCAAAGCATGCCAAACTGGCTAGGTTGCAGTGCTCTAGGACCACTAACTTTTCTAGACTTTTCGAATTGTGGTGAGATCTTTGTCATGTGACCCAATGATCCAATGTATGATAACCTAGCAACAACCTGAGTCATGCCTTTCCTGTGCATCCTAAATCGTTTAACATCCCAGTTGCCTGTAGATAGGGTTCTCTCCAGGCCCACAGTAATACTATCTTTGACTATGTATTGAGAAATGTCCAAACGGCTGGAGCGACTGGGCCTGGCTAGAAGAGTATCGACCGTCCTCTTAGCTTCATCATTCATCGTCTTGAACAAATCCTCAAAAAGGAGAGATAATAGCTGACCAGAGAGCTCCAATCGTTTGTTCCCCACATAGTCCTTGTCATCCATTGCATCCTTGTTTAAGATTGCTTCCATCATGCGCCTCATCATTACTGCAACATATATGCATTTTTTACGGAAATTATGCTGATGGATGGGAACATTTGCAAGAAATATGTCACGTAGAATACTTAAAGCTCGGGTTCCCTTCTCAACTGGACCAGTAGACCATGAAGGCATTTTAAGCATCTTGTCACTCTCGAGGAACTCCAAAGCTTGATGTTGTGTATACAACTTGAGATCTGCACACTCCTCGATTGATGGCAAAAGCAGAGAACTAAACCGAGGATCTCTTCCTATCATTTGCACAACCTCTTGATCGCTCTCCATACCCATGGCTTTCATAACAACCATTATGGGGACCTTGGTTTTGAACATATTCAACTCTAAGTATATCTTTTCTTTATCCATTTTTATAATTGTTTTACTTTTTGTTTTTTCTGTGCTGCTGGTAACAGATGCTTGTACACAACCTTTTTTATCTGTATCGATGATTATCCTGTTCTTCGAGAGCTGCTCTTGAATTAAAATTACCTTCTCAGTGCCTTTGATTACAAAATATCCTCCCGGATCAAGTGGGCATTCTCCAAGTCTTGCTAGTTCGTCTTCATCTTTTCCATATAGCACACAACAACTGCTTCTTAGCATAATTGGCATCCTTCCAATGATAACATTCTTCTTTGTTGACACTGATGTCTGCCCATGACTTCCCGTTGTGTACTCGATGCTGACATAAATTGGAGCCGCATAGGTAAGGTCAGATAGACGGCACTTTTGTGGACATAGTTTCTCAGTTACAGCATCAAAAATCATCGATGGTTCCCCAATGTGGACATCCCTGTACCTAAGATAAATATTGGGGTCCAACGTCGATCTAATCTCCTGATTCGCTCGGACAATCTTCTTTATTTCCGTCCTGATGAAATAATTGAACGAATCCAAGTGTTGCTTCACCAATCCTCTCACCTTTAGGAATTCTGGAACAAGCTGATACTTGTCCACCAAATTCTTAATGGGAGAAGCAAGGTGTTGCTTGTCAATTCCGTGGCTCGCATAGTCTGCTGTATTAGACATGGTAGAATCATAACCCATACCTGCTGCCAAACAATTTTTCAGCAGAACAAAACCAGAAACAATGAGATTGTAGCAGCAGTAAGGACGGGAGTGGAAACAATACAAGATGATTTTTTTTCCCCTGCCACAACAAGGTATAGAGCACGATTAGTCGGAGGCTAATTCAAGAGCAATTACACACAAATATACAAGTTGAAGTATTAACCATCACTATCAGCTTGTATCCAGAAAGAAAGATGCAGGTATACACGAGTACAAGTGGCATTTTCCTTACAAATTTCTTCTTTATTACAACCACATTTCAAGATTAATTTTTCATAGCTGACCATTCCAACACAGTACCATTTAGGGTGTGTTTGGTATGGAGGAAAACATTTTCTCCAATTTTCCCATATTTGGTTTACCAAATTTTTCGAAAACATTTTCCCTAGGAAAACAAGTTGCTCAAAAATGAGGAAACTATATCTCATCTCCAACACAATTAAAGCATTAATAAAATTGAAAAATTGGAAATCAAAGCCTTAAACTGTTAAGCAGCTGAAATAAAAGGAAACTATATCTTACAATTTGGAGCCCTTATTTTATTATTCTAAATAAAAGAATTTTCTACATGTTTAAATGAGATATCAAAACCCTAATAAACTCAAAAGTAAAGGGGAAGAGATGCTTACAATTTAAACCCCAAATTTTAAGGCCAATGCTATTTTCAGAGGTTAGTTCGAAGGGTTTAATGGAACCCAGCCAAAGTGAAGGCAAAAAGAGTGGAGAGTTTTTCAACTTTTTTTTTTTTTTGCCAAAAAAATATAAGGAAGGATTAAAATAATTCTTAGGCCATTAACCATCAAAGCGGTTGAAAATTAAGTATTTTACTAAACAATAAAAGTATCTTTGCCAATTTAATAATACTTCTACTTTATTATATTAAAATATGATACAAGAAAAACTCATGATTAAAAATTTACGGACAATTAAGCACTATTGAGATTATAACGTGGGAATTATAGTGCAAGGATTAAATAATGACGAAATTATTTGTTTGATAGATTAAAAAAGTGACATACAAGGTATAAGATAAAACACGAGATAAAATTTGGATAAACTTTTATTTTCAATTTTATCCTTAAATGTTTTTAAAGAAATTTGAAAGAAGAGTTTGGAGAAGGACATCATTATAATTTTTTATTCCCATGACTAATTTGGTCTTCCATGTCTATGAAACTTCAGAGACAACATGAGAACATGAGTCCCAATGAGATGCTCGAACACTTGGAGAGTCTCTATGACTCACAATCCCAGACTATGGAATATGAGTTACTGATAGAATTGTTTAAGTGTAAGCTCAATGAAGGGGTCAGGTCTCGCAGCATGTGTTGAAGATGATAGGGCTGATAGAGAGACTTGCTTCAATCGGAACGAAGCTGCAAAAGAATATCGCTACCACCCTCATCCTGAACTCTCTCCCTCGTTCCTTTGAAAACTTCATACTGAATTACAATATGAATGGAACGAAGGCGAGTCTGTCGGAGCTGCACAACATGCTCAAGACCTTTGAGTCTTCCACTTCCAAAGACAAAGTTGTGATCATGGTAAGCTCTACTAGACTACCCAAGCCGAAAGGAATGGCAGAAGAAGAAGGGCAAAGCAATCGCTGCGCCCTCAGCTATGAAGCCTAAGGGAGGTGTGAAGAAGAAGAAGGTGAATCCGGCTAAGGATGTATGCCTCAACTGCAACAAGAAGGAGCATTGGAAGAAGGACTGCACTGCACTAGGAGGAGGAAAAGCACCAGGTGTTTCTACCTCTGGTGGACAAGGTATGTACGTCATTGAAATAAATATGTCTATAAATAACTCTCATTCCTGGGTATTGGATACCGCTTGTGGCTCACACATTTGTACCAATGTGCAGGGGCTAACTGATAGCAGGAATGTTGGACCAAAAGAGGTGGACCTACACGTTGGAAATGGAGCACGAGTGGATGCTGAGCGCGTAGGAACTTATAGATTAAATTTGCCTTCTGGCTATTGTCTAGTGTTAAATGATTGTTACTATGTACCCTCGTTAACGAGGAATATCATTTCTATCCATGTTTTGGACATGAAGGGTTTTTCCTCCTATATTTATAATGGCAATCAAGTACTGTCTTTTGATAATGTTATATATGGAACTGCTCCTCTTGTGAATGGATTATATACACTGAAATGTAGTCGAGAAATATTCAATGTACAAAATAAATTAGCTAAGATAAGTAATAGAAACTCTACCTACATATGGCATTGTAGACTTGGTCATATCAACGAATCAAGGATAGCAAGGTTGAGGAAGTTAGTCTACCTCGAACCATTTGACTTGGAGTCTTATAGTAACTGTGAATCTTGCTTGAGAGGAAAGATGACCAATAAGCCACTTTCTGGGAAAGGTGTGCGAGCCAAGGAGGTGCTTGAGTTGGTCCATATTGATGTATGTGGGCCATTTTTGACTCAAGCTAAAGGAGGTTTTCCATACTTCATCACTTTTACTGACGACTTCACAAGGTATGGATATGTGTATCTTATGAGACATAAATCCGAGTCTTTTGAGAAGTTCAAAGACTACAAGTCGGAAGTAGATAAGCAACTTGCAACAGGTATCAAGACCCTTCGATCAGATCGAGGAGGTGAATACTTGAGCAAGGATTTTCTAGATTACTTAAAGCTACATGGAGTCCAATCAGAGTGGACACCTCCTGGAACACCACAGATGAATGGTGTTGCCGAAAGGAGAAACCGAACCTTATTAGATATGGTTCGATCCATTATGAGCTTCTCAGCTCTACCGACATACTTTTGGGGACATGCTATACAAACCTCAATATATGTTCTGAACAGGGTTTCTTCCAAGTCAGTAGAAAAGACACCCTATGAGATATGGTGTGGCAAGAAGCGAACTCTTAAACATATGAGACACTGGGGGTGCCATGCATATGTTAAGAAGATGTTCACTGACAAGTTGGAATCCAAAAGTGAGAAATGTTACTTCGTGGGTATCCAAAGGAAACTAAGGGTTACTACTTCTATCTTCCTGGAGAACGTAAGGTCATTGTTTCCAGGAACGCAACTTTCCTTGAAGAAGAATATGTCTACAAGGAACATAGTTGCACAAAGATAGAACTTGAAGAAATTCAAGAACCGCAAGATAACATAGATGTTGAATCCTTGCCGAATGACCAAGGTAAGAATTCAGTGGGAGTATTTGGCGAAGATTGGATACTTCAAGTACGCCCTTCGGCCAGTGGGAGTGTTATGAGGAACAATACAAAAATGCAAGATCCTCCTACACAACCTTTGGGAGTAGATGCAATGGTTGCACCTCCTCCCATTCAGGAAATACATGAAAATGATATTCATAAAAGCTCTCAAGTTAGTGGATTATCCAACACACAAGAACCCTCTCACAGTCAGAACATACCAAGCACTAAACTGTAAAACAATCAACTCCGTAGATCCACTAGGACTCATCGTCCTCCTGAAAAACTAAATCTACTTGTGGAAACACACAGTGAGATAGATATTTCCGATAACGATGAGTCTACAACCTATAGCGAAGCAATGTTGGACATTGATTCGAAGAGATGGCAAGAAGCCATGAAATTCGAGATAGAATCTATGTATATCAATCAAGTGTGGAACTTGGTTGATTTGCCATCTGGGGTTACAATACAATACAATACAATACAATACAATACAATACAATACAATACAATACAATACAATACAATACAATATAATACAATACAATACAATACAATACAATACAATACAATACAATACAATACAATACAATACAATACAATACAATACAATACAATACAATACAATACAATACAATACAATACAATACAATACAATACAATACAATACAATACAATACAATACAATAGGTAACAACCATCCAAACAAGCTGTAAATCAAATGTGGGGTTTCTTTGATGTGTAAAGCTGGTTTCGTAAAATTTAAACTTGAAATTAATTTGAGGAATTCTGTTAAAATGTTACTAATTTTGAATAATTATTGGAACTATAACTATAATACATTTGTTTTCTTGCCATTGTTTAATAAAAACCCAAATAATGTAGGAATAGTGGTTGTAGTTGCTTTTAATATCACGGGAGAGACAATAATAATTGTTAAGATAATTATGGTAATCCCATAATTATCTTAAATCATCATTAATCATGAATATTATAATATCTTAATTTAAGATTGTAATCACATTAGTTAGATGATTGTAAATTAATATCATCTAATTTAGGCGAATTAGATAGATCTTCCGTAATTCTATTAGGATACCTTTGTATATATATTTTACCATTGGAATAAAATCACTCAAGGAATCAATTTTCCTCCTGGTATCAAGAGCCAAAAATATTTTGCCCTAAAAACTTTTCCCTCACCTTTCTTAGCTGATTTTTTCCTTGTTTTTTCGGCCAACACATAACCAAACCCTAGGGTTTTCTAAAAACCCTAATACTAAACCACTTCAACCCAAACCCTAAGCTACAACCCCCCTCCCGTCAACCCTAATTTTTTCTCTCTTTCTCCCTTTTCACAAACCCTAGCTGACACTTGGGGTTCTCCAAGTTAATTCCACCAAACACAAAACACTATTATCTTCTTCTTTTGGTCTTGTTTTGTTTGTTGTGTGGAGAAACTATGGTCGAAAAACAAAACTTCCATCATGCTCTTGCCGTAAATAACGTCAAGAACTTTATTTTCATAACACTTGAAATGGAAAAAGGGCAATACACCTCTTGGGCGAAATTGTTCAAAATTCATTGCCGCGCTTATGAGGTAATAGACCATATCATCCCTTCCGAGTCATCATCGGACACCCCTGCGATGGACAAAAAGCTATGGTCCCATTTAGATGTTATAGTTCTTAAATGGATTTATGGCACTATATCAAACGACCTTTTACATACCATACTAGAGCCGAACTCTACGGCTTAACAGGCGTGTGAACGTTTACAAAATATATTTTAAGATAACAAACTTTCTAGGGTTGTAGATCTTGAACACCAATTTACTAATGTTAAATTGGATGATTTCTCCAACGTTTTCGCCTATTGTCAAGAATTGAAGGTGCTCGCAGACCAACTATCAAACGTTGGTTCACCGATAACAAATCAACGGTTGGTTCTTCAGTTGATTGCAGGGTTGAATAAACAGTATGATGGAGTTGCTACATTCATTCAGCAGAGTAATCAGTTGCCTCTTTTCTATGAGGCACGTTCGAGGTAGATTCTCGAGGAAATACGGAAAGCAAAACAGGCATCCTTTAGAGTAGTCACCGCCGGAACTACTCTCGTCTCCACCAATTCATTTTTCGCGGATTTTCAGCCACAAAATTCCAGTTCAGGTGGAAATGAAAATTGCAACAATAATGATAAAAAACGGGGTTCAAACCGTAATAATAACAAAGGAAAAAATACTTGTGGAAAGGGATGAGGTAGGGGAGACGACCAACCAGTCGGCGGCAGCAACCAGTCCGGGCAGTGGCGGCCCAACCAGCAAGTCAAAAACCAGTGGGGGGCAGTATCCACCGTGGGCCTGGCCCCACAGTGGGATCCCCCGACATGGCCATACCCAACTTCATCATGGGCCAGACCCTCATCTTCAAACCGACAGCCCGAAATTCTAGGTTCTCATCCACAACATGCATTTGCAGCCCAGACACAATCTTTTGTAGGCTATGCTCCCACTGATATTGAACAAACCATGAACAACATGAATCTGAATGTTCCATATGAGTCGTGGTATATGGACACAGGGACAGCATCTCACATGACGGCATTTCAAGGTAATCTCTCGTCTTATTTTAATATGAGCTGTAATAAAAATATTGTTGTCGGCAGTGGGCAAGAAATTCAAATCTGTGGTATTGGTCAAGTAAAACTACCCCATCCACACCCACCATTATATTTGAAGAACGCCTTACATGCACCAAAACTGATTAAAAACTTGATATATGTTCGACATTTTACAATTGACAACAATGTTTTTGTGAATTTTGATCCGGTCGGTTTTTCTGTGAAGGATTTTCATACGGGGATGCCACTAATGAGATGTAATAGCACGGGGGACATGTATCCCATCACCACTGTTTTCAACAATCGCATGACCAAACCATCAACCTTTGCAGCTATTTCTCCTAACTAATGTGATTACAATCCTAAATTAAGATATTACAATATTCATGATTAATGATGATTTGAGATAATAGAATGAAAAACATCCTAAGATCACTAATTTCCTTTTTTGAGTATGACAATTGACATTTGAAATAAAAGGTGGATTCAAAATTTAAAATTTATGAATTTTTATAGTGACCTTAAGTTAATATAAATAGATTTATATTCATTTAGTGAATCTTTTAATACATATATATGAGATGTACAAAAGCTCTGAATTTATGTGAACTCGTATATTATATGCTAGCTCCCCTACCGTCTAAATTGACCAAAAAAATTATAAGCTTGCATTTTTTATCTAAGAATTTAATTTTTATGTACTGATAATATAAAACTTTAAAGAATGATTGCATGTAATCGTCTGTATCTAATAAGTGGATCGGACATAGTGATATGCAAAATAAGATAGAGTAAAACATGTCAAAATACACTAATAATGTATAATTTAAGATAAGGTGTCATCAGAGGCAGAGCTATCCTTGTGTAAAGAACATCAATTGATATATTTTTGCCGGAAATTAAGTTGTAGATAAATCAAAAATAATTTTGTATGTATATATACTTATATGTGAAATCTTCTTGACACGTTGTATAAATTAAATATTTAATTTCTTTACATTTGGACTCTTCTAAGTAAAATTTTGACGCTGCCACTGAATACAATATGTTAAAAAATACACTGATTGTGCAAAAGTTTACACACAAGCAATATACATAAGTTAAATCCTTTCCCTATATATTGAGTGCTTAGGTCTCTGTCTAGCTATTAAGCAAAGTTAATAATTACCTTATCTTCAAGAAAACCAAACAAAAATGTTTTCGTTTTCTCAGTAATGTGCACTTTGCTTTGTTATTTTCAGTTTTTTCTCCAAATCAAATGCTGAGTTGAATGCCAATTATTATTCACATTGCATTGGCTAATCTTGATCTTACAACTCCAAATAAATTCGACAACAATTATTTTGCAAATTTGCAAAATAACAAAGGACTTTTGACGTCAGATCAAGAGTTATTTTCAGCATCAACAGTCTCCAATATTGTTAACACATTTAGCAGGGATCAAAATGTTTTTTTCCAGAGCTTTGTGCAGTCAATGATTAATATGGGGAATATTAGTCCATTAACAGGGACTAAAGGAGAAATTAGATCAGATTGTAAGAGAGTCAATTAGAGGAAGTCTTATTTGTTTAGATTAATTATTATTAGTGCAATTTTGATATTTTCATGTATGGATAAGTTCTCTATAAAGATTGTACTCCCTCATTATTCATCTTGTGTAACAGTATTAATATTTGAGGACAGGCCATGCGTGATTTAAATTTGATGAATTTGGTTTTTATGTTATTACCGCCGAACCTATTACATTTTTGGAATTATATATTTATAATCTCAAAAATATTAAAATTTTAGTAATTTTTCAAATATATATCCCGGTGTCGTATTGAAAACATTAGGTTCAGTTGAATCCAATAATTTCTTCACCCAATTTACGTAAATTCTCTTTTTTAAGCCATTATTTAATTTTGTCCCTACTTTTAAAAGTTGTGCAAATACAATCTTAGAAAAATTACTCTTCTAAACAACATTAGACTCGAATCTAATATTTGTTCATATATCACTCAACTTTACAGACAAAATATTAGAATATCGTATAACGTATGCAATAACTTATAATTTAATATTCTCTCATAAAATTTATAGTTTGTTAAAAAAAAAACTGTAATCTAAAAAATTTATAAGTTCCAAAAATTTAGAAAAAATGATCATTTACTAACCATCGCAAAAAGGGACCACCAAAGAAGATTTTACAATTTCGTCAATTGGACTATGTACCACTGATCTGAAGCCCAATAATTGGGAGCTTAGCAGCTTCATGCATCTTATAGTTTTCCAAGTTATTGTGGGTCAACGTCTGTACAAAACCATATGACAAAGACACTTTGCACAATTAATCTTTGTCATAAAAGGGAAAATGATGTATTAAGTATAATTTTTTTCTTCATTTTAAGTTTGACTCATACTATAACTTTATATTTCAAGGTGAGACTAAGAAGTTTGAACCCTCATCTTTCCATTCACAAAAAATGGCGGAATCAGAATTTTTACTAAGGGATTCAAAAATATAAAGAAATAAATACACAAAAAAACTAAGGGAGTTCAACGTCTACTAAATATACATAAAAATATTTTTTTAACTCTTACTAGCTTCCGCCCTCTTCACAAATAGTCAATACTATCACTAAGCTTGATTTTGTCCCACATTCTTGTTTTGATATCATTTACATTTTACACTTGAAAAGTTTTTGATAAAAATGAGGCTTGAGTCTATACAAGGAGTTTTTTTGGGCAAAATAATTCAAATATATTATTAATATGATGTGATATTATTCGTTTTGGGTCAAGTTTATACTATTTTTTTAAAGGTCTTTTCTTTTCCGCTATAACAATATGAAATTTCGTTCGCACACCCAAAAATTTCCACCTCGAACTAAGTTCCATGTGCTCTTTACCATTGTTTGTGGATGTGGAGATTTATTGTCTGTCACACTCATATCTTGAGTATTTATCGTCAACAAAGCCCACTAAGGGAGGTTGACATTCCGAAGTCAAGTGGGCTTTTCTCACACCGCATGGGTCCTTTCCTGTGCATATGTAAGAAGCTCTTATTTGGATCTTCCTAATCTAGATGATTTTCACGCCAAACTTCCTTTCTTTCGGGCAAGTCCAATTACAAAGAAAAGAGAAGGTTGATCCCGTCCCACGGGTTAGGTGCTTAGTTGAAGGTGAAAGTCTAACGCTTACTAAGGCAACTTTGGATTTTTTTTGCATATGCATCTCAATTAAAGCTAGTTATAAACCGGCCCGTATATAAGCAAAGGCAGTAAGTCAATCCACGCTATCACTTCGGGCAAAGACAATAAGTTGAACTCCACCCCATCACTTTACCATCTTCATACTAATCTAGTCAAGTCATTTGCTCTAATATCAATTATTAACCTAAAACAACTTAAATATATTCTTAACATAATTATGTGATATTCGTTCCGAGTTAACTTGTATGATTTTCTTCAAAAGACCTCATGCCATTAAAATATTCTTACACTTTATTATATATAACTTTTTTCATTCTCGCGGCCTATATAAGACTTTGTTCGCTCACTCAACATTTTGCTTTTATCTTTTTGCGGAGGAACAATTCAAAGACGTATGAAAAATTAAGGAAAAAATGGGACCCACTTGCCTATGTGGATGATGCCATGGCATGAATTGGGACCCATACATACCCTTTGGAAAGTGAGAAAATTACCAAAAATTGCGTACGTGCAAGGAAAATTCTCCCTTTCCTCTGTATCTGAGCTGGTTCTCTCAACTTTCTCGGGTCAAAATTAAACCCGATTTATTATTACACACACTCCCCTTTTCTTATAGCTTTTCTCTTAGTGGACCAGATCCCTAATTCACTCAAACATGACAAATCCACTTAAAATTGCTCTAATTACATAGCAATTATAGCAAATTATGTTCATTTCTTTCATCAAAATTCAATCTTGGTAACTCAAAGTCTTTCTTTATCTCTAATTTTGTTAACTTTCTTGATTTTTTGCAAAACCCTAAATTAAATTGATTTAATTATGGGTTATAAATTGTGGGTTTTCATCTAGGTTCATAATCTTTATGACCCTTTTCATTTTTTTCGTTAAATTGTGATAAATTGTTGGGTTTTTCGTGTTTAAACGTGATTTGCCCAAAAACGATTACACCTTTATTAGTATTGTTGGTCTACTTGTTCTTGATTTTGATTTCCTGTTTTAATAAATTATTTGGGTTTTTTAATTTATAGAAATTAGGGTTTCTGCTCAAAATTAGCTGCTTTAATTTGGGTTTGATTTATTGTAAGTGGAATAGTAGTAGATGTGATTTGCCCAAAAAAGATTGCACCTTTATTAGAATTGTTGGTCTACTTGTTCTTGATTTTGATTTATTGTTTTTATAAATAATTTGTTTTTTTAATCTATAGAAATTAGGGTTTCTGCTCAAAATTGGGTTCATGAATTTGGGTTTTGATTGTTCTTGAGTGGAATAGTAGTAGAAGTTATTGGATGGATGTGAAGATTGAAGGTTTTAGATAAAAGGGTATCTTGATTTTCATTTGGTATAGTGGGAAAGCTTGAGTCTTTGGAGCTTCTTGTATTTGTTTTGTATTGGTTGGATGGACATGGGGGATAGTACACCGAATACGATGAATCTTGATCTGAATTTGGGACCTGTTGAAAGTCCTACTGATGATTCTGAGTCTGTTCCAGCGTCATTTCCGATTGAGGATATGAATTTAGAGGACTTGTTAGATGGTTATCGGTTTAGGGAAGTTGTTAGGCAGAGGAGGAGTAGATGGCGGTCAGCCTTGAGAAACATTCCGGTCCCTGCAGAAGCTAGAAATATCGCGATGGAATTCATTGGTATGAGTGAATCACAAACAAGTGATGTTGATGTTGTTCCCGAGGAGAGACCCTCCGAGGTGTCTAATACATGTGATAATAATAATGGGTATTTGCATGATGAGATTTTGGGGAAGAAGGAAGACAATGAAAAGGGTAATAGTGAGGAAGGGGGAAGCTTTTTCGATTGCAATATATGTCTAGACTTGTCCAAAGAACCTGTTGTGACTTGTTGCGGTCACTTGTTTTGTTGGCCGTGTCTTTATCGATGGTTACATCTCCATTCGGATGCAAAGGAGTGCCCTGTTTGTAAAGGGGAAGTGACTATGAAGAATGTAATCCCGATTTACGGCCGTGGAACTAATGTACGGGAACCTGAAGAGGATTCGAATCTGAAAATCCCTCATAGGCCTCAAGCAAGGCGTGTCGAAAGCTGGAGGCAAACAATTCAAAGGACAGCATTTACCATTCCAATGGAAGAAATGATTCGTCGTCTTGGCAGTAGATTTGATTTGTCTCAGCTGCAGCAGAATAATCCGGAAGGTTCTCATGAATTACCCGAGCGAAGCAGCTCGCTTCTCAACCGTATTCTTACTTCCAGAGGACTGCGCAGAGAACAGAATCCCGTGCTGCCTTCGGATGATGTAGTTGACTTGACACAGACCAGTCCGACTAACTCGGACGTGTGGGAAAGCCGTCGTCTTTCCTCTCTGTTACTCCGTAGATCGAATTCACATCGAGCAGCTAATTATGCTAATATTGCTTCTGCCTTTGGTTCTGGTGGAAGGCTGGTTGAACCATACTTCCGTAGTAATACTGTGGAGAGGAATCAGGAGCAGCAGCCTTTACCAGTTGATGATAGAGATTCTGTTTCGAGTATTGCTGCTGTTATACACTCTGAGAGTCAAACCGTGGATACTGCTGCTGAAATAGATTCTAGGGTTTCCCTTTCTACATCGTCTTCCAGAAGAAGAAATGATGCTTCCAGAATTTCAGATGTGGATAGTGGAGATTCACGTGCACCTAGGAGGAGGAGGCTAAACTGATTTATGTTCATCTTATCATGTTCGGTCTCCCAAGCACAACCCCCTGCTTTCCCATGTGTTGCATTGATATTTCTGAGCTTTTTCTATAGGCATATCGGTGGGAAATGTACTCTTTTCCTTGAGTTTCATAATACCTTTTCCAGTTTGCTGCTTAGTCTTCCACCATTAGTTCCCCTATTCGGCTGGTCCAAGCTTTTAAGTTGCAAGTCATATGAAGAAAAAGAAACTTGTTTAAATAATCGCGCGAATTTGTCTTTAACCCTTTGTAAATAACCATGCAAATGGTAATTCTATTGGTATACCTGCTTTTGATGTCCTCAATAAATTGAATTTTGTTCCGTATGATTCTTTCCAGTGTCTTACTTGGTTTGGTGTTTCTGTGAGCATTAAAGTGGTGCAAGCACCTATTATCATTGTGGCTGCACACAGTACTAGATTGTACTTATGGAGATAGCAGACATTATCTTATCTCCTGATACTCCCTTTTTCCAATATTTGGGAATCAATGTTAGTAATTGCCATTCAAATTCTCTGGTTATTGGTAGTGATAATGTTTTTGGATGTTACTAGCTTAAGGATAACTCATCAGGTGTATTTTGAAGTTAACTCCTTTCATTAGTACAGTAAACTGTTTATATTCTTCGATAATTGAGGAAGTCTTCTATGCAGTTCTGCATTCCATAGTCTGTGTTGCTTGGACTCTTCAAAAATACCGCTAGATGTGTGTCGGATCCTTCAAAAGTAGTGCATTTTTGGAGGATCCGACACGTGTACTGCAACAGTTTTGGAGTGTCTTGAGCAACATAGCTCATAGTATAGAGTTTTTGGACTTTAGAACAAAAACTATGCCTTAGTCTCAAATAAGTCAGGATCGGCTATATGAATCTTTACTGCTTCATTTCAGCTCAACTCGTGTCAAGTTTTTGGACTTTGACTGAACAAATTTATCTAAGATGTGAACAACATTCATTTGCTTCTTTGTTTCAGAAGCTCTGTCATCTTGCATTGTTGAGTACCAAGTTTATTGCAAAATACCATGTTCTCTGCCTTAAATCTTTGTTTGTTTCATGCTCTTTTGTTGATCTCAAATGGTTACGTGAAGCTGTTCCTTATTTGTTTCTTATAGGCTTGCTTGAATTGAGAAAAGCATTTTAGAAGCTTCAATTCATGTGAGTAAGAAGGTGCATTTCTAGACATTTGATCTGTGAATACCAATAAGGGTATTCTTGATGTTTCTTTTTCTTTCTGTGCTTCTTGTTCATTTACTCAAAAAAAATCTTTTCTGATGAAGAAAAAGTTTCTTTTTTGAAGTGTTGTACTAAATGGTACTCCTATTAGCTTGTGAGTTTGATGATATCTTCCAATATAACTGGTTTCTTTCATTCTAGATGTTTGTCATAAGCTATGCTAATTCTTGTTCACTCATGGGACATTGATCAAATTATGATAACAATTGTTGGATCATGCTTTTTAGTCTTCGAAGATCCTCATTTATTAAGTTCCAACAAAGAGTGGGCTTGAAAGAACCTCCTTTATGAGACTATGCAGTTTGAAAGACGTTATAGGAGGCTGCCCCCATTGGAGTTATAGACCATTTGTGATCTTGGATTACTGGCCAATCAAATATGTACATTTTTTTTCTTTTAATAGTAATGGTTTGTCTGAACTCTGAACTGACTTGTATGTATCTCGAATATCATATTATCGATTGCATGTTATTTTCTACAAGCACTAACATGGGATAAATTTACCACCGAATCAAAATAGATGAGAAGAATTCATCTAGTGTCGTCTTCAATCATTAGCCGTAAACAGATGAGTAATTGTTCAATATTAGTTCTTTTACAAGAATTCTCTTTTTTGTTTTGTTTTTATTTCATATAAATGTTATGCCATGATGGAGGGGAGAAGAGAAGGATCGACAAACTTCTAGACTGACAAACTTTTAAAGAAGGTGCACGTGTTACACCTTGGGTGAATCTCACATCGGAATGTGAGAGAAAAGTGAAGAGTTTTATAAGCAAAGCACAAGTTAATGCGATACACTCGATTTTCTGTTCGATCATGGCATAACTCGAGGGACAAATTCATGAGGTTGTTGGCCAAATCGGATAATATGTGTCATGGACTTGAATTTCATGATAAATGTGGTATCAGAGCCTAATGTTTCTTCAATATGGTCATGGGACAAAATTCTGCGAGGATACTGAGTGTACCAAAGAGGGGTGTATGTGACGCATGTGACAAAAGACAAGCTGACGAGGGTTGGTTAGAGAGAAGGACCGACAAACCTCTAGGCTGGAAAACTTCCGAATGAGGGGTTCATGTTACATCTTAGGAATTTCATATTAGAACATGAGAGGAAAATGAAGAGTTCTATAAGATATAACACAAGTTAACATGGTACATGCACTTTTGGACTCGATGATAGCATAAACCAAGAGACAAATATGTGAAGTTTATCAAGTTAAAACGGACAATATGTGTCATGAACTTGGATCATAACAATTTTAGTCCAAAAAAAATAATACAGAGAAATGAGATGTTTGATAGTCACAGACACGTAATCTAAGCTAGATTTATGACCAATTATCCGCATTAAAGTGCATGGTCCCCTGTGAACTAATCAAATTCAAATTGAACAATTGGACCACTCCTTCTAAACTTGTTGAAGACAACCCATAAATGGCTCCATACCAAATGCAAGGCTTACTCCCTATTCACCCATTTGGTCCAAAACACATAACATTAAAATGTAAAAGAGTTTAGATCTCCATAGAAAGTTCTCAAAATTCAAAGATGGGAAACAAACTCATTATATCATGACCCTTCAAGTACCCAGCCTTTCATAACGTAGAAATTTAACACACCACATAATTAACACAAATCTTGAACCACATAAAACATAATAGTTGAAAGTTTTAAATTCTATACGCGAATGTTTACACGGACAGTACGATAAATTTGCTATAACATGTTACTATTCTAATTTCAAGTTATTGTATCAGGTTTATTATAAAGTGTTACATGTTGTACATGTCAATTTAACCTAATAGTATGAAAAATCTATAACCTGAAACTGAGGATATATATTAACTAATCAATGGTTAAATGAAAGAAGTTTATGTACGAATGCATATCAAATGTCTATTGGTTTGATGTAAACATTCGATATCGATAAGTTTTTAGCATAAGACTAAGTCACTTTCTTTTTGTTGGAAATTTTACTAATGTGGGATTGAGTTTATCCCATCTTTGATGACTTAAACACGCGGTCCCCGCATGTCGGAAACCTTATTTCTTCTCACATGCCTAATCTACCAAGTGAGTAGATGATGTTAGTGCCAAGTATCGTCAAATTTTGTTAAAAATGAAAGAAATTTTGGTACACGAAGTAAGGTGTTTAAGACATGAAAAGATGGAGGTCTTTGGCCAAAATGACAAATCTCCCCCATTGGTAAAAGAAGGAAGAATTGAGCAATATATAAGCTATAAGTTTGAGTAACGGTTTGGGGCTCCAAGGGGTAACCCATATGTTTAGAAGGGAGAGGACCTAAGTGAGCTTGGGTTCGGGGCTAAGCCCCACACGCGCACCGCCGCCCGTCCGGGTTCAGGTCACGAGCTGTTGCTTTCTTCCGAAACTTTTCTTTTGGTCCCTAAAGTATTATCTATTTACATTTTGGTCCCTGGAGGTCTCGGAACATTATAACAGTTCTAAAATCAATAGACGTAACGAGTGAATGGTTAATTGCTAAAAATGTTACAAGAGCAATAAAGGCCAACAATTTAATTGCTCAAAACGTTACAAGAGCAATAAAGGCCAACCGTTACAAACGTTTTGCATCCCTCTAATCCTATATTGAACACTTCAGTTCAAACAAAGAGACAACAAAACAGAAAGGCACAAGCCGAACACAACTCAAACTAGTCTATCTCTCAGTTCTGTTCTTCTTTAAGAACACACACAGTGAACGGAAATACGGAAAGCAAGCATAAAACATTTTTCGCTCTCTTTCTTCAGCAATTTATTCTTATTCATCTTCTTCGCAAGAATCAACTATATTTGCTTTGTACAATTGATTAGTTGCTGTCTTGGGAGACTATTGCCCAATACCGTAAAAACATTTATACGGGGCAATTTTGTCTTAAAGACAGAGAGTCATCTCTCGACTCAACGTTACTTTGTTTAACCTTTCAACTACACTTCAACCCCATTTTCGTTACCTGCAATCAGGATTATATCCAACAATTTAAAGACAAAATTTGGCTATATATAAGTGTTCGAAAGATGTCTATGTCAAATATTATTTCCGGCTCTAGTTCTACTGTTATTGCTCAGAGGAATACTATTCTCACTGGTCTTGTCAGTTTTCAAGGCACGATAAAAGAGAAAGCAGTTCTTTGACATGTCTAAGGCAACAATTTTGATCTTGATACGCATCAAACATGATCAACAATCGATCAAGACGAAAGTAGCGACAAATCGGGTTCTACTTTCTTGACTCTACTTATTATTAATTTATTTATATATATATATATATATATATCTCTTTGTGATATTTATGAAAATTTGTTTTCATAAATATTAGGGTGGATGATCCACTTGTGATGATCATGACATGCATTTTAAATAAGTTTAGGAATAACATATTTAATATGTTTCTTATAAGTTTGTTATTCTGCGCCAAAGATAATTATCATGGCATAACTATGTTGCATAAAGATCATGTGGATTTGCCTTCAAGCTGTGGAATGAAGAAGACTAAAGATGTTGTTCTATCTTACTACGCTGAGCTTGTCACGATCTCAGAGAGAAGATCCTCCCTTTGGTGGGGATGCAACAGACACTCAGTCTAACACAACGACTGAAGTGGGCCAGTATATCCAGGTCTCAAATGACCTGAAGGCCAAGAACAAACACAAGACAGAGGCTAACGTCTACAAGACGAGGGTAATCTTCCGGATCTTGATGACAAGATTGTGGATTTCTAGGCAGTGGTGCCGAAGGCAAATCTGGTAGAGAATCCCAGGCAATGGTGGATAGACACGGGTGCAACCCGTTACATCTGCTAAGATAAGAGTGCATTCTCCTCTTACGCCCCAGTCACGGGCAAGAAGTCGTTCGTGAGCAACAACGCCACCTCTAAAGTGCAAGGATTGGAAAAGTTGTCCTCAGAATGACTTCAGGCAAAGAGATCACTCTAAAGGAAGTGATGTACGTCTCTGATATCCGCAAGAACTTGGTTTCAGGGCCACTGTTGGTCAAGGCTGGTTTTAGACTAGTTTTTTAGTCCAACAAGTTTGTAATAACTAAGAATAGTATATTTGTAGGAAAAGGGTTCGCGTGTGACGACCTCTTCAAAATGAATGTCATGTATGTAATCTGTTTATCTAATGAAACGAAGGCTTGTACTTACTTGCTTGAGTCTTCTAATCTATGGCATCATAGATTAGGACACATCAACTACACAAGTTAGTAAAGTTGGAATTGTTACCTTCCTTCGACATAAACCCTCAACATAAATGTGAGGTGTGCGTAGAGGCAAAAATTAACCAAGTCATTCTTCCATTCAGTGGAAAGAAACACCGCTCCTCTAGAACTTATTCACACGGACGTATGTGATTTAAAGTTTGTAAAAACTAGGGGGAACAAGTACTTTGTGACTTTCATTTATGATAGTACAAGGTATTGTTACCTTTACTTGTTGAAAAGTAAAGATGAAGCCTTTGAAGCATCTAAACGTTACAAAACAGAAGTTGAAAATCAACTAAACCTACGGATTAAGGCAATTCGTAGTGATAGAGGGGGAGAATACGCAACACCTTTTGAAGAATACTGTGCTCAATTCGGCATTGTTCATCAAACGACCGCTCCTTACTCACTTCAGTCTAACGGTGTTGCTGAGCGCAAAAATCGTACGTTAAAGGAAATGATGAATGTTCTGCTTATCAATTCCGATTTAGCCCAAAACATGTGGGGCGAAGCGATCCTTACCACTAATATAATTCTCAATAGAGTTCCGCATAAGCGTAAGGATAAAACTCTATATGAATTATGAAAATGAAAGAAACCCACTTACAAATATTTGAAAGTGTGGGGTTGTCTGGCAAAGGTCGAAGTACCTAAACCAAAGTAGGACAAAATTGAACCTAAGACTGTAGATTGCATATTCATCGGATATGAAAATAACAGTAGTGCTTATCGCTTCTTAGTGTATAAGTCGGAGATACCTGATATCCACGAAGGTACGATCATGGAATCAAGGAATGCTGAATTCTTTGAAGAGATCTTTCCTAGAAAGGAAAAAGAAATAATTTTGCGCAAGCGAAGTTATGAACAAAATGCTCAGAGTCAACAAAACTTGGGAGTTTCTGATTATCCGGAACTAGACGTTCCAGATCTACAGGACTAAGAAGTTACTGACTATCCGAAACTTAATATTCCAGACCTACAGAACGTAGGGGTTCCAGAGGCGGAACCAAAACGGAGCAAGAGGGCCAAAAAGGACAAAACTTTTGGGCCAGACTTTCTAACCTATATGGTTGAAAATGAACTGGGGACAATTAAAGAAGCATTGTCAACTCCAGAAGCACCGCTTTGGAAAGAAGCTATAGAAAGATAAATAGATTCCATCATGCATAACCATACATGGAAAATGGTTGATCCTCCTCCGGGAAGCAAACCTTTGGATTGTACAAAGCAGATGGAACTATTAACAAGTATAAGGTCAGATTGGTAGTCACATACTCACCTGTGTCTAGATTAACTTCCATAAGGGTATTCATAGTCATAGCAGTTTTGTGTGACCTTGAGATACAAATGGATGTTAATACAACCTTCCTAAATGGAGATTTGAAAGAGGAAATATACATGGAACAACCCGAGGGGTATGTGGCTCCAAGACAAGAAAATAAAGTATGTCGACTTGGTAAGTCTTTGTACAGACTCAAACAACCTCCGAAACAATGGCATGAAAAGTTTGATAATATTTATTATCAAAGGGTTTCTCCATAAAGGAATGTGATGAATGTATCTGTATCAAATGGAGCTCTAACTCATTTATTATGATATGTCTTTACGTAGATGACATGCTCATCACCGCAAATAGTCTAACCTTGGTCCGGGAAACCAAGAAGATGTTGAAACAATGTTTCGACATGAAGGATATGGGTATTGCAGATGTGATCTTAGGAATTGAGATTTCTAAGACATCTGACATGTTGGTCTTATCTCAATCTCATTACATTGAAGATGTTTTGAGGAAGTTTGATGAATTTGACAGTCCCCCTGTGAAGTCACTAATGGATATGAATCATAGAATTGATAAAAAATCATGGTGCACCCGTATCGAAGTTTATTGCTTTGCACAAAGCAGGAAAAGAAGCAGAGTGGCTTCACGACTTCTTAGAGGATATCCCTTGATGGGATAAACCCGTGCCTTCGACAATCAATCGGCTTTAAGAAGGGCACGAAGTAATATGTACAACGGCAAGTCTAGACATATTCGTCGGAGGCATAAGACTGTTAGACAGTTGATCACTACGGGTGTCATTTCCATTGATCACGTCAAATCAAAGGATAACTTAGCGGATCCGCTAACTAAAGGCCTACCTAAAGATCAAATATTCTGCTTGAATGGTCTTAAAACTCATACAATAAGAATCTTTATGGTGGTAACCCAACCTTACTGACTGAAGATCCCAGAAATTTGGTTCAATGGGAAAACTAAGCTATAGAGGTTCAGTTTAGCGCTTCACTTGAAGTAAGAGCACTTCGGATAGACATTAAGTGCTACCTGCATGATGGGTAAAAGATAAGTTTCTGAAACTTTTAATGATTTCTAACACTTGCGAGTGGGGTAGAGTTATACCTTATAGAAGATCACATATTTAAGTGCGAAGACATGCCTCTTCAAATGAACGCATTTAAGAATACAACAGTGTCTATGGCCACAACGGACAAAACAATAAGAAGAAGATGAATAAGGAGAGTTATTGTGTTGTTATCATTGTCTTGGTTTACACTAAACACTGACGGTTTAAGATATCACGTTCACCGTGCAGTAAGTAAATCCGATGGTAATCGACTAAGGAAGGTTCAAAGCCGAAAACTACCTTTCCTGATACAATATTTTTTCCGCTGAAAGATTGCTGAACTTTGGCACCCTGTATGCACCAATTCTCTTTCAAGACGGGATTGTTGGAAATTTTACTAATGTGGAATTGAGTTTATCCCATCTTTGATGACTTAAATACGTGGGCCCCGCATGTCAGAAACTTTGTTTCTTCGCATATGTCTAATCTACCAAATGATTAGATGATATTAGTGCCAAGTATCGTCAAATTTCGTTAAGAAATGAAAGAGATATTGGTACACAATGTAAGGTGTTTGAGACATGAAAAGATGGAGATCTTTGGCCAAAATGACAAATCTCCCTCGTTGGGAAAAAAATGAAGAATTGAGCAATATATAAGCTCTAAGTTTGAGTAAGGGTTTGGGGCCTAATGGGTAACCCATGTGTTTATAAGGGAGAGAACTTAGGTGAGCTTGGGTTCGGGGCTAAGCCCCACACGCGCGCCGCCGTCCGCCCATCCGGGTTCGGGTTCGGGTTCGGGTCACGAGTTGTTGCTTTCTTCTGGAACTTTTCTTTTGGTCCCTGAAATGTTATATATTTATATTTTGGTCCCTGAAGGTCTCGGAACGTTACAACAGTTCTAAAACCAACAGACGTAACGGTTGAATGGTTAATTGCTAAAAACGTTACAAGAGCAATAAAGGCCAACAACTTAATTGCTCAAAATGTTACAAGAGCAATAAAGGCCAACAAGCTTAATTGCTCAAAATGTTACAAAGGCAATAAAGGTCAACCGTTACAAACGTTTTGCCTCCCTTTGATCATATATATTGAACACTTCAGTTCAAACAAAGAGACAACAAAACAAAACACTTCGTCAAGAACACACACAGAGAGAACCGAAATAAGGAAAGCTGGCAGAAAACATTTTCCGCTCTCTTTCTTCAATAATTTGTTCTTATTCATCTTCTTTGCTAGAATCAATTGTATTTGCTTTGTACAATTTATTATTTGTTGTTTTATCTTGGGAGACTATTGCCCAATACCGTAAAAGTATTTATACAGGGCAATTTTGTTTTAAAGACAGAGAGTCATCTCTCGACTCAACATTACTTTGTTTAACATTTCGACTACACTTCAACCCCGTTTTCGTTACCTGCAATCAGGATTATATCCAACACTTTTACCAATATTATATCTCCCAGGGAGAAGAGAATATTTAATTACTAAAAACCTCATCTGAACATCGAATTTCATCTATTCCTCACAGAACAAATTACATTCATATATTTTTCATCCGAACATGAAATGAATGACATATTGTTGTGCTTTAAAATGGTTTTTGAATAGTTGCAGTCTTTTTGAAGATTTCTGGGGGTGTTTTATGGGTAAACATATTTCTTCTACAACTCTTCATTAAAAGAATTGCAAAAACTTAAAGATTGTTTTTCAGAAAAAGTTTATAAAATATCATAAGAAAAGTTTGCATAGATAAATGGCACTTTAAGAAGATAGAACGTGTCCTAAAGTGATTGCTTAAGATCCAATAACCCAAAAAAACGTAATTCATTAGAAATCTTGAGGAGGTTAAGCCACAATCATGTATCAAAATCATATTCCCAGCTGAATTATTTCAACTCCATCATGTTACATACACTTGACAAAAACATAAATGTCTCAGTTTGATGACACGTTTCTACCGACATTTCACAATTCACAATGAACGAGAAATCCATCCTAAATAAGTAATTATTTAAGTTACATGTTAAATAGAGTACATTTTATCAAATTATAACTAATGCTTATTATAAAAAATTTAACTATAATTACCCTATAAATTATTAAATTGTATATATTGTTTATTACGTCAATTGAGAGAGTCCAAATTTTAATAGTTTCGATCTTAAAAAATTTAACATTGAACTTTTAAAATTTTAAAATTACGGGTTCACAATATAATAGAGTATATGCTAAATTTTTGTATCTTTTTCATATTTAGTGTTGAAGTATTAGATTTGACAAGAGCCATCAATGTAGGCTAAGACTCGTGGGCCGATCCAACCCAACTCGTGATTTGATAGGGTTGGGCTTAAATTTTTGGAGCCCATTTAAGAACAAGACTTTTTAGCCCGGCCCGGATAAGCCCGATGATTAGTGGGCTTGAGTGTGTGGGGGTTGGGCCAGCCCGTGGGCCAAAATATTTAATCTAAAAATGTAAAAATAGAAAGAAAGTGAAGATGTTAAGACAACCTTGTCACAAACAGAATTAGATGTGCTTAGTGAAGATGAAGTGTTGATGTTGGATAATCATAAGTGTCATGAAATTTTCTTTGAGAAGTTCATTTTTACTTTAAATGGATGAAATATTATCACCTTCTTTTGCGTTTTATTGAGATTTATTCAAACAAAGTTATGTTAATATTCCTATTTAGCTAGTTGTATCGCTACTCATTAACTATTTAGTTTGCTATTAACATTTCTATTTTGTTCGAGTGATATCACTTATTAATATGTTAAGTGTTAACAATGTCAAAAGTTATTAAGTTTCGCATGAGGTTTAGTCCTACAAGAACGCTTTCTTTAGCTGAGGGCTGGCCCGGCTGGACATAGTAATGAGTTGAGCTTGATGTTTAAAGCCCATCAAAATGGCGAGTCAACCCGCCTGTTAAATTTCAAAGCCCGTGTGGGCCAGTCCAGATGGGTTGGACCCGCCCGTTTTGACAGCTCTAGATTTGACCAACCCCGTATTAATTAAGCTACATCCGTCACTAATCGTCAATGTACGGAATTTGAAAAAGTATTTAGAATTTAGAATACTTGTAAAACATAGGGAAACACTCCATGTGAAGAGGAAAGATAAGAGATTAAAATATCAAAGCAATAATACTTAACTATACCGTTTTTATATAGTCCAAGACGACAAGCTCTTATCAAAAGCATCAAACAGCTAATTTCATAATCAAGAAGAGATGCCATGTGTAACATGGACATAGATCCTCTAATTACGCACAAGAATTAAGAAAATGCTGTCACAAACAACAATTTTGTAAATGATATAAATAATTAATCAAAATATATAATGTAAATAATTAAGAATATAATTTACAATGTCTAGTCCTCAAGTCTCAGAAAAATATTTGGAAGCAAGTGACAGACAAGTAAAAATCCCTTTGTCACTCTCTTATGAAATACACAAAAAGATTCTAAAAAAATCACTACCAAGTATAAATCTCTCCTTAGGCAATTGTTCTACTCTCCCATATATAGTTTACACTATAAACATCATGTTTTTTTTATACTTGTTACACACTTTCTTTATAGTCTAGAAAATTCCAAGGGTCAATGGCGCACAGTTCGACACTCGGTGGATATAATCAAGAAATCACAAGGGTCGGTGGCACACAGTTCGACACTCAAGTGGATCTAATCGAGAAATCATGACGGCTAGTGGCGCACAGTTCGACACTCGATGGAAAATGAGCCCGACCCTCTATGACTTTTTGTCTTGTTGTTGTCTTTGGTCTTGATTTACTAAAAGTTTTGCATATAGCAACTCATTCCAAGTGTCAGGTACACCAGGGAGGCACCAATGGCTACAATCTTGGAACAACAATGGTGTTTTCTTCTCCTCACTGGTGAATTTTTGTTTCCTATATATTGAAGGATGACCATCTTTTCTATAATCTGTCATTCTTGTGACATTGAGATAAGAGACTTGAGTTTTCATCCCTTTCAAGACTTTCTCTAATACATTCATCTTGGATGGATACGGAGTAAGATATGTGTTGTTCTTGATCGGCTCTGTTTCATGGTCACATGCTCCACCTGAATTCCACTGTCCACCGCTGTGGAAGAAAATTTGACATTTTAAGCAAAACAATGATATAATATTTAATAGGAAATAGCTTCGTTGCTTGGACTCTTCAAAAATGTTGTTGGTGTGTGTGTCAGATCCTCTAAAGTAGCGTGTTGTTGGAGGATGTGACACAGGTGCTCAACATTTTTGGAGAGTCCGAGCAACATAATTTTTCGTCACATTAAAGTAATTGAACTATAGCCGCTATAATAGTAATAGTTACATAACTTTTTTTTTGTCACATTAAAGTTACTGAACTGTGTGAACTGCTCAAAAATATAAATGACTCTGAACGCCAAATTCTGGCTAAAAAAAATAAATGATAGAAAATAAACAAATCCATAGTGTAAAATTTTCAACTACTTACATTTTATGAAACAAAACACTTTTAAAAGAAATAATCAAATGAAAGGAGAAGAAATAAGAAAAACATTACCAACGCTGAAAAATTGATCTCCTGGTCATTGTATTGCTTGAGAAATTTACATGTTACTTTAATGCGATAAAAGATTAAGTTTTCTGACTCTACTATAGTGGATAAAGTTCAGTGACCATACGTGATTAACCTATGAACGACGATACTACTACAGAGAAGAGAACTTGAGCTATTGAGAAGTAAATGTTAATCTGGTGCTAAGATTGTTACCTAAAATGAGATGCAGAATAACCTCTGAAGAGAACAAATGTTTTCTTGGGATTTACATGTGAATCAACCCATCTTCCCCATGTTGTTAAAGCTTTTCGAAATGCCTCAAGTACATCTAATTCGATGTACACATGACTTCCTTCTTGATAATAGTCCTTCCTGCAAAATGCAGCATTGTTTAATGCAAGATTCTTCTTTAAGCATAAACAACTAATTAAACATGCTGATGAAGAAAAAAAACAATAAGCTTTACCCTAAGGAAGTTTTCTCGTGAGTCCACCAGTGGCCGGTGTTGAAAACTAAGATATCTGCATTTTTATATTTATCAGCAGACTGTCCAATTAAATCAAGTCGAAGAGTTTCCTTCTTCACTCCTTTTTTGTCTGCATATTCCCATTCTTGAACCAAGAATGGAGATACAAAGAACTCCACTCTGCAATTATACTCCTGAATTATTGAAAAAATAAAAGGTGTCATTAGAATATGAACATATAATGATGAAGTCTAATAGTGGTTATGTTGCTCTTCAAAAATGTCGGGTGCGTGTAGGATCCTCCAAAAGAGTGCATTTTTGGAGGATCCGACACAGGTATGGTAGCATTTTTGGAGAGTCCGAGTAACATAATATAGTAGTGATTAGTCCAGCAAAATTAGATATCTTACCTCAAATAGAAATGAATATGAAGCTTCTGCCCTAAAATGTTGTCTCCCAGATTCTTCATAAACTTTTTTCTTATCTTTCACAGAGTTTCTGAGAATGCAAACAAGTGATTCCCACATATTCCTATTGAGAGAATCACCGACGAATACTAATCGCTTCCCTCTCAATAATTCCAGCATATGAGTGCCATTCAATCTGTCAACAAGATCCAAAAAATCAATTGTTAGAAGACTTAATAGCCTATTCTAAGATCTGTTTACAAAGTAACTGATGAAAATATCAACTTAAAGATAAAAGAGTCATGATTTAATAGTGAACTAGATCAAATCTGACATATAATGAACAAAATTGGAAATTGCCATATTCCCACAAGCAATGGACTTTTTCGAATGATTGAAAACTCAAGAAGCACAGGATCCTTGAAGCCTCTAATTTGGAGCTCATAAACAACCACAACAACAATGCTTCAATCTCAAACAAGTTGACATCGGCCTAATTTGGAGATCATAAACAGCAACAACTACACCTCAGTCCAAACAAGTTGGGGTCAGCTATACGAATCCTCGCTACTTAATTTAAGCTAAACTCATAAACAACAACATCGCTTCAGTCCCAAACAAGTTGAGTTGGCTTAATTTGGAGCTCAAAAACAACAACAATTACTACTACGCCTCAATCCAAACAAGTCAGGATCGGCTATATGAGTCCTCACTGCTTCATTTAAGCTCAACTCATGTCAATTTGGAGTGCATACAACCACAACGACTACTACTACTACACCTCAGTCTCGAACAAGTTGAGGTCGGCTATATGAATCCTCACTTCTTCATTTAAGCTCCTAGATCAGATAAAATTATTTATATTAGAATTAAGTTGAGCATAAATAGCAAAATCTTACCTTGGAAGAGTGCAAGCATTGGGCTTCCATTTCATCTTCATGTGATTATTATCAGGTCTACCATTGACAAAACAGTTAAATTGTTCATCAATCAAAGAACAAGAACCTGGTTCATACAAAGGATAAGACTCATCTTTCACCCAATTCCCATCAAAGAAATCACAACTCAACAAAGACTTAATCACATCTTCATCCTTCTTCCTTGCCGACACATCTAAATTTTTCACAAATGAGGAAGTGAAATTACTCTCCACTCCCTTTTCTGCCATTTCTTTCTCTTTACTGCCACTACCAGACTTTGGTGCTGGATTTTTGCTTTGATTTGCCTTCAAGACTCCAACTTTATCATCAAAATCTTTACTTTGGGACTGATCTTTTACACTTGATGATTCTTGATTCAGCCCAGAAGAAGATATTGGTGATGAATTTGCTGTCTCATTCACAATTGCTGATGCATTTTTGCTTTGATTTGCCTTAAAGACTCCAACTTTATCATCAAAATCTTTAATTTGGGGCTGAGTTTTTACACTTGATGATTCTTGATTCAACCCTACTGAAGATATTGGTGCTACTACTGTCACATTAGGCTTCAAGGGGTTGTTCAAGACTTCATTTTTATCATCAAAATCTTTACTTTGGGTCTGATTTTTTACACTAGATGATTCTTGATTTGACCCAAATGAAGATACTGGTTTCAAGACTTCAACTTTATCATGTGAATCATTCTTTAATGTCTCATTTTCCAAATTGGGTGGCCCAAAAGTTGAGTTTTGGGATCTGGGGTTAGTAAAATTTTGAACTTGTTGTGAAGAGTTAGGGAAAAAATAAGAATACATTGAAGAGAAATGAGATCTATTAGATGCATCAGAGAAAGTACTTCCACTACTACTACTACTACTAGTGCTACTTGTGCTACTTAAAGAGAAGATATTTGTGAACCAAGGTGATGAAGAGTTAAGGGAAGGACTAAAAGCCAAGAAAAAAGTGACAAGAATGAAAACAAACATAAAACCATATGCACAACTAATAGTTCTTTTGGTTTTCAAGAAAGAGAAGTGCGTTTTCAGGTCAGTAATGAATGATTTTCCACTTCCACCATTGATTGGTGTATATTTTGCTGTATCAGCCATATGTGGTTTGTGGGTGTTTTTTAACACATTTATGGGGAGGAACACAATGTATAAATAAAAATTTGAGCTGAGGAAAACAAGAAGAGAGAAGAATGATAAGCTTAGGGAAAAGAAAAAAAAAAAAAAGCAAATTGCAATGGGAGAGAGAAGATTGTAGAAGAAAGTTGGATGTATGACACAGTATGAGGCTATAAGCGTGTTGTGTGAAGTGTGGACTCTTTAATGTGTGAGTGTGTGTGTGTCTTGTTGAGAAATACTGGCAAAGAGTTTTAATTTCTGTAAATATTTATAGTTTTCCAGGTTTTTTTAATAGCAAGGACCTTGAGGAGCATCTATAAAGGCCTTTCGAGAATCGGTCTGATTCTATTTTCTTAAATTCTATTTGAAGAAAGGAAAAATTCCAAAAAATCTATTTATCTTTCGTGATTATATTTCATATTATATTTTGATTCCTTCACTAATGAAATTCAAATTATCTGTGAACGGATGAGATGATCCTTTCAGTTGGTTAAAGCATGTTACATGAACGAAACCAGATCTTAGAAATCGTATTTGATATTGTCACTGTTTATAATAACTATAGTTAGTAATTTAAAAATAAAATTGTTATTGATATATTTAACTTAAATTTGTTTACAGAAACAGATTCAGCCATCAGGTTGAACTATTGACAAAGTAATCATGTTTACTCATAAACGGTAAATTTTCAGAATTTTTTTCCATGTGAAATGAATGTACTAATATTGTTTAATCAACTCTCAAACACTCTTTTAGCTTTAACTTCAATCAAATTTGTAACAATGATTACTTATTAAGAATGAGCCAAGTACTTTTTAAATTAAAAGAGTTACTACTACTAGTAAATACTCTGGATTAAACTAAACAAGTTGCTTTAGTTAAAATAAAGAAACTGATTTTAAATATTAGTACTACTTACTCATTACTTAAACTCATAATTGAGAAAGTTTTAAAGAAGCTGAGACTTCTGAAAGTGGCATACGTCGTCGTAGTGGACTCAAAAAGCAAAAGTTTGGTTCACCTTTTGAACTTTGTCAATGTTGTGTTGACACTTTGGGTATGAAAATTGAAAATGGCACTTGTTTTCGAGTTATTAACAGGGATGCCACTGCCTTGGTATTGCCAGAGAGAATTTAGGAGACAGATAACAAACGACGGAGAAGCCTCCACGTGTACACGGATTCATGTGCCTCTTTATCTGGCCATGTAGCGTTAACATGAGTGTAAACGCGTAAATATAGCAAATAATATACGCCCTATCCATAATTAAAATATTTTTATATATTGTGTAAATATAATTATTGTAAGACTAAGATTCATCTTTTGTATAGGCTTAGAATTCCTATTGTATAAGAGATGAATATTGTACTCTATATATAACTTGATATTAATGAAAGACTCCCAAGGGAGATTAATATCATCTAACATGGTATCAAGAGCCAAATAAACAAAACCCTAAAAACCTTTCTCTTCCACAGCCACCGGCTGCCTCTCCTACGCCGCGGTCCTCCCGGATTTTCTTCTTATTTTTCGGGTTTTGTTCTTCCTTTCTTCTCTTCTCTTCTCTAAATGGTTTTCCCTGATTCTTCCACACTTTCTGACGCCTCTAACTCCACAAATCCCACCACAAAGTCATCACCTCAGTTTCACCCCACCCTTACTGTTTCAACATCAAGAACCATATTCTCATTATTCTTGATCAAGAAAACAACCAGTATTCTCCTTGGGTTGAACTTTTTCGCAATCATGCATGTCTCTATAACGTGCTTGACCATATTGATGACACTATTCCGCGCCCTATGGAGGTTGATGATTCTATCTGGCATCTTCTCGACGCCAGCGTCAAACAATGGATATATGGTAGTATCTCTCAGGATTTGCTCCTTACTATCATGAAATCTGACTCCACAGCCCTTGACTTGTGGAATCGTTTGGAGAAAATTTTTCAGGACAACAAGCACACTCGTGCCGTGTATTTGGAAGAACAGTTCAACAAAACACGTCTTGAAAACTTCTCCAATGTCTCTGAGTACTGCAAGCAACTTAAACTTCTAGCGGATCAACTCTCCAACATCGGCACGCCTGTCACTAACGATAAAATGGTGCTACAAATGATTTCTGGCCTTACTAAGGGCGAATATGATACTTTGGCCACCATAATTCAATAGGCAGATCCGCTACCGAGTTTTAACAAAGCTCGCTCACAATTGTTGCTCGAAGAAACCCGTCGTGCTAAGCAGGATGAGCACGCCCAACAGGTGTTAGCTGTCGACACGCAACCCCAAGATCAGACGCCACCAGACAACTCCCAACAGCGGCGAGGCGGCGGCAAGTGGAAAAGGCGCGGCGGTAGATGAGGCCGTGGTCGTGGCAAAGTCGCGATCAGCCAACAACCAACAGCGACAACAGAGATCGCAACACAACTAGGCGCGGCTCGCCGGCTGATTCGTCTACAGCGCGGCGCCCGATTCATAGCCGCGGTGCCAAGTTCATTCGATGCAGCCCATACAATCTGTATTCTTACCGGTTTGTTAGGCCCCGCTCCACCCCACAAAGAGCCCACTTCATGCAACGTCAGTCCCGCAGCCTCTCCGGCATGACACCCATCGAGTTGGGTCGGCCCAACACCTCTCTATGCAACAGCCTGCTAATACTTGGTACATGGACTCAGGCGCCACATCTCACATCACCCAGTCTGCAGGTACTATTCCTAAACTGTTTAGTTTAAAGCATCCTCAATATGTTACAGTTGGTAGTGGACAACACATTCCAGTTAAGGGTTATGGTACCTCATATACACAACCTCCTCATCCACCCTTCTCCCTCAAAAACACCCTATATGCCCCACACATGATTAAGAACCTCATATTTGTCCGCCAATTTACTCGTAATAATTCTGTCTCTATGGATTTTGACCCTTTTGGTTTTACTGTATAGGACCTTCATACGGGGACACCTCTTACGAGATGCAATAGCACGGGGGATCTCTATCCATTCACTTTCACCTCCGCTGCCAGATCTTGCTCGCCCGTCACTCTAGCAGTTGTTTCTTCTTCAACTTGGCATAATAGGCTTGGTCATCCAGGAGTCCCAGTTTTTAATTTTCTTAGAGGCAACAATTTCATTGCTTGTAATGGGAAACTTGCCCAAAATTGTGTTTCTTGCTCTTTAGGCAAACATATTCGTCTTCCGTTTAAATCATCTACTAGTGTTACATTTGCTCCTTTTGATATCATACATGCCGATTTATGGATATCTCCTATCTCTAGTTCTCTCGGTCATAAATACTATCTTGTGTTGCTTGATGAATTTTCACACTACGTTTGGTTATACTCTCTTAAATTTAAATCGGAAGTGTTTGTCAATTTTCTTGAGTTTCGCAAGTTCATTCAAACACAATTTGGAAAAGGCATAAAATCATTTCAGTGTGATAACGGTCGTGAATTCAACAACTCTATGTTTCACCGTTTTTGTACCACTAATGGCATGGTCTTTCGCTTCTCCTGCCCTCACACCTCACCACAAAACGGTAAAGCTGAATGAATCATCCGCACCATTAATAATATGATTCGCACCCTATTGATTCATGTCTCCCTCCCTCCACCCTTCTGGGTCTATGCTGCTAAAATGTCAGAATACACTCTAAATATTCTCCCTACTAGTGCTCTTCACAATATGACCCCTACCGAAATTCTCTACCATAGAATCCCCTCTTATGATCATCTACGGATTTTTGGTTGTCTGTGTTATCCCAACCTTAGCTCCACCGCCCCTCACAAGCTCGCTCCTATGTCCACTCCATGTGTCTTTCTAGGATTCCCGCCGAACCATAGGGGCTTTCTATGCTATGACTTGTCGACTCGTCAAATCTACATATCTCGTCACGTCACATTCGACGAGACCACATTCCCGTTTTCGAATCTTTCAAAATTCCAAAAACATGACTACTCATTTCTTGACGAGTCTGCCATCTCTCCCCTCATAATCGAACAACTCACATCCTCTGTTCCATCATTAGAGTCGCGGCGCCCAAACTTCATAAAAGCCTGCCAAACTTCTAGCGCCGCGACTCTCGATCCAGGAACCGCGACGCCTCCGACGGCTTCGCCCCCACTTTCTCCTTATCCGACTTTACCCCCCGTCTCAGACACCACTCCGCCATCCACTGTCCCCTACCCATCCAATGGAAACTCGTTCAAAACATGGAATCTTCAAACCCAAAGTCCATTTCAACTTGTCTGCCCAAATTATCTCTCTACTTCCAAAGAACCCAAAATTGGCCAAATAAGACCCTAATTGGAATGCGGCTATGTATGAGGAATTCAATGCTTTAACTAAGCAGCACACGTGGGATCTAGTACCTAGACCCGAGGGGGTGAATGTCATTCGTTGTATGTGGCTATTTCATCACAAGTTCATAGACAATGGGGATCTTGAGAGGTATAAGGCCCGTCTTGTGGTTAGTGGCACAAATCAGCAGGAGGGCATTGATTGTGGTGAGACCTTCAGCCCAGTTGTCAAACCGGCTACCATCCACACAATTTTGAGCATTGCCATGGGCAAACACTGGCCGATCCATCAGCTTGATGTGAAGAATGCATTATTACATGAGGATCTAAGAGAGACAGTCTATATGCATCAGCCACCAGGGTTCACCCATCCAGCAGTTCCTCACTATGTGTGCCGTCTCCGTAAGTCACTATATGGCCTGAAGCAGCCCCCCCTCCCCCGTGCGTGGTATGATCGCTTTGCCAGGTATATCTTGCATATTGGGTTTGTATGCAGCAAGAGTGATACATCACTTTTCATTTTTCATCGAGGTAGTAGCACTGCTTACTTATTACTTTACGTGGATGATATTGTTCTTACTGCCTCCTCCGACGGATTGAAAAATGAGATTATTGTCTTGCTCAAGTCTGAATTTGCAATGACTGATTTGGGGAAGCTGAGTTACTTTTTGGGGATATCAGTGACCATGTCTGCCAATCATATGTTCTTGTGTCAGCGTAAGTATGCATAAGAGATTGTGTACATGGCTAAGATGGCGAACTGCGAAGAGGTGCATACTCCAGTTGATTCCAAATATAAGATAAGTGTTATGGATGATGCTCCAGTCTCTGATCCTACTCTGTATAGGAGCCTTGCATGTGCACTTCAGTATCTCACATTCACCAGGCCAGACATAGCTTATGCTGTTCAGCAGGTGTGCTTATTCATGCATGCCCCCAGTAAGTCTCATTTCACTGCTCTTAAGCGTATCATTCGATACATTAAGGGCACTCTTGATTATGGTTTGCACCTATACCCCTCTGCACCAGACATGTTGCTTTCATATATGGATGTAGATTGGGCAGGGTGTCCGGACACGCGACACTCCACCTCCGGCTTTTGTGTTTTCTTAGGGGATAATCTGATTTCTTGGTCTGCCAAGCGACATGCTACCCTATCTCGCTCCAGTGCCGAGGCTGAGTACATAGACGTTGCAAATGTAGTAGCTGGGATTTGTTGGCTCAGAAATTTACTGTTAGAACTTCAGTGTCCTTTGCGTCAGGCATCTATTGTGTATTGTGATAACATCTCTGCCATCTATCTTTCTCATAATCCGGTTCAACATCAGCGAACCAAGCATATTGAGATAGACCTACACTTCGTTCGTGAGAAAGTTGCGTTAGGCCATGTCAGAGTGTTACATGTTCCATCATCCTATCAGTATGCAGACTTATTTACCAAAAGACTTCCTACACAGTTATTTCTTGACTTCAGATCCAGTCTCAGCGTCCGGCCTCCTCCCGCTCCGACTGAGAGGGTGTGTAAACGTGTAAATATAGAAAACAATATATTCTCTACCCATAATTAGAATATTTTCATATATTGTGTAAATATAATTATGGTAAGACTAGGATTTCTCTTTTGTATAGGCTTAGGATTCCTCTTTTGTATAGGCTTAGAATATTGTACTCTATATATACCTTGATATTAATGAAAGACTCCCTAAGGGAGATTAATATCATCTAACAATGAGGGTACTTTAATTAGAATGTTGGTTTTTTTTACTATGTGGAGTTGAGAGGATGTTAAATTGTTTAAAATAATTAAATATTTTTATAAATCATATTGATTAGCAAAGTAGTATGTTTGTGATCTTCATCTGTTAGAAAATTTATGCATGAATTACCTCCCTCCAAATGTGTTCAAGGTTAATTTTGTTGTCTTGCAATAAATACTTACTATCTTTAATAATAAATTAGTTTCAAATTATGGTTCGTGAAAACAGTCTCTTGCAAAAATGAAAGGTAAAGCTGCATACAATAAACTTTCGTGGTCTGACTCTTTTTTAAATTTCGTGCAACTTAGTCATCGAACTACCATTTTTCTCGCCATATAGTATAAGTTTTCAGCTTTTGTGAAAGTACTCCTTCATCAACTTACTTACCATTTTCATATTCTTCAAGAGTCAACAATATTATGATACGATGATATTCAAAGATTTAGAGATAATGTAAAAAAAAGTATACTTGTACTATACAAGTATCCAAAAAGTTATTTGAAATAATTTTATTTAAAGTTAAAATATAATTCTCGGACGTATTAACATTTTCTACAGAATCATTATTAAGGAAATTATGAAGGATTAACTTTCTACAGAATTAAAAGTTTAATTTTACTGTCAAAAATAATTTAAATGTGGGGCCTCGTAAGTTGGAAGTAGAATACCGCGTCCCCGTGGACCTATAGTAATGACTCTTTAAGATCTAATAATCAAATGCTTAATATACAAAATTTGGGTCCGTACAATTAATAAGTACGTGTTGTCACCAGCTTCTTTGTTGCAATTTTTTTTCTTTTTCCAAATTTGCTTGTGAGTGGTGAAAATTAGGCTCGTAAATAGTCGGAAAAATTGTGCTTTAGATAATTTTTGCATGATTTGTCGGTACGAAAACAACATATCAAATCACAGATCACCAAGGTGTAGTAGTCGGAAATTTGAAATTCCTAATTTTTCATGTTCTGAGTACCGAAAATAAAAATTTGCTTTATGTGAGAGCATTTTATCCCCTAGTGAGCTTATACTGTTCGAATTTGGATTAGTCAGGCTAGAGAATGAAGAATTCCTTCATAAGGAACATGAGTTAAGGTAGGAGCCTAGAAATAAGTTCGATCAAACCCAGTAATTTTTGCTCAAACAATATATTTGTGTTAAGAAATTTATTATAAATATGCACATATATAAGATTTAGAACTCAATTATTAATTCTTTGACTCATCATTCTAAAATTCAGAACCCATAAATTAAAATTATGATTTCATCTCTAATATATAACGCTTAATTCACTAAGGAACCTACCCAATACGAACTCGAATTAATCAAGCTAGTGGACTTTGGGCTAAAATGATAAAATTGCTAAACAAATAAAAACATATCAAATCACAACCACCCTTAGCTAGTTAGCTTAGAACCTAAATATAGTTGTCGGCATATCAAACATTATATCCTAGGGCCATACTAGGAAGAATCAATTAGTATATGTTGTCGATTTATTTCTGTTACTAAAATGACATATCATGCTCTGAGAATTTTGAGAGATCATATAATTCACGGTAGTAAAATGTATTTTTCTATTTTCTTTTTCTAAGACAACTGTTTGATTTATATCTAAAGGATTTGGTAATGTTTTGGTGGGGTAGATTTTAATACTAATTGATTTTTTTGTTCAAAGCAATATGGACCATATAGCTTTATGTGAAAAAATGGAATCTATGTTAATACGTTAACTTAGGTCGTGTGGTTTTTTAGAATCTTTTGGTTCTAATAAAGTATGTAATTAAGAAAAATATAGACAATTAGTATTTTTCATATTAATTTATATTTTGTATAATATTACAGTATTTGATATGAATTGAAATAAACAAACATGGACAGCAAGGATATATTCACATTTGTTGTGTTTGATAGTAGAGTCTCCATGATTTTAAAAATTATTGACAAAAAAAGAAAATTATTGGCGCGATCTTCCAAATGAAAAAGGAGAGATTTTATAATTTGGGATTAATAGCTAAAAAATATTCTTCGAGATTCAATAATATAAAAAACTCATGGAGTACATAAATCCCTTTAGAAATAAATATAATTTTCTTCTACTAGTATTATTATAATTGCGAATAAATAAGTAAAGAGTGATTATTAAACTAAATAAGTAGCAAAATTGACTCCAATACTAAGAATAGGTTCACTTTCTTTTATTGGAAACTAAGAATTCATTTAATTTTTCATTGTGCATCTGAATTATTTTTTTACGCTTGTGAATTGTGACAATTCAAAAAAAAAAAAAGAGACTGAATAACCCCACTTTTTTTATAATTGAAGAATTAATGACCAATGGGAAAAGGGCTATATTTCATTCAAGTCCTCACTTCCTATTTGCCAACCACTTTTTGTCCACCGACTACAATTCTCAGGATATTAAATTCAACCAATTCTTTTTGTTATTTAATTTTTTTTTTGTGACAGTTGGTGTCTAGGTCAGCTTGTAGCTGCCTCGAATAATTTCACAGAATATCTATCACCTCTCATCAACAACATATATCAGATAACTTGAATAGCCAAGACTAAAACAAATAAAAAAAATCATATAGTATTTTTTTTATTTCTATTAAAATTTAAATATAAAATTTTATAATTCTCAATTCGCTTCCTTAGTTACTAAGTCGCACTCTTGATATTGAAATGAAAAAAAGAATCAGATGATTCCTATTGAAAAAAGACGAGATGATAATTCTTAGGTCTGACACACTTTTGTAACATGAAGATTGAATACAATAGCATAGACTTTTAATTAGCTGCCATGTGATTTCTCTATTCCTCCTTTTACTTTTATTTCCATCTATAGAAATTTATAAATTTCACAAATATTCCTTCATGTTTTAAATATAATTTATTATTATGAATGTCCATATTTATGAAAAAAGTTAGGGTTAGTAGTTTTATAATCAAATTAATTTTATATTATAAATAAATATGTTTTCTTCATTATATTTGCATCTCTCAAGAGAAATAAGAGCTCTTCTCTCTTTCTCTACAATATTTTTATTCTAATTTTATTATTTACATAATACGTTATCATTACCGAATCTCTAATTTTTTTAGTGGAACTTGATTTTCTTCCTCGTTAAAATCAAAACTCCATCACCACACGGTTGTCCCCATCAAGATCCGCTCGTGATTAAATGTCTAAGCAATATTTGGTAGTACAAAATTAATGATCAAGGTCTCCAGAAGATCCTAATTGTTATCTACATGAATTATGACACCAATAGTGTGCAAACAATGCTTGGTTATAAAAAATAAATTATAGGCTCCTGAAGAGCTTATATATTATTATGTAATTTGTTCTAGATTATAATATACAAAGTTGTTATGATGACACACAAGTTGTAGTAAATCTGAAATTTACCAAAGTAAGTGGCTATCATATTGAAGTTATAAACGATGGGAAAATTACATATATAGTGTGTAAGAAATATGTATGTGAATGGTACCCTCTTTATTCTTCAAATTGTACTACACAAATATAAGTATGATGAAATCGCATATCACGGTAAATCCGAAGTTTATTGTTACAAAAAAAATCAAATCATAGTAAATCAGAAGTTTACTAAAATAAATAGCACATGACGTGATAAATTTGAAGTTTACTAGTATGTTTAATTTTTACAATTTCGATTTGATTTTTCAATTTACAGTTAAACAGCCAGCCATCAGCTATTACTAGTCTACTAGAATAACTTTGAAACAAATTTCACCATCAAAATTTAAACATCGCTACCAAATCAGTAGTCACAAGAAGATGTAAGAGAACTTAGTCACAAGCTCGCCGCTGGTTTATTAGTTATGGGCAGAACTCAGTCAGAACCCAATATATTACTAATTTACCATCTATATAATTATATACATTTTAAGGAATAAGGTTGCTAAAATTTGATTTTTTGATTTAACCGAATTAAAATTCTCCGAACATAAAAAATCGAATCGAATTACCGAAATCTTATAAATTAAAATCGAATCGGACCGAATAAACCGAAATCGAAATTAAAAACGATTCGATCAGTTTTTTCAGTTTGAACCGGTCTATGCCCAACCCTATGTATAAAGAATTACTACTACTTGAAATAAATATTAAGACATAACAGGGTATAAAAAATTACTACTATTTGAAATAAAAATCAAAAATATAACAGAGCATGGAGAATTACCACCACTTGAATTAAAAGTTAAAGGTAGGAGGGGATATACTACCATCACTTTTAAATGAATAATTAAAGACATAATGGGTACGTTACGACCATTTTAATTAAATGTTAAAGGTAATGATGGGTATCTTACCACTATTTTATTAAATGTTAAGGGCAAGATGGGTGTATTACCACCACTTTAATTAAATATTAAAGGCATGATGGGATATATTACCACACCTGAAATAAATGGTTAGACATTAAAAGAGGAAAGGTATAGACAATTACGTTAGCGAAAATCAAAGAATTATGTTAGTAAATTATAATATTAGCATATGAAAAAGTAATGTTAGTATGAAATAAAATAACGTTAGTGTAAATAAAGTTAGTATAATAAATACAAACAAGATTTATTGATGGTATTCATGTTCTTTCCGAGTGTGTCTTCAGGATATATCCTCGGCTACATGTGTAAACACTTCGTAAAAGTGTTAGCAAATGAATATTTAATCATCAACAAAATTATGAAAATAATAAGCAAATTTAAAAATAAAACTCCGTCTTTTATACCGGGGAGGCTTTGAAAATAAGACGGAGATTCCTTCACGGATGAATTCAATTATTGGAACTAGCCAACAATTTCACAAATTATTAGCCTAAAGAGACATTGTGAAATTAAAAACCAACATGAGGCTAGTAATTAGGGATGACAACGGATCGGTTCTGGATCGGATCAACCGAGTCAGATCTGGATCCACATGTAAATTTTTTTGCTTTGCTAAGAATGTAACCTTGCTAAGATTTTTTTTTTAACTGACAAACGATTTTTATATAGCTAACGGTTTACTGTGTTTCAATTTAAAAATGTTCATATGAGATAATTTGTTCGTTGTCTCATTTTTATTGTGACCTATTAATTAAAAATGTTGGACAATGACAATAGTTGTAAAAAATGCTGACTAGTATTTCCACAATGCAGAACTTGCATGTGCTTGGAATCTTCACAAATGAAGTGAATATAATTTTAACTACTTGTCTATGGAGATATTAGTCATTTACTAATATAACATTGATTTTATTATCGAAATTATCTTTTTTATTTTTTGGTTTTTGAGTTAACGCGGGGATAAATTAAACTTATTTTGAGAATTAAACTTGCAAGGATGTGCTTAGCAATTTTAAGAAAATACTTATAAAATTACATTCTAGGTTATGAATATATTTAATAAAAAATGGATCCACGGGTCGGATCTGGACCGGATACAGATCTCAAATACAAGATTCAGATTCAGATCCGATCCGACATAAATGGATTCGGGTCCGATCCGAATCCGTTGGGTCCAAATTTTGAAGATTCATATCCTATAAAACGGATCTAGATCCATCAGATTCGGACCGAATCCAGAATCCACTGCCATCTCTACTAGGAATCATCAGAGAAACAAGGTGTAAAAAGAAAATCCTGCAAGGGAAAAACTCTAGTGGGGCCAAGATAATTTTCTAGTTTCTTTCTATCTCCATTTTTCTTCCTCTTTTTACGACTAAACCAAACAAAGAGAATGAGAAAAAGCTGAGCTTACCCTTTATTTCTTTCTCTTACATAAGCCACTTTTCAAACAATATTTTGAAAAAAAATAAATATAGAAAGAATGACAGTGTGAAACATCTACAAACTATTTAAGCAAAAATAAATAGAAAAGAAACTAAATTCTTTCATAGTATTCACATCAATTAACAACAAATTTTTCTAACAAAAAATATTCAATTTTAACGACTAGAATTAAAGTATCAAAATCAAGAACAAGAAAAGTAGTAGAGTACGCATATCTGTTTATTGGCGTTATGGGGTTGGAGCTCGCCGGAGATGGCGGTGTTGTGGTTGGGGAGAAGGTGGTTGAAACAAGATAATAATGAAAATCCCCCTAGACCTGGAAATTTTTACCCGTCCCTTCTTTCTTTGTGAAATGTGTGTTTTATTATATAATTCTCTAGTGTGTGTGTGTGTGTGTGCAGGTGGTGTAGGTAGTAATGAGAAGAAAAAGAAGTGATTGGAGAGTAGAAAAAAAAGGAGATTATATAGTTGAAAAAATATTTTATAAAATTAGTAGAGATGCGTCTAAACTGACCGAGACACATAATTATAAATAAATAAGTAAATAAACTTCAGAGAAATATATTTAGCATATCTTATAGGTGACACACACTTCTCATGATGAAGATAAGCACTCAATTATCCTTCATCTAATCACTAACAATGATTATATAATCTCTCAATTATTTGCTTCACTAAATCGAGCAAGTTGCATTAATATCACATTTAAAGGAATGAAAAGAGATTCCACCGATTGGCGAAGAGAAGGTAAGATAATAACTTAATACGGTTCACTTTGTCACTGGATTGGAGCTACGGATGTAAATGTTACGATTCGATCGATTATTTGTAAAAAATTATATCTTATTAATTTTTCGGTTAATCTATAAATTAAAATTAGACTTTTTGAAATCGTCACACTCCTCTCAGTTTTTTTTCGGTATCAATACGGTTCAGTTAATTTTTTATTATTTATTAGCGTCAAATATAAAATAATAATCAATTTTAATATAACATATAAAGTATATAATTCTTTATTAGAATATCTGACATAAATCTCCCTCAAAATTTTAATCTTGTGTAATATATGGTAGATCTGTTGTCTCTTCTTTTCAGTATAAACTCACATGTTTATATGATATATTGATTCATATACAATAGAAATAACTTTTAGCTCACAAAGGAGGAAATTAATTTTAAAAAGATTTTTTTAAAAATTTGATATGTCATATATGATCATAATAAGGAAAGTTTTATATTAGGTAATTAATTTTTTTTATAAGAAAATAAATAAAATATTAAAATTTGAATTAGATTGTGACCCACCTCATTTTAATTCAACTTGTTTTAACCCAAGTAACTATATATTGAGGGGAGTAACACACACGTAACTAATGGGGGTAACAATCTGTTCATTAATTAACTCATTTCATATTAATTCGTATAAATTTAATTCAATCCGCTCATTTAATACTCATATTATATTGATAAAAAAATTAACAGGATAAAGTTTTCACATATACTGAGGGTCAAGGAAAAGCCGCTCTGCGACAAGATGAGTCCAAATAGCCTTTTTCCTTTAACAAAACTCCAGTTCACACCAAGGATAAGTGGATAAGCTTTTCCTTTAAGAAATAAATCAAGAATGCATCACAAGTTATACCTTTGACAAGAATATCTATTACTTACTCCGTTCCATTTCAGTTGACCACGTTACTATAAATATCAATCTCAAAATACTTATTCATTTATAAAATCAAAAATAAAATTAATTAAATTTTCTTACTTTATGCTTAATATTAATTATTTTAAAAAATAATTAATATTAATTAATATATAGTAAAAATATATTTTTATTTATGAGTTTTTAAAGGTCATGTGAAAGGGAAAGTGAAGGATAGGAGGTAGTACTAGTAAATGAAAAAAGAAAAAAAATCTCACTCACCCAAATATCTAATCCTTTTGTATAGTGTATACTACTACTGTATCCTCTTTCAAGTACCATTAACTTCTAAAAGATGTCAATTTTAGCACCAAATTCCCAAATTCTGTACAGAGAAATCCACAATAGAGAGCAACATCATCAGTTTTGGAACAGTGGTGGAAGTCTAAATGTTGTAAAATCATTTGGATTTTGCTTTGTTGATAAAAGAAGTGATTGGAAGAAAACAATAAAGAGAGATTTTAGAATTCATGCTTCTTGGGCAGATTTGTCAAGACCAACTACTGTTGAGATGCAACCTATTGAGAACAGTGAACAACTTGACCTGATTTTAGCATCTGCTAAAGAGCTTTCACAACCCATCATCATTGATTGGTAAAATTCTTCTCTTTTCCCTTCTTTGTGATAAGAAAAGAATGTGGTTGAATGGTAAAGATATTACCTTTAACTATAGGTATCGGGTTTGAGTATCGAGATAGAGTCTTTTTTATAGTAAAGGTCCTACCTTTAACCATAAAGTTTCGGGTTTGAGCCCCGAGATAAAGTCTTTTTTATAGTGAAGGTTCTACTTTTAATCTTAGGTATCGGTTTGAGCCTGAGATAGTCTTTTTCATAGCAAAGGTCATTTCTTTAATCATAGATCTCGCGTTTGAGCCCGGTGTAGGCTTTATAAATGTACTCCCTTTAACCATAAGTCTCGGGTCGGAGCCAAGACATTGAATATTTTTTAAAGTAAAGGTCCTCCCTTCAACCATGGTCTTAGGTTTGGGCCATTAAGAATAGTGAACAACTTGACCTGATTTTAGCCTCTGCTAAAGAGCTATCGCGACTTCATCTTTGATTGGTAAAATTCTTCTCTTTTGCTTCTTTGTGATCAGAAAAGAATGTGTTGAATGCTAAAGGTTATGCTTTTAATCATAGTTCCGGGTTTGAGCCCAAAGATGGAGTTGGTTCATAGTAGAGGTCCTCCTTTTGACTATAGATACCTTTAATTATATGTTTCGGGTTTGAGTCTCGAGATGGATTCTTTTTTATAGTAAAGATCCTCTCTGGGTCTGAGCCCTGAGATGGAGTCTCTTTTGATAGTAAAGGTCCTTCTTTTAACCATAGATCTCACTGTCTCAGGTTTGATCCAGAGATATAAAGTCCTTTTGATATTAAAGATAATTCTTTAATTATAGGTCTCCGTTTAGAGTCCAAGATGGAGTCTTCTTTTGAAAGTAAAAAGTCCTGTTAGTAATCTGTATTCCAAAAAAAAAACCAGTAAACAATAAACACTGAAAGTAAACAAAATCAGTGTTGAAAAATAAGAATAATTTTTCAGAATATAATCGAGCCCACTTAGTTCAAAGTGTGTCCTTAAGGAAATTATTCCCCTCACAGTACTCAAGGTTAATGGAATATCCCCTCCCAGGATAGAACGATTATCTTACCAGAATAGTAGTACTCCAAACTCTGGTAGCGGCGAACCACTCAACAGTAATATATCACACAGAATTGATTCGTGCAGAAGAAGAAGAAGATTTTGTAGTTCAGAAAATTAGTAAGTAAAATTCTGAAGAATCAAATGAATTTATAGCCATGGAAGTACTGTTTCTGAAGGTTTGCAACCCTTATGAACAATCACTAAAACTGGTGGGAAATTTAAATGTGGGAAAGAAACCGGGTCGGGGTCAGAAGCGGATCTGGCCGGGTCGCGGGTCAGGGTCACTAACGGGTAGGATTGGATAAGTTAATTAATTTAATTAAATAATAATTAATTAAATAAAAATTTAAAGAAAATTTGGTCCAAAAAGATTATCAATCAATCAGATCATTTGACCAAATCCAAATCCGAATCCGAATCCGAAGCCGAAGCCGAAGCCGAAGCCGAGCCGAAGCCGAGCTGAGCCGAGCGAGCGACGACGGCGGCGCGAGGGGTCCTTGCCCCCTCAACCCTTTTACTGACAAGAAGGAGTAATTCTACTTATAAGTAGAAGAACTTTTCTTTCCACTACCGATGTGGGACAACTCCCACTTTTCTTTCAACTACCGATGTGGGACAACTCCCACTTTTCTTTCCACTACCGCTGTGGGACAAATGATTATTTTATAGAGCAAGAGGGAACTCCCTCCATTTCCCATTCAATCTATCATTTAATCCCAACAATCCCCCACATGAATGGGGAATGACTATAAGATAAAGGAATGCGCTGACAAGTGTGATATACAAGCGAGAATTGACTGCATCTGGATAAGTAGGTTTCCCTTTGAACTTTCCGTAGTGAACTTATATCGGATATACTCGATCAATCGGTAGATTTGATATCTTTGAACCGTCGAACTTTGTTGTATACCTAGACAACATAAGTCACACAATCAACCCTCAACCGTTTATGGTTCTCACGGTTGTGTTCGGTTGACCATGAACACCTCCTGGTTTCATGAGTGTGTAGAGAATGGGCCTTTCTTGTCATTCCCCTTTAAAGCGGCTTACACTTAACACTCACATAGGTGATTTCTAAATATGTGGTCCTATATCCACATTATCACGGTCATACATTGCCGATTTAGATAATCATTAAAGAACCTTAATGCTTTATTAACTCATTAACAAGCCATAAGGTTTTATCCTTATTTCGAACATTGTCTTCATCAGAAAATGGGTTGAGTTATTTGACAATGTTGAACCGTCGCCACAACTTTGTTTGATCTTCTTGAACCTAGCTCTTGGGATCTCGACCGCTAGGTAGAGTTACCGCCATGATGACTTGTCCTCGGCCTTAACCCCATTCCCATTGATGATCTACTAACTCCTCTCTAGATAAGCCTTTTGTAAGCGGATCCGCCACGTTATCTCTTGACTTTACATAGTCAATCGTGATAACGCCACTAGAAGGAGTTGTCTAACAGATTGTGTCTTCGTCGTATGTGACGAGATTTTTCGTTATACATTACGCCCCCGCCTCTACCTATTGCCGCTGATTTGTCACAATGTATACATATAGGGGCCAAAGGTTTGGGCGAGAATGGAATATCTTCTAAGAAATGCGGAGCCATTCACTTCTTCGGCCTTGTCTAAAGCTATAAATTGATTCCATTGTAAAGCGGGCGATGCATGTCCTGTTTTGATGATTTCCAAGACAATCGATCCACCCCCAATTGTGAAAACATAACCACTCGTGGATTTAACTTCAAATGACCGGTGATCCAATTTGCATCACTATATCCTTCGATCACGGCGGGATATTTGTTATAATGCAAAGCATAGTCTTGGGTGTGTTTTAAATACCCCAAGACTCGTTTCATTGCCATCCAATGAGTTTGATTGGGATTACTCGTGAATCGACTCACTTGCTTATAGCACATGCTATATCTTGTCGTGGTACAATTCATAATATACATCAAACTTCCCAAAACTGGTGCATAGTCCAATTGTGAGTCACTTTCACCTTTATTCTTTTGAAGTGCAAAACTTACATCAATTGGAGTTTTTACAACATTGAAATTTAAATACTTAAACTTGTCAAGTACTCTTTCAATATAATGAGGCTGCGATAATGCTAGACCTTGTGGAGTTTTATGAATTCGATGCCTAAGATCAAATCAAGAACTCCTAAGTCTTTCATATCAAATTTGCTAGCCAAAGATACGCTTTGTAGCATTTATATTGGTAATATCTCTACTCATTATCAACATGTCATCAACATATAAACAAACAATGACTTCATGATTTGGAGTATTTTTAATGTAAACACATTTGTCACACTCATTAATCTTAAATCCATTTGCCAACATTGTTTGGTCAAATTTAGCATGCCATTGTTTGGGTGCTTGTTTAAGTCCATAAAGTGACTTAACAAGTTTGCACACTTTCCTTTCTTTACCAGGAACCACAAAGCCCTCAGGTTGTTCCATGTAAATTTCTTCCTCTAATTCTCCATTTAAGAAAGTCATGCGGACATCCATTTGATGGATTTCAAGACCATATCTGACGCTTGATGCTACTAACACCCGAATAGATGTTATTCTTGTTCTGGCGAGTATGTGTCAAAGTAATCAAGGCCTTCTTTTTGTCTATAACCTTTGACCACAAGTCTTGCCTTATATTTGTCAATAGTGCCATCAACTTTCATTTTCCTTTTAAAAATCCATTTTGATCCTAAAGGTTTATTTCGGGAGGAAGATCAACCAATTCCCATGTATGGTTGTTCAAAATTGATTCAATCTCACTATTGATTGCCTCTTTCCAAAATCTTTGAATCGAGAAGAAGACATGTTGCTTTAAATGTTTGAGGCTCATTTTCAAGCAAGAATGTCACAAAATCTGGTCCAAAGGAAGTAGATGTCCTTTGACGTTTGCTACGCCTTGCATCCGCTTTACTTGGTGTATTTTCCTTTGGTTCTTCCCGCGGTCGTTTAGATCTTTCACTTGACGACTCACGTTGATTTTATACGGATAAATATTTTCAAAGAATTGACATTATCCGATTCAATTACCGTATTTACATGAATTTCGGGATTGTCCGATTTGTGAACCAAAATCGACAAGCTTTCTTTGTTTGTAGCATAACCAATAAAAACACAGTCCACGGTTCTTGGTCCGATTTTTACCCTTTTGGGCAAAGGAACTTGGACCTTTGCTAAACACCCCACACTTTGAAATATTTCAAGTTGGGTTTCTTCCTTTCCATAGTTCATATGGAATAGATTGTGTTTTCTTTGTGGGGCACCCTGTTGAGTATTGATTAGGCTGTAAGGATAGCTTCCCCACAAGCTTTATGTAAACCTGAACTTATTAGTAAGGCATTCATCATTTCCTTTAATGTTCGGTTTTCCTTTCCGCAATTCCATTTGATTGTGGTGTGTAAGGCGATAGTTTGATGAGTAATTCCATATTCTAAACATATCTCTGCAAAGGAGATTCGTACTCTCCTCCCCTATCACTTCTAATCATTTTTATCTTTTTATTCAATTGATTTTCCACTTCATTTTTGTATTGCTTAAATGCATCAATTGCTTCATCCTTACTATTAAGCAAATACACATAACAATATCGAGTGCAATCATCAATAAAAGTTATAAAATACTTTTTCCCACCGCGAGATGGTATTGACTTCATATCACATATATCTGTGTGAATTAAGTCTAAAGGATTTGAATTCCTATCAATAGACTTATATGGATGTTTAACAAACTTAGATTCGACCTGATTTCACATTTAGATTTATTACACTCGAATTTAGGCAATACTTCTAAATTAATCAATTTCATGAGGTTTTGTAGTTGACATGTCCTAAACGAACATGCCATAAATTATTTGACTCCAATAAGTAAGACTGAGTCAATTCTTATTAATATCACAACAACCATTACATTGCGTTTGAAAAGGCCCTCGGTGAGGTAGCCCTTTCCTATGAACAAATCATTCTTACTTATTACAATTTTCTTACTAACCAACACACATTTAAACCCGTTTTTGACGAGTAGTCCGACTGAAACTAAATTCTTCAGAATTGTTGAACGTGCATAACATTGTTGAGAGTCGAGGACCTTGCTAAGTCATCTTGTAAGTATCTTCCCATATCCTTCAACCTTGGTCATTGCGATTTCCCATAAACAAGTACCTCTTCGGGTCCAATGGAGCATAGGTTGCAAATGCTTCTTTTGTAGCGCAAACATGTCGAGTGGCACGAATCAAGCCACCACTCCTTTGGGTTTCCAACCAAATTGCACTCAGATAGCATTGCACACGGATCATCCATATCATCATTCTTTTCCACCATATTGGCTTGTCCTTTTCCCTTGTTCTTTTTCGGGAGGCGACAACGGGGCTTTGTGGTCGACTTTCCCACAATTAAAGCGGTTGCCCTTGAACTTTTTCTTGTTGGAATCCTTCTCCTTTCCGTAAGGCCTCTTCCTTTTCTTGTTCTTTTTCAGAGCAAAGATCTTCAACGATGTTTGCCCCTTCAATTGGTGAAGTCTTACGGTACCTCTTCTCGGCGGTTTTGTTATCTTCCTCGATCTTGAGGCGAATCACAAGATCTTCCAACTTCATTTCCTTTCTTTTGTGCTTAAGATAATTCTTGAAATCTTTCCATGAGGCGGCAACTTCTCAATCATTGCGACCACTTGGAACGCTTCATTTACTACCATACCTTCAAAGAATAAGGTCATGGAAGATAAGTTGGAGCTCTTGAACTTGGGTTCCAACGGTTTTTCATCCACCATTTTGTAGTCTAGGAATTTGGCAACCACAAACTTCTTCAAGCAAGCATCTTCGCTTTGTACTTCTTTTCAAGTGCACTCCATAGTTCTTTGGAAGTCTCTCTTGCATTGTAGACGTTGTACAAGTCATCTTCTAAGGCACTCAAAATGTAGCCTTTGCACAAAAAGTCACTGTTTCCAAGCCTCGGTAACCATGAACTTTTGGTTGTCGGGCATGTCTGAGGCGAGCAGGAGGGTCCTCATTGGTGAACTTTTGCATACCAAGGGTGGTAAGCCAAAGAACATTCTTTCTCGCCATCCTTTAAAGTTGGCACCGATGAACTTCGCAGGTTTCTCACCCTGGCACAATGCACGGGTCGTAGGAGTAACCGCCGTGCAGAATTGCAGAGGTAGTTCCAGTCTCAATTGCCATTATTCGTTTGTCAACATCAAATCGACAAAGCTGTTTTAGTTAATAAAATCGAATAGCAATTCAATCATAGACTTAAACGATGAAGATTTTATTTCTTCAAATTGCGGTATAATTATGAAACTTGGTATTCCAACGAAGTTTTTATATCTTCGAGTCGAATACTAATCTTCATATGGAGTAGAAAAGCGCACAAGTTTTAATCTCCAAACCAGAATACAACAACGATAAAGTTTTTATGTTCTTCAAATCGTTGTACAAGTATGAACTTTAATATTCCAACGAAGTTTGTATGTCTTCAAGTCAGAATATGAAATTTCACGGAGTAGAAAACCACACAGGTTTTAGTCTCCAAAACAAAATACAGATTAATCAAAAAATATAATTTCCTTAAGATTGTTAGTAATCTGTATTCCAAAAAAAAAAACCAGTAAACAATAAACACTGAAAGTAAACAAAATCAGTGTTGAAAAATAAGAATAATTTTTCAGAATATAATCGAGCCCACTTAGTTCAAAGTGTGTCCTTAAGAAAATTATTCCCCTCACAGTACTCGAGGTTAATGGAATATCCCCTCCCAGGATAGAACGATTATCTTACCAGAATAGTAGTACTCCAAACTCTGGTAGAGGCGAACCACTCAACAGTAATATATCACACAGAATTGATTCGTGCGGAAGAAGAAGAAGATTTTGTAGTTCAGAAAATTAGTAAGTAAAATTCTGAAGAATCCGAAGCCGAATCCGAAGCCGAAGCCGAAGCCGAAGCCGAGCTGAGCCGAGCGAGCGACGACGACGGCGCGAGGGGTCCTTGCCCCCTCAACCCTTTTACTGACAAGAAGGAGTAATTCTACTTATAAGTAGAAGAACTTTTCTTTCCACTACCGATGTGGGACAACTCCCACTTTTCTTTCAACTACCGATGTGGGACAACTCCCACTTTTCTTTCCACTACCGATGTGGGACAACTCTCACTTTTCTTTCCACTACCGATGTGGGACAAATGATTATTTTATAGAGCAAGAGGGAACTCCCTCCATTTTCCATTCAATCTATCATTTAATCCCAACAAGTCCTTCATTTAATCAGAAAGTCTCGAGTTTGAGCCCAGAGGCAGAGTTTCTTTTAATATTAAGTGTTAAAATCCTCATATTTAACTTTCTAGGACATGATCTGGGATTAGTTGGGTAGTGAGTTCCGGTCACTGGATGAATAATACCAAAAAAATAAATGATAGATATAAGATGATAACTGGATGGGATTCTTCCTGTTCTGCATTTTATAAAAGAAAAAAGGGAATCAAATCCATGGAGTTGTAGGTAGATTGATTTGTTTGTAGCAAATGATTGATAGGATGGCTGCTTGGTGCCGGAAATGCATATATTTGAAGCCAAAATTGGAGAAACTTGCAGCTGAGTTTGATACCAAGTAAGCCTCCTTCTCATGCCTACTCTCAGTATTACAATGCCTTAACATTATTCTGAATAGTTGATAGTTAATTCCTTTATTGCTTTCCTTATCTGCTTCTTGTGTAGTCATTACAATTTATGAATTATTTTGCCATGTTATTAATTGGGCAGTAGTTTGACAAGAAAAATTGGATTTTTTTAATGATAAGATGTTAGTCTTAATTATAAATAAACTCACAGATAGCGTCAAGAATTCTGTAGTTTATTACCCAGGGGTGTCGAGATCACCTCTATTTGTGTGGTCCGTTCTAGTAACAACATTCCCACTTTTATTATCACTTCCGGTACTGGTAGGGGCAATTACCCTATAGTTTATTACCTAGGGGTGTGGTGGGATGAGATGACCGGAATCGGTCACCCTTAACTAAAGGTCTTGGGTTCGAGTTCGAGCCATGAGAATGAAGAACTTGATACTGTGAGATTGAGCGATTTACCTCTTTAGCAGGTCCATCCAGCGTAAATCTGAAATAGTGGGGGCCAATAGGCTGCAAATACCAGACGGTTCAACCAAAAAAAAGAAGAGTAACTCTGTAGTTTATTTACTCAATACATAGATTTCTTTAGCCATATCGTTCTAAAAATTCAATGATCTCTAACTGCCATGGTTATGCATTCTTGTATCTTAAAAGAAAATGGCTAATGTACTAGTTAACTTTGAGCTTGATTTTAACATTACAAGGCTCATTTGATCGAATGAATAGACATGTGTATCTTGTATCGGCTAAATGTAATACATTAACAATGGGTTTAGAGATGTGATATATTCTTCTTCCTTTTGTTCGTAGACTCAAATTCTACTATGTGGATGTCAATAAAGTGCCACAAACTTTAGTGAAGCGAGGAAACGTCTCAGTAAGTACTGTTCTGGGCACAACTCGTTGCAACTTTTTAGCACTCTATTGTTGTTACTTTGTTCATGTTCCTATTTAGCCAGCTAATTTGATTCTTGTTTTGTTCTTCAGAAAATGCCAACAATTCAGGTGAGCAGAAGTCCAACGGATTCCCCAACCTTTCAAAGTTTAGAGAAATACAGCTATAAACATGTTTTTTGTTATATTGCAGTTGTGGAAAGATGGGGAAATGAAAGCTGAGGTGATTGGTGGGCATAAAGCGTGGTTTGTAATTGAAGAAGTGAGAGAAATGATCAAAAACTTTGTATAGTATGTTACTGGAAAAGAAACTGAGCACTGCCTATTCTTGTTCATAAACAACATTTTTCTTTGGCTTTGTCTAAAATTAGACATCAATTTGTATATTCAGCAAAGGACATTTCAATATGTACAGTTGTTACAAAGGATCCTTTTGCATTATCAAAGACGGTGAATTGGTGAAGTTGGAACTTAAAACTTTGCTTGAGACAGATTAATATAAACTGATGTTTCCTGATCTTTAGATTCATAAAAATCATCCTAGAGGAACAGAAGAAACTAACAAAGCTAAGCACTAAATAATAAGAAAGTGCATGTTTGTGCTGAAATATAAATGAGAAAGCTCGTACTTCGAATTAAAGTGGATGCAATCAAGAGGTAACTGCTGTTTTTCGCTATTTACCTAAGACGAATGAGACAGTAACACTACCAAGCAAGCAAAGATGCAAGAAATCAATACAGTTTGCAGTCTCTTAGGAAAAACTCAGTTGAACGGAAGAGTTGTTCTTGATCAAGCAGTCTCATACAGTTTGCAGTCTATATCGAAGGAAAGCATCAATTGTAAACTTCCAAACTTTTGGAGAATTTAGATTCCAAAACCAAAAACAGCCCGGATCCTGTGGAAAATAAGGTCTCGCCATCCTCTCTCTGTATTCTCCACAACAGTTGAATTGCCATATCTGCACCATCAGTAGCAAACATGAGAAGGAAAAAATTGCACGATACAGGCCAACAAACATAAGTAATTAGATAAAGTATACCGGACCTGTCTTCCTCTGGTACATCTGTATGTGTCAGCTTGACAACTGTAACTCCAGATTGAGGCTCCTCAAAAGTAATTCGGACCTGCAACAATCATCATCAGAGATGTATCAGAAAAAAAATAACATTCTCCATTGGACCCAAGTAAAATTCTATAGGCTTGCAAGTCTCAATACGCCAGCAGACTGTCAGTTCTATCTATTTAACAAAATGACCACTGTACTAAGAAAACAAATGGAACAAGTGAGGCTAAAGAGAGATTTTAATTGAAGAACAACAACGCAGAGTTCCTGTTTCGTTCAAGCAGTATTCACAGAATGAATTTGGCAGTGGACTAGAGCTAGACTTCGACGCTCATGGTCACTGCTTACGTTCTAGTTCTAGTAAGAGCCTAAAGGCGCACTTGACTAGACATCACAAATAGTTCTTCCTTTTTATTTAATAATGGTGGTGTCCGTGCTGGCACTTACTACCTCCCACCAACACAAACACCGAGCAACTCTTCCCATCGAGGCTTAGATAGAGGAAGAAATCACCTAATGTTCTCCACCTACTTCATTGGCCACAAAGTCACATCCTTGGGTGCACAATAAGTACTCCTTGGTACATCATCAGCCAATCTAAGCATTTAGTCCTTGTTTATATTAAAATGCCATATCTACAACACAACACCACGGGCCAAGATTAAGGTTCCTTATTAAAAAAAACTATGGGCTAACAAAAGTATTCATCACGTCAATGAATATCCATAAGACTATAAAATTTTGACCTCACAATATGCCCACAAGCTTACACCTTTCGCCTATTCAGATGAAACAGTTGAACTTAAATATACTAATAATAGTGAAGTTACCTAGAACACAACTCATTCTGCACACTATACACCCACAAAATATTATATTAATCAATCAGCTAACTCAAATCCAAATTAGTTGCCGACTACCATTCTTCAGCTTCCATTCCACTCTATTCAGATATATTTCATTCCAATACTAAATACTCAACCTTACATCTTTTGCCTATTCAGATAAAACATTTGAACTAAAACATGCAAATACTACTCAAGTTACCTAGAACATTAACTCATTATATACACCCATAAAAGCTTATATATCAATCAATCAGCTAACTCAAATCCAAATTAGTTGAGGTCGGCTACACCATTCTCCAGCTTCCATTCCACTCAATTCAGATTGTTTCAAGTTACCCAGAACATAACTCATTCTATACACCCATAAAAGCTTATATATCAATCAATCAGCTAACTCAAATCCAAATTAGTTGAGGTCGGCTATACCATTCTCCAGCTTCCATTCCACTCAATTCAGATTGTTTCCTTCCAATACTAAATATTTTGCCTTATTTAACATTAAAAAGATGACTCAAGCTTATATCTTTTGCCTATTCAGATGAAACATTTGAACTAAAACATAACAATACTACTAGTAAAGTCTCTACACATTCAAATCCAAATTAGTTGAGGTTGGCTATACCATTGTTCAGCTTCTGTTCCGCTCTATTCAGATAAATTTCATTCCAATACTAAATGCTTTGTCTTATTTAACATTAAAATAAAAAGAAGACTCAAGCTTATATATTTTGTCTATTCAGAGGAAATAATTGAACTAACACATACCAACACTAGTCAACTTGGTTAGGACATAACTCATACTATACACCCATAAAAAGATTACATATCAATCAATCAGCTAACTCAAATCCAAATTAGTTGAGGTCGGTTATACCATTCTTTAGCTCCCATTCCACTCTATTCAGATATATTTCATTCCAGTACTAAATATTTGCCTTAGTTAACATTAAAAATAAGACTCAAGCTTATATCTTTTGCCTATTCAGCTGAAAAAATTGAACTAACACATACAAATTCTAGTCAGCTTACCTAGAAGGTAGCTCATTCTACAGTATACACACATAGAAAGTTATATATCAATCAATCAGCTAATTAAAATCTAAATAAGTTGAGGTCGGCTATACCATTCTTCAGCTTCCTTTCCACTTTATTCAGATATATTTCATTCCAATACTAATATTTTGCCTTATTTAATGTTAAAAAGAAGACTCAAGCTTATATCTTTTGCCTATTTAGATGCAGCAAACCGACAGAGGAACCACCCAGCAGCAGCGAGTCCCTGACACCGAACAGATCCCGGCGGCAAGACTCAGGCGACCAGACCCAGCGTCAGATTTCCCGGAACACACCAGAACGACCGGACAACCACTCAGCCCCCGGTGATTTCTACTCCTCTTCTCTTCTCTTCACCCTCGACGTGACTGTTTTTTGGGTTGAATCTGTTGCTTGTTCAGTTTATTGGCTGCTGCGTATATTAAATTAGCCCGTTCAATTTCGCTGGTTGTGGGGTCTATTGAATCTTCTGCTTGTTCAATTGTGGAGTATTTTATCCGGTATATTGTTGCATTGTTTCATTATTTCCGTGCTAATTTGTTTCATTGTTTCATTTTTTGTTCCTTTCTTTTTATATTTCTTGCCTTGTTTCATTGTTTCATTTTTTGTTCCTTTCTTTTTATATTTCTTGCCTTGTTTCATTGTTTCATTTAATTTCCCTAAACCCCTCTAGTTCTAGACTCTGCAAATGTTTGTGTCAATTTTTGTGTACTCCCGATTATTTTATTCGGGATTAATTGGTGCTGATTGCTTGCCTGTTTTTTAATTGAATATTCCCGACTTGTATTAGTGGCTTCGGGGCTGATGGTATGTCCTCGGACGGGGACGGGGCGGAGGTAGAGGCGGGGGTAGGGGTAGTAAGGGTTCCAAGGGAGCTTCTAAGTTGAGAATCGGGTCTTGGAACATAGGGACATTGACGGAAAAGTCGATAGAGTTAGTGAAGATTCTTAAGAAGAGGAAAATCAATATAGCTTGTATCCAATAGACCAAATGATGCCCCAAACATGTCATGTTTAATCACCTCTCCCCATAATTTTTTGGCCTACCTTTGTCTCTCCTGATTAAACATGACATGGCACATGTCTAGCTTATCGAGGACATGACTTTAGATAAGAGGTTATGGAGGACATGTATTAAGGTAAAATGTTGGTAAGTAGTTGAGTGTTCTCCTATTTATCTTTTCATACTAGTAGTGGTCGTAGTATTGTTCTTGTAGTGCCTTGTCTTTCAAGTTATATGTTACATTTTGTTGTTTCTTGTATTTCCATTATTGTGTTTTTTGTGGTAGTTACAACTTTTTTTTCAGTCAATTTTATCTCGCTTTCTATAATATTTTGTCATGGTCTGCGTATACCCTACCCTACCCTCCTCAAACCCCACTTTGTGTTATTTCACTGTGTATGTTGTTGGTTATATCATTCTTCAGCTTCCCTTCCACTCTATTCAGATATTCCCTCTATCCCAATTTATATAACACACTTTCCTTTTTAGCCAGTCCCAAAAAAATGACACATTTCCTTATTTGGCAATAATTTAAATTTAAATTTTACATTTTTACGCTTAACAAGATGATCTATAACCACAAATATCTTTGTCTTGTTTTAGAACAAAACTCAAAAGTCTTCCCTTATTTCTTAAACTTCATGCCCAATCAAACTACATTATATAAATTGGGATGGAGGGAGTATATTTCTATCCAAAACTACATAATTTGCCTTATTTAGCATTAATAGGAAGATTCTTGAGACCTTAATATGCCCACAAGCTTACGTCTTTCCCCTATTCAGTTGGAACATTTGAACCAAAACATACAAACACCAATCAAGTTACATAGAACTTAACTCATTCTACACATTATACATCAATAAAAGATTATACAGCAATTAGCTAACTCAAATCCAAATTTAGTACACTCTATATAGATATATTTCATTCCAAATACTAAATAACTTTCCTTATTTAACATTAAAAGGACATTTTTAACAAAGCCAATAAACACAAATAGAGAAGCAAAGGTCAGGAAATTGTACCATGGATTGGATACCATCAGGCCAATTACCAAACCGCCATTTCTGAACAATCAATCTCCCTTCTTGCAACTCCACATTAGTTCCGGTCACTGAACCATCAAATATGCTAAATTCTCCTCCCACCTCTTTACTTATCCTTGCATTACTCTGTGTAAAACCCTTCCATCTATTCTCATCCATCAATATCTCAAACAAATCCTTTGCCCTACAACTAAACTTCTCCGTCATTGTAATCGTTTTAAACCCTTCCTTTTTCTTCTCCTCCTTCTCCACAACCTTTGCCTTCTCCTCCACAGCCGTCGCCGCCGGAGCTGCAACATTTCCGGCAGCACCGACGGGTTTTTTAACTACTTTTTTCACCTCAGCTTCATCCTTAGCAGGTCCACCTTTTGCCATAGCATTAACATACGCCTTAACTTGTTCTAAAACAAAAGGCTTTCCTTTTTCAATAAACGCATCTTTCAATCTCTTCCCAATTGGTCCTTCATCCTTAACCAAAACCCTAATTTCTGGATCTTCATCAGCATTCTCATCAGCAATATAAGGTAATTCAACATTACCTTCAATTTTTACCACACTATCTTTTACCTCACCTTCCCAAGATAAAATTAAATTCAATTCGTAACCAGGTATGATTTTCCCTTTTCGGATATTCACATACGCTTCTCCTTCGAGTTTTTCCAGTTTTTTTGTACGGATTTTGAGGTTACCTTCGCCGTCAATTAGGGATTTGTTGGATAATAGGTTAGTGAGAAAGTTACGAGACCATTCGAGACAGTCAGTTTCAGCCCAATGCCAATTGTGAACATTGGTGCCGTCGGGTCGGTCTTCGACGATCCATCGTTTGTCTCCTTCTCCTAAACGGGCCATTCTACAGCGTCGATGCGGTGGAGTGCGGCGGCGATAAGAGTACGTGAGAGGAATTGATTGTGTGCTGCGTGAGTGCTTTGATGGACCAGTGGAAAACAAGTGAGATATCCGGAGAAAAAGGAAGGAAAAAGGGTTCTAGGTAGAATGTCAACGGGGCGGGGCGGGGCGGTAAGGGTACCTATACCTACCTGTACCCGCCATCTAAAACCCATCCCCACATAACGCCCCACCACCATGGCAGGTACTTTTTATACCCATACGCACCCCACCACCCATCAAACCATTCCCATACCCGACCCAACTAAAGCGGGTACGGGGCGATTTCGCATTTACCCGCCCCACTGATGATGCTTGGAGTATTATTGAGCAGGAGGTGATAAGTCTTGTGCTGTAGTTTTTTTAGAATGATAAATTACTAAAATAAATAAATTCTACCATTATATCTTTGATCTCCAAAGTGGCGGCCCCCAATATGTTAGTTAATATAGGTTCATATCTTGCTGTAATGTCCTATATAAATGTATTTTTAAATTAATTTGCATGAGATTAAAGAACATCATTCCTACTGTTGTGGCTGAGAATCAAGCAATTTTTGTAGCTGAAAGATCATTGGTTCATAATATCTTGATATATCATGATTTATTTAGGCAGGGAGATCTCATGTCACCACTATTGTTTGTGTTGGTGATGAAATATCTTTCTACAACTCTACAAGAAATGAGTGAATTATCTGATTTTAAGTTCTGTAAATTCTCAAAATTGACTCACCTTATCTTTGATGATGACTTGATGATTTTCTGTAAATGAAATATGAATACCATATCTAGAGTTATGGAGGCACTCAGGCATTTCACAGATGTAACAGATTTGATGGTTAATTTAGATGTTAGTGGGGGAGGTAAATGCGGGTACCCGCCCCATTATTTAGGCTGTGCGGGTACGATGTGGGTAGCGGGTACGGTGCGAGTCTTATATGAAATCCACTCCCGCCCCCACTAGCCATGACGGGTAGCACTTTTGATACTCATACCCGCCCCACCATCCACCAAACTATCCCCATACCCGACCCAATTGGAGCGGATGCGGGGTGATACCCGCATTTACCCGCCCCACTGGGGGGTTCCAAAGAAGGATCTAGAAGACTGAATTTTCTTATATATATTTTTGTTCTTTTTTCTTTTACCTTAAAATAAGCCTACAACCTCACAGGGGAAAAATTAAAATTTGAATAGTGTTACAGTTGTAGTTATTTGTCCTTCTATTAGGAGTATTTTATTGTAGCTACTATCCAGAATTATTACTTTTTTAAAACTTTTTTCTTGAGTCGAGAGTTATCAGAACCTTCAATATAGGAGTGAAATTTTCATATACTCTACCCTTTTCAAATATCACTTAATGAAATTATACTGAATTTATTAATGTTGTTGTGTTAATCTCATCTAAAAAAAATTTAAAAATTAGAGATTTTCACTTATATTTATTTAATAAGATCTTCAACTGCTTCTCAGGTACATATTCATTTTTTTAAGGGTCAAGTATATCAAGTCTTTTTATAATAAGTGTTGCGGGCATTCGAGTCAAGGATTTATACATCCTTTAACGCTATGTTGAATTATATAGTATTAATCTCATCCCTTATAGTGAAAAAGGTTTTAAGTCACTAGTAATGCAGAGAACTTTTCATTATCAATGTGATAGTGTAGTTTTTTCCATTGTAACAGATGATCATATTTTGAGGTTATCAATTTATGTTTTTATGAAAAGAAAGATAGAATTGAATTTTTCAATAATTATAAAAAATATTACATATTATTGATGTATACGATATATATATATATATATATATATATATATATATATATATATATATATATATATATATCGTCGGTGTACAAGAAATGCTCGGAATTCATATATTGCATTGTTATAATTTAATACATTCGATGTGAATAGATATATACATCAATCAAAAATTCATGTTGCCAAAAACAATATAAGGGGTCCGTCTCTAATTTTTCATTTCAATCTCAATTATGGTTGGTAAAATCAAATAAACAAGACGATATCTACTAACATAATAAAACTAGGTATAGACGATGTGATGTGACACCTCTCTATTGTCATCATTCCTATTTATCTTTTTTGTCAATTTTTTGACTTTTTTCTCTTATATTTCTCTCTAAATATTTGTCTAAAATTAAAATCACTCCATCAATGAATCTATAATTGTCCACATCCATTGCTCAATTAAAAGGGAAAGACATTTAAGAATATTAAAAAAACTAAGACTGCCTAAATAATTGCTCAATTGAATGCGAAGGACTATCAAGAAAATAAAATTAAAGATGAAAAACTTTCGTTTTCAAAACAATAAGTTTCCTATGACTCGTGCCTTTAGAATTGTCTATACTTGATGAAGAAAAATGTGTGGTCTTACCTGAATATAAGAAGACTAATTATGGCTACTCCATCTGCATATATGCTCTACTAATTATGAGTGCACAGTTGCCTTGCTTGAAGATGAGTCCAACAAGTTTGGGCTTATACACAATAGGCATTCAAGTTTGAAGAGTATACATAATTTGTGGAATTTGTGTTTTGTCTTCTATGGAAAGGAAGGAAGCTGATGGAAGGTGTAAACATTTTTGTATGCAAAGCTCCTTTTTTTTTGGCATTTGCAATAAGAAGGAAGTAACTTTATTTATTTATTGTATAATAATCTAGGGTGTTTGAGAATACCGTGTTGAAGGAACTCGATAAAATGATCATGTAATTTTGAGAGAAGGGTGTTCTCCTATCTCTTGATTAGAAAAGTGTTACATAGCAGAGAGTAATGACTGTTTTGTTAAGAGTTCCAAATCGGATATGGAATGAGAACATGGACTCCTTATATAAATTTGGACAATACGCACCCTACAAGCTAGCTTTTGGGGTTGAGTTAGGTCCAAGATTCATTCTTTACATGGTATCAAAGCCAGACTCATTTCAATTCTTTGTTCACCGATGTTGGGGCCCCAAATTATACTGTCCACGCTCCAGTTAACGAGGTATGGGCGTCTGGGAGAGTGTTAAGAGTCCAAAATCGGAAATGAAATGAGAACATGGACTTCTTAAATGGATTTGGACAATCCTCACCCTACAAACTAGATTTTAGGATTGAGTTAGGCTCAAAATTCATTCTTTACATGGTAGCATATAGTTTCCCATATGGTGCTTCAAGATCGCAAATAATCATTAATTATAATTTGAGATTGAGTGTTTTAGCAAAGATATATATAATTTGCTTTGCAAATGTTGTTTTTACTCAATATAATGTGTGTGTCCTGGTCTTAATATAAAAAGTTCAAATTTTGTCTAAAACGTTTATTAGTTATAATTTGAGATTGTTGGATTCTTTTATACATAAATTCTCTAAGAGGTAAAAATAGATAAATGATTAGAATTTTAATAGGTGAGAGGTGTTTATATAAACAACTTTAAACGTGTGAGGTTAGAAGGTGCTAAGCAAGTGGCCGTGCTCTTTTTTTTTTTTTTTCTTTCTCATCTTTTTTTTATATGATTAATTAAAATTTTGTATATATATGCTTGAAATTTTTTGTCTCATTTAATTATGTTGATAATATATTTCTAAAATAATCACTTAAACCATCAATGTGCTTTACGATCGCGCGATGCGCAACTAAATACACTAATAATTATATATAGTCGGTAAAACGCTAAATGAGATAAGAATGGGATGAAACATTTCTTAGAAAATTGAATCAAGAGTTGTAGTGTGATGGATATGATCCCTCTATCTTTAATTAGAGATCTCGAGTTCGAGTCTGGACACAGAAAAATCTTGTTAGTGAGAGCTTTCCCCTTAAATGGACCTTACGCGATGTGAATTCGGATTAGTCATGTTTCAATATGAATACCGAACATCGGATGAATAAAAAAGTAACAACAAACATAGAAAAACAATTTGAAAAAAAGAAGAAGAAGAATAGAGAAGGCCAAACCTGAAAGAATGAGAAAGAAACAAATGATAGAATTTAAAAACTTAGCCATATTCCTTATCAAAGTTGATGATCTCAAATGTTAATGGTGTGTTTTAGTGCAAGGTGAAAGAGGGGCTTTTATAGTGCAAATTTGCTAGATTTGTGTGAATTTTGTTTTGGGAAGTAAACTAGATACATAATTTACTTTCCAAACAACAAAGATGTATGGTTTGTTTCTTTTTCAAAAGGTTATAGAAATCAGTTTAGAGAAGATGATAGAATTTTATAATAATGGTTAATAATATGCTTTCCATATAACAAAGATGGATTGTTTCCTTTTTGAAAAAGTTATGGAAAGCAGTTTAGAAAATTGATTGTGGTGATATTTTAGAAGAATTAAAGTGTTATTTTTTATATTGTAGCTCATATATATATAGTTTTTTTTTGTTTCTCATCTGATGTCTGATATTTATATTGAGGTCCGTCTAAATATATACATATGATTTATAGGGTGTATCCGGTATGGCATACCTTTTTTTTTTAAAAAAAAATCATGTTTGATTGGTTAATATGTCTTGGAAAATATTTTGATATCTAGAAAAATAAATTCCTTAAAAATAAAAAAAATGACATTTTCTGATGAAAGTAGTTAAATCAAGTTTCATAAGTGGCATTCCGCGCTAATTATTTCTTCACCCCGACTCCACTCCCATATTGCTTGCCTAGATTATGTATAAATACTCATAAGACATATTTTCTACTTATTCACCCAACACAAATAAATAAATAAAATATCACTTATATATTTTAAGTATTTGATGTACTACATGTAATTGAAATAGTCAAGGCTATTGTGATATATTGCACGTTTATTTATCACTAGTGTACATGACCGCGCTTCGTACGGTACGTCAATAATTAGAAAAAAGTTATAATTTTTCTCTGACAAAAAACTAAAAGTTTTCATGTATGGCGTATAGACATACAAAATTATACATTATTATAATAATTAAAGCATATATGAATTATAACTTTCATTATCAAATCTTCTTTAAATTTTTTTTAAAAAAATAGATTGTTCAAGAAAGAAAATACTTTTAAATATGTGTACACGGCTTTCTTTGTTTAGGTATGTGTATAGGAACTTAATTTCATTTTTTCAATTAGATAAGATACATTTTTCCTCTGTTAAAAAGAAAAGCGTACATTAAAATGAATAGTAAACAAAAAACAAAAAAACACAAAGAAAAATAAAAAAAATAAGTGGGCAACGGAAGTTGCCGGAATTGCATCTTCATTATTTATTTACTTCCTGTTGATTTTTCCTCTTTAATTATGTTACTATCTTTTTTTTATTCCTTAAACAATGAAAATAAACAACTTAAATATAATGCGAATTTAGTACACCTACTCCTACAATTAAAAATTGGCATTCTACACCTAACAAAAGGCAACGTTATTACAATTGAATTAGCAGTATAATTACAAGCCTGCAATAAACTAAAAGAGTGACAATATATACATATACTCCTACATGTATACATGTATCTTTTTTATTTTCAAGCTCTTCAGGATCGAGTTAATTACTTTCTGTCTGACCACCTATTAAAAATTCACAGTCATTTTAAAATCAAACACAATAAATGAAATAAAAGAAAATCTACTACAATATGTGCGTCAGTTTTTTTTTTTTTTACCTTGAGAGATTTTTATCTCCGTTTTTTAAATTTTCACTGTCTTGCGGGAGTTATACCCTCCGGCTCAGCCTACAATCATTTTTGTTCATATAAAAAAGTTCATAATCTTTTTATTTTCGAAAAAACTCAATTAGTATGTGAAAAAACGAACCATAATAACAGTTATAGAAGAGTCGAAGATAGGAGTACGAATAAATTACGTAATATCACAAAAATATCAATGACGGGAAAAGAGCAAACTTTTTCTGCAGAAATTTTGAAATGAGGAGAGGAAAAGTTTCTTTAGTCAACAATGAAGAAATGTGCTTAAGTATTTATACTAAGCAACAATTTGTAACTTATGAGGTAAACAATAGTATGAGTAATGTATAGGAGTGATTGCAACATAATTACTATTAACTGCATCTTGTGTTACTGTTATGCTACGTGGGGTGTTCAATTTTTTTTTTAAACTTAGCACATTTATATTTAGTTAATGAGATTTTTGTTAAATCCATTTAGTTAGTAAATTATTATGTAGAGAAGTGAAGAATAAAATACAAAAAAAAAATGAGATAAAAGATAAATACAATTGTTGGCCATAGAAAGGTATTACATGATCTTGTCTATACCTAGTTTTATTATATATATATAGAGAGAGAGAGAGATAGATTACCTATTAGGTTTGTGATGCATTAATTTGCAAACTCTTCCTTCATCAGCTCATATCTGAAAAAGAAGAAGAACAAAATAAACAGAGAAAGAGTTAAAAGCTGGTTTGTGCTTAGGGAGGAACAAATAAGATTGAATCTCACATATTAATAATACTAAATTAATCATTTTGTAAATTTATTTTGGAATACGAAAAGGTGCCAGATTTAGTTGCTCTGGACTTCTTAACGTTAGTGAAATAATATTTAATCATGTTTACTATCACTATATTACCTTTCAAATAATTAATAAGTTTTAATATTCTTAAATGCTTTTTCCTTTTAATTGAGCAATAAGAGATAATTAAGAGAGTTAAAGGAGTAACTCTTTATCTTTTTAAAATAGCAAATAAATAAAAAGGCAAAAAAGGAGAAAAAAGATAAATAAAAATGATGGTTATAGAGGTATCACATCACATTGTCTATGCCTAGCTATATATATATATATATATATATATATATATATATATATATATATATTTGATTAAACCTGCAACATATTATGTACTAAGGATCAAATCATATCGCTTTATAATCGTATGTGCAATATTATATATATTAGTAAAAAATAGGTTAGCACCCTTGTCATTTTCTATTTTTTAGCTTTCTATATTCGAAAATATATTCTAGAAACATAAACTAAGTACAATCATAAATGGAGAAGAAGCAGAATGAAGAAATCCGAATCCACTTAATTCACAATAAGTCCTTAAGGAGCTTTGTCCCCTCAAGTATCCGAGGTTGCAGATTATTTCCTCCCATGATAGAACTAATTGTTGTCACTGATGTAGCGGTACCTAAACGTTGGTGTGCAGCAAACGCAAAGAATCGGTCGAATCACACTTGGAACTTTATTGTTGATATGCAGAAAGAAGAGAGATTGCATAAATTTTCGTGAAAAAAATAGGAGAAATGACAATATTTATAGCCTACAAAGTAATGGAGTGAAAATGTGTGAATTTTTTTCATGAAAAGATGAAATGGTTCATTTCCCATTCACACTTATTCAACAAACCCCCACATGAATGGGGAATGACTATATGATGGAAACATGCATGAAAATTTGTGTAATCACTTGTAAGAATTAATCGCATCTGGATAAGTAGATTTCCTTTTGAAACTTTCCGTAGTGAATGCATAGCAGATATACTCGGTCAATCAATAGATTTGATATCCTTGAAACCGTCGAGCTTTAATGTATATCTAGACAATATACGTCACATAATTAACCCTTAACCGTCTTTGACTCTCATTGTTGTGTTCGTTTCAGCCATGAACATCGCCTAGTTTCATAAGTGCGTAGAGAATTGGCCTTACAAAATTCTCCTTGAGGCGGCTAACACTTCAAACTTACATATGTGATCATTCATAAATGTGTCATCCTGTGATACACTAATTGATATACCCCGTATCAAACTTAGAAATCATTAAAAGATTTCAATGCCTTATCCTTTGTACTGAACATTGTCTCATCATGAGAATGAATCAAAAAAATTATTTTGACAATGTTGAACCGTCATTCATAACTTTTGATCTCCTTGAAACCTAGATCTTGGGATCTCCAGTCTTCTAGGTAGAGTTACCGTCATGATGACTTGTCCTCTGCCATAGTTCCATTCCTCTCGATGATCTATCAACTAACTCTCTAGTTAAACATTTTGTAAGTGAATCCAACAGGTCATTACTTGACTTCACGTAGTCAATTGTGATAATTCACATAGAGAGTAGTTGCCTAACGATTTTATGTCTTCGTCGTATATGACGAGATTTATCATTATACATAACGTTTCTTGATGTACCTATTTATGCTTGGTTATCGCAATATATGTATATTGATGCCAACAGTTTGAGACAGAATGAAATATCATTCTAGAAATTTTGGAACCATTTAACTTCTTCACCAGTCATGTCTAAAGTTATGAATTTAGACTCCATTTTGGAGTGGGCGATACAAGTTTGTTTTGACGATTTACTAAGTAGAATAATTGTCTTATTGTTTGACTCTACTATTGAATTACTAATCCACTTCACTTAAACCTGTTTTTTTTTCTTCACTTCACTTTGTATAGTCGCACTTATAAATCCTTAATATTTTTCATTTTACCAACGCATTTTTTTATAATTATTTGTATATTGACTAATTAATTTTCAATTAGTAACTGGAGATAGTAAGGATTTCTCGATTATAAAATTATTAAAACCTTGGGGTAAATAGTGGATTTTTTCTTTTTATTTCTCTTTAGTTTTAGGGGGCTCAAGGGAGATGTCCCCTAAAAGATCCTAAATTACACTTGATTTACTAATAAATCTATCTATTTATTTATTGACAGAGATAAACCATAGTATAATTTATTATTATTCCAGTATGTCCTCTAAGAAAGACCAATTTAACAACTCTCAATCTGTGCAGTGCACTACTCTAATTTCTTTTTTCGATCCTAATTATAATTGCAACGGCATGGTAAATAAATTTTCATCCTTAATCGAATATTTTGTGTTCAAGAGAATGAAATTGTCTTTATTATGAAATATTTACTTCATCCCAAAACGATTATCAAATATCGTGTAGAGCTATTGCCCTTGGGCTTGATTCCGTTCAACCATCAAGAAAGACAAGCCTTTTTTTTTACCGGGGTTCCCTCTTCCTGTAGGTCAAGCCTTTTTTTCAGTCGCCCTCTCACTTTGTTCGATCTGAATTACATGAAAATTAAATATCAACATGCTTAAAATTATTAACATTTAACTATTCTTTTAACACCAAAAAGTTTTCAAAATTCCCCTAAAAGTACAAAACAATTCTAGCAAGCGATGTTGGAGTACGAAGTATTGACAAATGAAATTCAAAGAACGATTCATGAGGTTAAAAAATTTATTAGAATTTCAAACCCCACGATTCATGGGTTTAAAACTTTATGAGTTAGTAAAATATAAGGAACAATTCATGGTGCTCAAAAATTAGTTGGAGTTTTAAATCATGTGAACAATTCATGAGATCAAACCTTTATAAGTTCAAATCGGAGAAACAATTCATGAGATCAATCTTTTATACGTTCAATCCCAAGGAACGATTCATGCGATTTAGAATTTTATAAGTTCTTCCGTATTTTAAGCAGAAATATTTTTATTCAAATTTTATTTCTGCAGTAAAGTATGGATATTTCGCTATTACTTTTCAAATAATAGCTAAAAGCTCATAGCACGCCAAAAAACTGGTCATCCCGCCTAATTTTTACAATCACGATTCAAAAATCTCTTTTATTTTCTTAAACTTCGTATCAAGTCAAAATCAGACAAACACTTTGAAACGGATGAAGTATTATTCATTATACTCATTCATAATAGACCAATATTTGTGTTTGATCAAAGGTACATTAATCGGAGTTACAATCGTAAACACAAACACAATTGTATGGGCCAGTAACTCCACCAGTGCAAAGCCCATTTCCTTTGTATAGCTCTGCACATTTTTTTTGACAATAAGCAAGTATACATTCCCTTGGATCCAATGTTACAGTGCATCTCTTTTGGGCTTTTACATCAGTAATTGCCAAAACTGCACCAAAATTGAACCAACAAAAATTAACATATCGATAATAAAAAGTAGAATTAGAGAAGTTATACACTGTCAGTTAAACTAATCTTTTACACTATCAAGTAATTCAACAGTTATCTACGTGTAAGTATCCTTAATGTGAGATCTGTAATTTTTAAAATAAAATATATTACCTGCTACAACAAGTAAATGTGCCTTGATAGTGTAATAGTTCCTTACACTAATGATATATATAACTTAAACTCTTTACTTTATCACAAACAAGACAACAAATACTGTTTTTTTTTTAAAAAAGAAAATTGCAAAGAAAGCCAAACCTGAAAGAATGAGGAAGAAGCAAATAACAGAGTTTAAAAACTTAGCCATCCTTATTGAAGTTGATATATGTAAATGGTGTATTTTGGTGCTAGGTGAAAGAGGCTATTTATAGTGTAAATTTGCTAGAAAAGTTATGGGAGGTAGTATTAAAATTTTAATGCGATGATATTTTTTAGAAGAATTAAAATGTTACTTCCCATATTGTGTTCTATGGTTTATAATATGATTTCCATAGAGCAAAAATGGCAAAAAAGTTATAGAAAGTGGTTTAGACAATTGACTGAGAAGACATTTAGAAGAATTGGATTATTGTTATATATTGGTATAATAGCACTTTTGGTTCTTAAGTTAATGATGAAATTTAGTTTTTGATTCTTGTGATATTGGTTTAATTAATTCAAATGTGTAATTTTGATCCCTTTATATAGGAAATATCTTATATGAACTAAACTAATTTTCATCAAAATATGGGATAACAATTCAAATTTAACATAACAAGTGATTAATAGAATAATTTAACAGTTAATAATTCATTAAAATTTTGGAAATTCACAAGCATACGGATCGAAAGTGCACATTACAATTGATTGAAGGTTATATATATATATATATAAGCATATATTATAAGGATCAAAATTAAAATTTATCTATAATCTAGGGACCAAAATGCTATTATCTCTTATTCGGAGTATATTTTATAATGTGTTTTTCATAGAGCAGAGATGGCTTTTTTTTCCTTTTTGAAAAGTTATGGTAAGCAATTTAGAAAATTTAATGTGATGACATTTTAGAAGAATTAAAGTTCTCTCTCATACTGTACTTCAGACTTTAGAGATTTATGGTATGTAATATATGCTTTCCATAAAATAGAAATGACTTGTTTCCTTTTTAAAAAGTTATGGGAAGTAATTAAAAAAAATTAATATAATGAATTTTTTCTAAGAAAAATTAATATCTTATTGTATTTCAGAGATCTATGATTTATGATATGCTTCCCATAAAATAAAACTAACTTGTTTTTTTTTCTTTCTGACAAGTTACCAAATCAATTAAACTTAGTATGATTAAATGATTTAATGAAGTAATAATATATATTAATCAACTATAGTTAAAGAATAAAAATGAATATACAAACGCATGTCAATCATGTATTACTTAGGAGTAACCGAAAAATGTGGCTTGTTTTCTTTTTGAAAAGTCACAAGAAGCAGTTTATAGAATTCAATATGATGATATTTTAGAAGAAATTAAGTTTTACATTTCATATCATATTTTAGAGCTATATCGTTTATGATATGTTAGACTAAGCTAAGCAAATACCATAAATGTAGTGTATTATAGTTAATCGATCGATATCAAAAGCCAACTAAAGTTAATCTTATTTTAAAGAAATATGATTTTCTTTCAAACTGAAAATCCATCAGGGTCAATGAAGACTCTCAATTTTTGAACAAATAAAGCATATCTCAGATTTTATGCAACGACTTTCCATCTAATTACATTGGAAAATAGTCCAGAATTTATTTATTTAACTTCCAAAATAAATGAAGAAATAATGTGATTGTACGTAGAAATAGTTTAGGCAATTATGGTCAACAGAGGCGAATCTAGAGTATTATAATATACAGGTTCTTGAAAGTTCAGTAGCTTTTGCTTATATATATACTAAGAAATTTATTAATATCTATAAATATTTTACTGTGAATATATCTAACAAAACTATATATAATTAACTCAATATTATTGTAAAAACACATAAATTTTAAATTTTGAATCTGCCTCAACGCTCTGGCTATGTATGATCTAAATGGTGATTGCTATGACATATCATACGATTAATCTTGCAATTTATCATGTAAGGATAAGTTCATATTGCTTTGACATGTCATAATTGTCATGAAGGAAGCATTTAGTTTGATTATTAACATCTTTTAAGTCTGTATTATATAAACATTACTTTGTTACGAGTTATGACGAGATAATAGTAATTAAAAGATAGATAACCATTCACTGATACGGTGAAAAGATTATGATTCTTATACACCTTAATTGGATGTTTTGAGTTGAGCCTTAGACTAAGGCAAGTCGATCCATGATTTGAACTTTATCTGCTCTAGTTTGAAATTATATGAATTCATTCGATTTACTGGGTTCCGAATCTATTTTTATGATAATTTAGTGAACTTTTTTTTCTTGATAATTATTTTTGGACTACGCATAACTTTTAACACATCTAAATCAAATGGTCTTTAACCAAAGCTAATGAGTTCATACAAATCAGTAGCTAACGCACTAGATCCACCCGTGGAATTATTTTACTCCTTTAATTAGTTGGTCTACATTATATGAAGTTGAATTAATCGCATTATTGAATTTTTCGTAGCTGTTCTCGCCCCGAATTCTGTTCATCGGTTGACCGTATCGGGAGATAAATTAATTCCTTAACTTAAGTTACGAAAATAATTTGGGCTGAAAACAAAACTCTAATTTCCAGCAATGGGTTCCCCAACTACTCCAGAAAGCGTTAGGACGGTGGTATGAGTAAACTAAGAGGTAAGAAACATGAATGCAACTGAGTACAGTAAAGTAAATGATAAATAAAGTAAAGGATAAAGATAGATAAAAATTGAGTTGTTTGATTGATTGGTTGTGTTCGTATATACAAAGAATGATCCTATTTATAGTACAAAAAAATGGGGGGAAATTGTACAACGTGATCCCCCCCTCCCCATGTCAGCCATCAAGTAACCCACTAAGTTCAATGACCGATTATGGGGGAGGTGGTGACGATTTTCTTGCCATCCACTCCTCTTGCTCGGATAATGGCCCTTTCTTTTAGCTGTTGTTGGTCGTTACCCCTTCTACGGGTCCGGAAACCCTTTTGACTTGGTCATCGAGGTGTCTGCATCTGAGTGGGTCCCAGTCGTACCTCTAACTAACAACTCGGCTAAGATGCCTTAGTAGCCGATGAAGTTTTTGTAGTGGAGGGCTAAGAGTAAATTCGGTTGTCACTGAATTCGGCTAAACACTTAAATTACTTTTGAGTGTTAACAATTCCCCCCTACATTAACTCGAGTGTGACTGTTGAGTTGATGTATCCGAAAGTAGCCGTCGTTTCAGTTTCACAGCTGCGCATGTCACTTCAATCATCTCGTCTCCAGTGCATGCAATGGGGATCACTTCTTGAAATGTGTTCCCCCTTTAACCGAGGCATCTCCATTACCACAAATTGATTCCAATGATTTTTGATTGTGCTTTTGAAAATAATAAATTAATCTCAGTCGCGCCTCTGAAGGTTATTTAAGGAAAGGTATCCCCCCATAGGTTTCTCACCTAATATTTGACCCTTTTCTTAGTCGAAAACCATGACTTCATCTTTTTCATCTCGAAGATCAAGAAAAATCATTCTATCCGATAGTGACCTAACCCCTACCTTGGCCTTCCTTGATGAACAATTGGTTCTGACTGCATACGGTGGACCGAAATAATGTGATTCTCTCTTGTTTCGGTACCTCAGCCCTATAAACCATGACTTTTTTTCTACTTGTGACTGGTTCACTGGCGGCCGCTGTTCGGCTGACCTTCGTTCTTGGCCGACTAAGGTCGCTCATTATTCGGGTTGGTTGGACCGAGTGAAGTTGGTCACAGAAGCCGAATGGAGGCGCATGGGTCCTTTTGATGTCGCCGCACTGTCGGAATTTGATTTCCGATGTAACGTCGGGCTGGGGTATGTGCGGCGCCTCTTTTTTTGTGCTTGGTTTACTTGGATGTGGGAATCCATATCCCACCCTTTAACTTCAGCATTTCTCTCAGCATTTTTTAGGAAATTTAGAATAAATCTCGCAGATTTGATGGGCTATTATCTTTGACCACTTGGGATGGCGTTTCTTCACCTGAGCAGTGCGACCAATCTTACGACACAGGTGTGTGAAAGAAATGGCTTTCTCTATATTTTCAATTTTGTGACCGGGCTACCGGTCTGTGGCTGTCATTTAGCCATACATTTCCCATCATAGTGAATTGCCTTATTTTGTGCTACCATGCAGACGGTCTGTGGCTGTCGTTTACTCATGCATGCCCCAAATCGAATGATAGTACTTTTTAGATACTTATCGTTTACATTCCTATACATTTCTTTGTAATGCATGTTTATTAGTCGATATGCGTTGCCGGCGATCCATTGGCTACTAAAGGTCCTTCCCAATTTGGTGACCATTTGCCAAATTTACGATCTTTCATCCCAGTCAGCAAAACGGTTTTCCAAACTAAGTCTCCTTCGGCAAACCTATTAGGCTTAACGTGTTGTATGCTTTAGCCATTTTACCTTTACCGACTTCGATTTTCTCTAGGGCCATCAGTCGATCTTCATCTAACTTGTCTAACTCCATTAGCATGGCATGTTGATACTCCTCTAAAATTAGAAAGTTTTGCTTGGCCACCTGTAAGGATTTGACATTAATTTCCAACGGCAACACTGCATCTTGGCCATAGGTTAGCTGATAAGGTGTCGTCCCGGTAGCTGTAGATTTAGAATTCTTGATCACCCAAACGGCTTCATCCAGAGTGAGATGCCACATTCCTGGTTTATCCTCCACGTTCTTACTAATTGTGTTCACAATAAGTTTGTTAGCTGCCTCGGCTTGCCCATTCGCCTGTGCGTAATAACTAAAAGTTTTCATGTATGGCGTATAGACATACAAAATTATACATTATTATAATAATTAAAGCATATATGAATTATAACTTTCATTATCAAATCTTCTTTAATTTTTTTTTAAAAAAATAGATTGTTCAAGAAAGAAAATACTTTTAAATATGTGTACACGGCTTTCTTTGCTTAGGTATGTGTATAGGAACTTAATTTCATTTTTTCAATTAGATAAGATACATTTTTCCTCTGTTAAAAAGAAAAGCGTACATTAAAATGAATAGTAAACAAAAAACAAAAAACACAAAGAAAAATAAAAAAAAATAAGTGGGCAACGGAAGTTGCCGGAATTGCATCTTCATTATTTATTTACTTCCTGTTGATTTTTCCTCTTTAATTATGTTACTATCTTTTTTTTATTCCTTAAACAATGAAAATAAACAACTTAAATATAATGCGAATTTAGTACACCTACTCCTACAATTAAAAATTGGCATTCTACACCTAACAAAAGGCAACGTTATTACAATTGAATTAGCAGTATAATTACAAGCCTGCAATAAACTAAAAGAGTGACAATATATACATATACTCCTACATGTATACATGTATCTTTTTTATTTTCAAGCTCTTCAGGATCGAGTTAATTACTTTCTGTCTGACCACCTATTAAAAATTCACAGTCATTTTAAAATCAAACACAATAAAGGAAATAAAAGAAAATCTACTACAATATGTGCGTCAGTTTTTGTTTTTTTTTACCTTGAGAGATTTTTATCTCCGTTTTTTAAATTTTCACTGTCTTGCGGGAGTTATACCCTCCGGCTCAGCCTACAATCATTTTTGTTCATATAAAAAGGTTCATAATCTTTTTATTTTCGAAAAAACTCAATTAGTATGTGAAAAAACGAACCATAATAACAGTTATAGAAGAGTCGAAGATAGGAGTACGAATAAATTACGTAATATCACAAAAATATCAATGACGGGAAAAGAGCAAACTTTTTCTGCAGAAATTTTGAAATGAGGAGAGGAAAAGTTTCTTTAGTCAACAATGAAGAAATGTGCTTAAGTATTTATACTAAGCAACAATTTGTAACTTATGAGGTAAACAATAGTATGAGTAATGTATAGGAGTGATTGCAACATAATTACTATTAACTGCATCTTGTGTTACTGTTATGCTACGTGGGTGTTCAATTTTTTTTTTAAACTTAGCACATTTATATTTAGTTAATGAGATTTTTGTTAAATCCATTTAGTTAGTAAATTATTATGTAGAGAAGTGAAGAATAAAATACAAAAAAAAAATGAGATAAAAGATAAATACAATTGTTGGCCATAGAAAGGTATTACATGATCTTGTCTATACCTAGTTTTATTATATATATATATATATATAGAGAGAGAGAGAGAGAGAGAGAGAGAGAGATATAGATTACCTATTAGGTTTGTGATGCATTAATTTGCAAACTCTTCCTTCATCAGCTCATATCTGAAAAAGAAGAAGAACAAAATAAACAGAGAAAGAGTTAAAAGCTGGTTTGTGCTTAGGGAGGAACAAATAAGATTGAATCTCACAGATTAATAATACTAAATTAATCATTTTGTAAATTTATTTTGGAATACGAAAAGGTGCCAGATTTAGTTGCTCTGGACTTCTTAACGTTAGTGAAATAATATTTAATCATGTTTACTATCACTATATTACCTTTCAAATAATTAATAAGTTTTAATATTCTTAAATGCTTTTTCCTTTTAATTGAGCAATAAGAGATAATTAAGAGAGTTAAAGGAGTAACTCTTTATCTTTTTAAAATAGCAAATAAATAAAAAGGCAAAAAAGGAGAAAAAAGATAAATAAAAATGATGGTTATAGAGGTATCACATCACATTGTCTATGCCTAGCTATATATATATATATATATATATATATATATATATATATATATATATATATATATATATATATTTGATTAAACCTGCAACATATTATGTACTAAGGATCAAATCATATCGCTTTATAATCGTATGTGCAATATTATATATATTAGTAAAAAATAGGTGTCATTTTCTATTTTTCTAAAATACATGTTAGCTTTCTATATTCGAAAATATATTCTAGAAACATAAACTAAGTACAATCATAAATGGAGAAGAAGCAGAAATAACGATGAAGAAATCCGAATCCACTTAATTCACAATAAGTCCTTAAGGAGCTTTGTCCCCTCAAGTATCCGAGGTTGCAGATTATTTCCTCCCATGATAGAACTAATTGTTGTCACTGATGTAGCGGTACCTACCGGTCTGTGGCTGTCATTTAGCCATACATTTCCCATCGGAGTGAATTACCTTATTTTGTGCTACCATGCAGACGGTCTGTGGCTGTCGTTTACTCATGCATGGCCCAAATCGAATGATAGTACTTTTTAGATACTTATCATTTACATTCCTATACATTTCTTTGTCATGCATGTTTATTAGTCGATATGTATTGCCGGCGATCCGTTGGCTACTAAAGGTCCTTCCCAATTGGTGACCATTTGCCAAATTTACGATCTTTCATCCCAGTCAGCAAAACGGTTTTCCAAACTAAGTCTCCTTCGGCAAACCTATTAGGCTTAACATGTTTGTTGTATGCTTTAGCCATTTTACGTTTACCGACTTCGATTTTCTCTAGGGCCATTAGTCGATCTTCATCTAACTGGTCTAACTCCATTAGCATGGCATGTTGATACTCCTCTAAAATTAGAAAGTTTTGCTTGGCCACCCGTAAGGATTTGACATTAATTTCCAACGGCAACACTGCATCTTGGCCATAGGTTAGCTGATAAGGTGTCGTCCCGGTAGCTGTAGATTTAGAATTCCTGGTTTATCCTCCATGTTCTTACTAATTGTGTTCACAATAAGTTTGTTGGCTGCCTCGGCTTGCCCATTCGCCTGTTCGTAATAAGGCGAAGATGTGATCATCTTGATACCGAACTTCTAAGCAAAGGCTGCTATCTTAGAACCAGTGAACATCGTCCCTTGATCGGTGGTAATCGTCTCATGAATACCATATCTGTATATGATCTGGTGTTGGATAAACTGAATGACATCTGTCTGATGGACCCTCTTCATCGGCTGAGCCTCCACCCATTTAGTGAAGTAATCGGTAGCCACGATAATGAAATTGTGGCATTTAGCCGATTGTGGGTGAATCTTGCCGATGGGGTCCATAGCCTATCCTATGAAAGGACAATGTTTTACGACTGGTGCAACAACTTGACTGGTACCCGTTAGATTGGTCCATGTTTCTAACATTCTCCGAATCCTTTTGCATACTGGAAGCAGTCAGTTGTGATAGTAGGCCAATAATAGCCGTGGCGGTAGATCAATCACTTCATTGCTGGCCCCGCTTTGTGTGATCCACATATTCATTCATGGACCTCTCCCATGACCCTCAAGGCCTCTGCTTTGGCAATGCACTTGAGTAGTACTCCATTCACGCTCCTTTTATAAAGGTCATCGTCAATGAGCACGTATTTCAAGGCTCTTCTTTTAACCTTGAGGTCCTTACAACTGGAGGGATATTTTAGGTAGTCAATTATTAACTACCTCCATGAGTTGATTTGATCAACGGCTAACACTGCGGCTGGTAATTCATCGTGCTCTAGGGTGAGTAGAGACTTCCTAAAACCTGAAGCTTCTTATGCTAAGTCGTTAGCCTCAACATTCATGCCTCTGGGAACATAACTTAACGTGGATGATGCGAACCCACTAAGCAACCTGCTAGCCGTCCTGTGATGGGCCAATAAATTTGGGTCTTTGCAGTCATATTCCCCGGCCAACTGTTTGATCACCAGCTGAGAGTCTCATCGGATCTCGATGCATCTCGCCTTCGTAGAAACTAGGAGTTTGAGTCCCATGATGAGAGCATCGTATTCATCTTGGTTGTTTGTCAATTTAGGATCTAGCCAATAGGAGAACCTCCACGTTTTATCTCTCGGATTTGTTATCGTGACTCCGGCTCTAACTCCTTTCTGGGTTCTAGACCCGTCAAAGGTTAGTACCCGCGGCACGACATCTATACATGCAATAGGAGGGGCGCATGGATCCTCTATGTCTACATAAGGGTGTTCTGCCAAGAAATCGGCTACTGTTTGGCCTTTAATGGCCCTGAGTGGCCTATACTCCAGAGAAAATGTGGTAAGCTTGATGGCCCATTTCATTAATCGACCTTGCAAGACAGGTCTATTTAGTAAGTACCAGACAATATCAACTTTGCACAAAACGTATATAACGTGAGGCATTAGATAATATTCGAGTTTTGTGTAATCATAGAACACAGACATACAAAGCTTCTCCAAATGAGTATATTTAGTTTCAGCATCATTGAGCATTCGGCTAAGATAATAAACCGCTCTTTCAGTGCCATCATCGGTCTCTTGTGTTAGCAAACAGTCGATAGATAATTTTGCAGCCAAAATATACAATTTCAACGGCTTCCCTGGCACAAGAGGCACCAGTACGGGGGAAGTAGCTAAGGCCTTTTTAATTTGATCAAAGGCCTCTTGTTGTTTCGGACCCCATACTAGCTCTTCTGACTCTTTAAGTCTGAGCAAAGGTGAGAAAGCCTTCATCTTGCCAGCAGAGTTAGATATGAACCTCCTTAAGAAATTAATCTTTCCCAATAAGCTTTGTAACTCCTTCTTTGTCTTGGGTGGTGCTGATCCCATTACTGTATTGGCTTTGTTACGATCTATCTCGATGCCTTTCTTATGTACCAAAAAGCCAAGAAAGTTGCCAGCCGATACTCCGAACACGCACTTGGTTGGATTCATTTTGAGATTATGAATCCTCATTCTTTTTAATGCTTGTTCAAAATCGGTTAAATGATCCTTGAAGTCCTTAGACTTCACTACTACATCATCGATGTAAACTTGCATAGTCTTGCCGATCAAGTCATGGAAGATGGTGTTCATTGCCCTTTGATAAGTGGCACCAGTGTTCTTCAGACCAAATGGCATAACTACCCACTCGTAAATGTCCAACACTCCTGGACATCTGAAGGCGATTTTGTGAATGTCGTCCTCGGCTACCGATATCTGATTATAGCCAGAGTATCCATCCATGAAGGTCAATACACCATTAGCGGCTGCTGAGTCGACTAGCATGTTGGCTATCGGCATGACGTACTCATCTTTAGGGGTGGCTAGATTTAGGTTCCTATAATCAATACATACTCGAACCTTGCCATTCTTTTTCTTGACTGGTATGACATTTGCCAACCATTCTACATACTTAGCCGTTCTGATAAACCTGACTTTCAGCAGTCGTTTGATCTCAGCTTTGATTTGAGGCATCGTTTGAGGGTGATACCTTCTGGGCGACTGTTTTTGGGGTTTGAAACCCTCATTTATTGGTAATCTATGTTCTATCAAAGTACGTGCTAGCCCAGTCATCTCATGATAATCCTATGCGAAACAGTCTTTTTACTGAAGTAGAAGAGTCGTTATGCCTTGCTTGTCTTCTTTCTTCAATAAACCACTAATATGTGTTAGACGAGGGATTTCTTCAGTTCCCAAGTTGATATCTTCCAAAGGATCCTGAGACTCAAAACTAGACATAGCCCTTTTTATGGGCGATTCAAGTTCCATAGGCACCTCAACTTCATCGGTTGCAAGCGTTGGTTTGTTGTCGTGGTTCCCCATATACAATGCCTCGACTATCCTTGCCTCATAACTTAAGGCGGTCAACCGATGCCACAAGTCACGTATGATTTGGGTTTCCCCAATCATTTAAATCCTCCAAGGTAAGTCGTGGTTCGGCTAATTATTTTATTTCAAACCCTCGTGAGGTAAGATTACATGATTCACAAGATCCTTCTTCATACTGCTCTGTGACGACTATAGGAGATAGGGTGAATAGAGGACAACCCCTACGTTGTGAACCCCTGGTCGAAATGGGTTATCATCCGCTGGGACGATTTCTGTCTTATCTCCTTCCCAAAAGATGAGCTTTTGATACATGGTAGAATGAAGGTATCGGCTGGTGTGAATCCAGTCCCTGCCCAGCAGAATGGTGTAGGACGACTTGCCATCTATTACAAAAAAGGCAAACCTGACCATCTTAGGACCTACAATGATTTCTGCTACTAGAATCCTCAATGCTTCAGAGACTTCTCCCATAAAGCTAGCCATTTTCATGTTAGTTGGGATGAGATCCTCCTTTGTTTTGTTAAGATCCTTCAAGGTAAGCAGCGGCATCACATTCAGCACAGCCCCATTGTCGACAAACACCCGACTAATAATTTTGCTGTTAATGTAAGCCTTGACGTAAAGGGGTTTGAGATGTTTAACCATATCTTCTGTAGGTGCACCAAATATGGTGCTCAAAGTGTCCCTAGCCGGGGTATCGGCTATTGTTGCCCATTCTGTGTCTTCTACACAAACATCACCTTCTAGGCTATCCAGTGCAGAGTGGCTGGCCCAGAACTCACATGGGATTAGGCTGACCATTTCAATGTCTGTCCACATCTCATCAACCAGGTCATGGCTAAATAAATCGAGGATGGAGTCCCCTCCTTTATCCAATTCGGTTAACCATAAACACATATCTTCCATTTCCTGGAGACAAATGGGGATCGACTGGGATCCTCTGACTGAATCCTCTGCACGATATATGGGATTGCCTCAGTTAAAGGTCCATCCGAGGCCACGTTCTCTTGTCAGGGTTCGTCCGTCGGGTTATCGGTAGGCTGTTCATCCAGCTCTGGTTGACCCGACGTCTCTCCTTCAAGCGACATTTGCCCATGAAGCAACTGAGCCGAATGCCCGCTCGATAGCCTCGGCTACGGCAGACTCAGGAATCTCATGATTTTCGGCTGCCTTGGTGTTGGAAATTAGATGCAATGTCTGTTGCTTATTACGCAAGGCCTTAACACGTTGCATCCTTCTTTTCTGAGTCTTGGATGCGACTCTCGGTGGTGGCTCTTTCTTTTCGGGAGCCTGATTGACCGACCATTTCCCCTCTTCTGTGTTGGTGGCTGGTTTAATCATTCTCCGTGGTCTCGTTTGGTCCTCATTTCTTGACGTGATACGTAAAGACGAAACACCCTCGTTTACGTTAAACTCGACCACCCTCTATTTGGTTTAGGGAGTGGTTCTTCATCTATTCGAGGCATGCTCGGTTGCCGGTTGGTTGGCATCCGTACTTGCCCCCAGGCCTATGTCTAGCGCCGATAGGGACCCTTTTGAACCTCATGGTTTGTTCCTGAAGTTATGTTCAACGTCCCTCGAGTATTCAGGAAGGCCATAAAAATTATTCCTAGCTGGCTGCCTGTCATCACGAATGTCATGTAGGTTGCCTAACTGGTTGAACACAGATGTCCTTGTGGCCTTCTCCCCTTTGATAGGTTTCTTTGGGACCCACACCTTTTTCATCGGTTGTCTCCCTTTAGTGTCCCTTGACTCATCGGGCTTAGCAAAAGACACCATAGATATTGGTACCGCGGGAAAGGGGTCGATATCAATGGACATTCCAGCCATACTCTTGTCGGGTAGCTTGAACCTCCCCTCTTTGATGCCTTTTAGATCACCTTTATGAAGACCACACAATTAGAAGTAGAGTGACCGTATGATTTATGCCACTTGCAGTACTTCTTATCTTTGAGTTCCTCGGCAGGCGGAATCATATGACCATCAAGCAGCCAAATCTTTTTTATCTTTGAGCAGATGATCAAAGATCTGATCTGCCTTCGTGATATCAAACGAGTAACCGACCCTATCATCGGATGAACTCGTCTTCTTGCCTTTTACAACTTTCAAGGTTGGGTAAGAGTAAACCTTACCCCTAACAATCTCGGCCACCATTGCGTCTGCCGCACAGTCGGCTGACTCTGAGTCGGACTCATCCGCTTCAATGATGGATACCAAGTGAAAGCCTCTATTTTGGCTAGCTCTTCTCCGCTCCTTCTCCTACACGTACTGCTCTATTTGTCTAGCCTTTTCGGCTAATTGGCTCAGGTCAGAGCAGGATTGTCCCACCAACTTCTTCTTTAACTAATGGTGCATGTTGTTGATTATCATGTGGGCACACTCAGACTCGGGGAAGTGTACGGTGCATTTCCCAACCTTCTTTCTGAATCTGTCGATCAAATCGGCAGCCGATTCATCGACCTGATGCTTGAGATTCATTAGATTAGTCACGGTAACCCAAGGTTGGGGCCAATAGAACCTATTATGGAAGCAACCCTCCATGTCAGCCCAGCTCTGTACGGATTCATGAGCCAAAGAGGAGTATCATGCGAAGGATGTTCCCGTTAGAGAGAGAATGAATAGCTGCAACTTGTGAAACTCATTCTAGCCAGCCTCGCCACATTGGGAAATAAATCTACCGATGTGCTCAATAGTGGATTTACCGTCGTCGCCAGAGAAGATGGCAAACTCCGGTATTTTGAAGCCCCTCGGCAAAGGTGCTCTCCAATCTACCCAATTGGGGTAAGGCTTCTTATAAACATGCATGTCCAAAGGTTTCAGTTGGATGACGAAGTACCTCTGCGTGGTATTAACAATAATTTTTGGGTTTATCAGTTGTGACATCCCCTGCCGATTCTCGATTGGATTCGGCTGGTAGGCGTTCTGCACTGGTGGCCTCCATTATGCACTTTGTTCGACAGGGTTTTGAAGGTTGTAGGTGGTGTTGACACCCAATTTTGTCCCGTCTTTTCCAATTTATTTGCAGTTTTAAATATTTTTAGCACCTCAAAACAATTTTAAATCTATATACATACATGCGTATATATATGTGTGTATATATCTCATTATTATTATTATTCACATTTTCTATATCATTTGCATTTTATAATAATCATAAGTTTTATCCATAATATTCTATGTTATTTTATTTTTCGCAAAATGGCATCGCATTTCCTTTTTTTTATTTAAGCATTAAATATTTCACAAATATTATATTTTTATTATTATCACATCGTTATGTTATTTTAAATAATTCACATCTTTTACAAAAAAAAATATTTTTTATGTTAGACCCCTTTTATATTTTTAAACCCATAACCCAAAACAATACAACTTCCCCTTTTATTTTTCAACCCAACTGCCAAGCCAAAACCAAGCCCAACAACCATCTTTAATCTTCCATCACCCAAAATAAATCAAAACCCACAAAAAACAAAACAAACCCCCCCAAACGGCACACACCAAACAAGCCCAAAGCCAAACTCCCCAATTAAATACTCATTTCTCCTAAACCAATTCCCATTCCCTTATAACCCCAACCCAACAATTAGCCCAAATGACTGACCCACATCGTCCAACCCGACCCAGCCCAATTCTTTTAACCCATCCCCTTTTAATTCCCCAAACCAAACAAAACCCAAATAAAAAAAAATCTACAAACCTAAACCTAAAAACCCTTCAACTGCCGCACACCCCATACCCCCCATACCCGCCCCCCCACCCCGGGCGCCTCACCCACTGCCACCACCAACTCCCTGCCACCAAACCCTGACACCACCACACCCCTCCCATCACTTCACCATACCCATACCCCTAAAATCCGCTTCCAAAGTTCAGAATTTTTTGCCTTTAATTCAAATTTCAAACTCGTTCTTGGGGGGAAATCCACCTATAAATACCCCATGTTGTTCTTCATTTTGGGAGCAGATTTTCGAGGAGAGAAAACAGATTTTTCAAAGGATTTTTCGGAAGACTATTCCATATATACGTAAAATATTTGTTGTGTTCTTGATTTTAAAGCATTTGCCTTCTTTGTTGTTCAAGATACAAGTCCGAAATAGGTCCAAGATTCGAAAGAAAGGAGGTGAGTTTCGTTCTTGAACTTGGGTCTTAAATATTTCTGTTCGGTTTTCCGAAAATCTGTTTGCATTTTTGTTGTTTTTTACTGATTTCGGGTCGGGTCGACCCGATTTGGGTATTATTTTTAGAATTCTTGCATTTTTGTATTCCTGTATGTTGGTTATCTGAATTTGATGAATATTTGATTTCGGGTTGAGTTTCCGATTCGGGTCGGGTCACAGACCGGGTCGGGTCGACCCGATTTGGGTATTATTTTCAGAATTCTTGCATTTCATATTTTTTGTATGTTGGTTATCTGGAATTGATGGAATTATTTGATGTTGGTTTGAATCTCCAATTCGGGTCGGGTTACTGACCCGGGTCGGGTCGACCCGATTTGAATTTCCAGATTTTCTGGCATTGTTGCTGTTTGTTATCGTTGGTTATCTGAAATTGGTGAATATTTAATTTCGGGTTGAGCTACCGATTCGGGTCGGGTCACTGATCCGGGTCGGGTCGACCCGGTTCGGGTAATATTTCAGAATTATTGCATTTTGTATTCTTGTTATTGGTTATCTGAATTTGATGTTAAAATTTGATTCGGGTTTGGATCACTGATTCGGGTCGGGTCACTGACCCGAGGTCGGGTCGACCCGATTTGGATATTTCCAGTATTCTTGCATTTCATATTCTTGTCATTGGTTATCTGAATTTGGTGTTAAAATCTGATTCGGGTTTGGATCACTGATTCGGGTCGGGTCACTGACCCCGAGGTCTGGTCGACCCGATTTGGATATTTTCAGAATTCTTGCATTTCATATTCTTGTTATCTGAATTTGGTGTTAAAATTTGATTCGGGTTTGGATCACTGATTCGGGTCGGGTCACTGACCCGGGTCGGGTCGACCCGATTTGGATATTTCTAGAATTCTTGCATTTCATATTCTTGTTATTGGTTATCTGAATTTGGTGTTAAACTCTGATTCGGGTTCGGGTCGACCCGATCTGGATATTTCCAGAATTTCAGAACTTGGGTCGGATACTTTAATTGCTCACTGCTCGTTGCTTTTATTGTTTTATTAATATTGCATTAAGGCCGACGAAATTGAATTCGAGGCCGCGCTTTTCTTTCGTTTCATTTCTGCTTTTCAAAGACTGCTTTTAAGTATCCTGGCAACGAACATTTTATCAGCTTTTTATCGCTTTAAACTAAACACCGCGTCATTTTTGGAAACTTTTTCTCTCGCTCGCTTTTCCTCGCTTTGCCATCGCATTCTTGTTTCATTTTAATTTTACTGATTTGAACACGATACTACACTGGCCGATGAAAAATATCCGTCGATTTTGAGGCCTCCACAGTTGTAGAGACGGAAAAAATATAACTTCTGGGCAATGATGAGGCTTAAACCTTTTTCCAAGATCAACATGTTTAGTAGGCGAGGTGAGTAAAATAACGAACAAGTTATATATTCGCAGCCACGGCGTGATTATAGTGATCTTTTCTATTTCACCCGAGAGACCAACACGTTTAGTAGGCGAGGCAATCAAAAAATAAATCACATTAGTCATATATTTGCAGCCACGACGTGATTGAAATGTTCTTTTCAAAATTTAAGTCTGAGCCCTCCGTGATCAAAATATTCACTGTTTTGAATACGGATATGAAGTTATATGTATTTAACTGTTTCTAACCGTTTGTTCTTGACAGCTTGCAGGGACTAAAGCAAATAAAGTTAATTCAGCTTTTATCCCGCTTTGTATTGTAATATTATTTATCGCACTTATGTAATTATTGAAATGCTTAGAATAGGCAAACTTAGGATTAATTCATAGGTTAGTTTAAGATTTGAAACCCGTCGCTAGCTTATTTAGTTGTAGGCTCGGTTAAATTCAAACTTAGAAATCCTTCGCTAGTTATTTATTTTAGGCTCGTCACGCGTATTCAAGATTTTCAAAACAACTTTTGTCATCTTTTATTTGCTTTATTAATCATACCGAATAAGTTTATCTTTTTTTTTATTATTTTTGCAACTCGATGATTTCCGAAAGATTCGCTTCTTTGGCGTTATAAATAATTTTGTTTCTACTCTCAATTGACAAATGCATATTTTTTCCAACTCTACATGTATTTCTCTTTAAATACCATACAAATGCATATTTTTTCTCTACGTGTATCTTTCTTTTAAAAAATGCATCATTTACTAATTATTTGCAAACATCTTTAATTTCATACATCAAACATGCATTTTTCTAGCAATAATTAACCTGAGTTTGACTGGATAACCGCAAGTTAGCGGATCTTAAAGGATGCCTAACCCCTTCCCTTTAGGATAATAAAGAAACCTTACCTAGAATCTCGCTAGTTTCGCAGACCTTAAAATTGGAGTTTACATTGCAGCACTTAGTTTAATATTTAGGTGTCCTAATTCACCGTAAAAAATAATTAGGTGGCGACTCCTCAACCCTTTTTACCCAGGAATCACCGGACACGTCCGCGCTCCGCTTTGACCCGAGCAAGGTCGAAATAGGGCGCGACAGGTGGTCTGCTAGTCATTACCAATAGGTGGGGTAATTCCCCATTACTATTGTTGGGTATTGTAACATCCTGTACTTTCGGATTACGGTTTAAGTCGCTAAGCGTATATAAAATTGCTAGGCATGTGTAAATAGACCCGAGCGTTGGGAAAATTTATGTTTCATTTACGTATGCTAATACAGAGGTTAATATATAAAAGGATTAAACCCCGAAATAATTTTGGACGTAACAAGTGTGACCGAAATAATTTTGGACGTAACAAGTGTGACCGAAATAAATTTGGTACGTGCACAAAAGAGTTGTGGAGTAGTATCATATTACAAATTATGACATTGAGTATATGGAGGTTTTATAAGTTATTAAGATATAAGTGAATTGGGATCACATAATTAATTATGTGTGTAATTGATTAATTATGAGATTAATAATTTAATAGGAGGACAAGTGTAAGTGGAGCATTGTACGTGTAATCTCTAGGTAGCACTTAAAATGACTAGCCTAAGATATCTAATGTGGTGTCGTGTGTGTGTTAGCAATTAGGTGAAATTAATTAAAATGGGTTAGTGAGAAGCGGAATAATAGGGAATCTTTTGGGTTACACGTTTAGGGATGGGGTTATATTACAATTGTTAGGGTGAGAACTCTTGAAGACAAGAGAGACAATCCATGTTGGCCATTTCGTCTAGTGAAATTCCATTTCAAAAAAATATAATGTCCATTCTTGCTTCATTCTAGTTGACATTTACAATTAGGGGCAAATTGAAGTTAAGAAGCCTTTTCGTAAACCAAATGAGACATTCCCACAAGCAATTCTTAATTGCTCTAGTAGAAAATAGTTGTCGAGTTATTAAGCTTGGAATCGAGGTATGTTAAGGCGAATTATTTCTTTCGTTTGGCATGTACCACGTAACAAAATAAAATCGTGATATTGCTCCTTCATTTATTCTACTCCTAGTAGTTAAGAATGTTCATATTATTGATTCATATACTAAAAGCATGTCTAAATATGTTTTAAGTCCTTATTGAGGCATACAGAAAATGTGTTGATATTCACATTGTTAGCCAAAGGTGCAAGGATATTATGTCGCACACCACCTGCAGCTGGTACAAACTATCACAAAACAACCCGAAGAGGCCAATATGATGTGATGATGTGATGTGATGCATGTATAGCTTATTGGGACGGGTTGTACGATCCGCAACACTAACATATATTGGGACGGGTTGCACGATCTGCAACACTGACACACACACACACACATACATATATATATATATATATATATATATATATATACCGCACTTGCATCATGCATATATTAGTTAACCATTACATGTTATGATGCCCACAGAGGTTGTCATGATAAGGAAGTTGCCCGATGAGGCCAATGAATAAGGACATTGCACTGTGCACAACATGTAGGCAAGTGTATTAGGGCCCTAAGAGGCAATTATTGTTGGTCAGTTATTTATGTTTCAGTTATTGGTATATTCATGTTATGCTGTTATTTATGCCTGACATACTCAGTATATCAGTCGTACTGGCGTCCCTTTTGTCGGGGGACGCTGCATTTCATGCCCGTAGGTTCGCATAGGCAAGCCGACAGCCCACGTGAATAGGATACAGATTTCAGCGGATTTTTGAAAGCACTCCTCTCTTTCCGAAATGTCGGTCTAATTTTGGTATGATACAATTTTGCGTGTCTATTTGAGTATGGGGGGCCTTGTCCCGACCTGTTGATGTTGTGTACTCTCTTAGAGGCTTGTAGACATGTGTCATGTGTGTAGTAGTCTTGTATGGCCTTGTCGGCCTTGGTATATGTATATATATAAGTTGGTTACATGGTTGTTCATAATTTTCTTTTGGCTTAGTCCGTAATTAATTATGATTAGATGTTCATGGTAAGAATGGCGGTACCCGGCGGGTGGGATCCGGGCGCCCGTCGCAGCCCTACGGTGCATTCGATTGCTTTCCATCTCCCTTGCTTGTTGAACCTCATTATGTACCATCTGCTTCACAATGTCAGCCAACTGTTTAGAAACTTGGTACATAATATCGTGGATGCCCAAGTCGATCTGTTGTCTAATAAAAGACGTGGTAATTACGGTTGGACCTTCAGATTGGCTAGATTCTTCCGCAGCTTGGGTTGATGGAGGAAGTGGAGGGGTATCAACCGATGTAGGCATACCCGAGGAGGATGCCGGTTCGTTGTTCCTTCAGGGAGGATTTTGTTTAGGATGTAGACTGGACTCGGGGTTCATTTTCTTACCAGACCTTAGGCGCATACGCCAAGAATGAGCCTGACCTGGAGAATCAAACTTTGCTATTAATTCACCTATGGTCCCACTGGGCGTGCCAAATTTGTTCTCGCCCCGAATTCTGTTCTCTATCGTTTTATTGACTGACCATATCGGGAGACAAATTGATTCCTTAACTTAAGTGATTTGAGCTGAAAACGGAACTCTAATTTCCAGCAATGGGTTCCCCAACTACTCCAGAAAGCGTTAAGACGATGGTATGAGTAAACTAAGAGGTAAGAAACATGAATGCAACTGAGTACAGTAAATGATAAATAAAGTAAAGGATAAAGATAGATAAAAAATGAGTTGTTTGATTGATTGGTTGTGTTCGTATATACAAAGAATGGTCCTATTTATAGTACAAAAAAAGAAAAAAAATTATACAACGTGATTCCCCCATGTCAGCCATCAAGTAACCCACTAAGTTCAATGACCGACTATGGGGGAGGTGGTGCCGATTTTCTCGCCCTCTACTCCTCTTGCTTGGATAATGACTCTTTCTTTTAGCTGTTGTTGGTCGTTACCGCTTCTAAGGGTCCGGAAACCTTTTTGACTTTGTCGTCGAGGCGTCTGCATCTTAGTGGGTCTCAGTCGTACCTCTAACTAACAACTCGGCTAAGATGCATTAGTAGCCGATGAAGTTCTTGTAGTCGATAGCTAGGAGTAAATTCGGCTCTAGAACAGTTCGGCTGTCACTGAATTCGGCTAAACACTTAAATTACTTTTGAGTGTTAACAGTATCTGATGATCATACAAAAATATAAAAAAAAAACAAATGCGAGAAAACGATGACAAATTATTCTAAATAAAGACCAACGTTCAAAAATTGATGTTCATTCATACATCATGTGTATTTGATTCAACATTACATCAAAATTAATCATAGGAATTTAACTAATTAGCTAGAGTGATCATCATCAAGACTACAATTATAAACACAGGTACAAACGTATTGGCCAATAGTGCCAGCACTTTAGCAAAGTCCATTCCCATTGTGTTTCTCAAAGTATTCTTTTTTGCAGTCATAAAGGACACATCCTGTTGGATTCAGAATTTCAGTACATCTCTTCTGTGCATTCACTTGACTAATTCCCAATGCAACTGCAACCAAATTCAACAACATTTCATTATATCAATGCAAAAAAAAATAAAAAAATGACACTATCTATATGCTTATTTTTGTGCGAAATTAACCAAGGAACAATTCATCGGTTTCCTAAAAAAATGAAAAATAAAATAACTTTAACTTTCCGATAGACTCAAGACATATATTTTATCGGAATAACCTACCGGTAGTGTTCGTCAGTAGTCAGTAGTCTTTCCGTAAGGAGTCATATTTCTAATTATAGTGTATGCTCCATCGGTAGGTGAAGTTAACCTATAATATTAAGTAACTCTCTATATCATTACTTGAAAAATAGAGCAATGATCCATTTTAATCGATTAAATACACATATATCATGTAAAATTCTTTACATTATCATATTAAAATTTGTTTTATACTGTTAAGAGTCTCACATCGAAAATGGAATGGTAACATGGACTCCTTATATGAATTTGGACAATCATCACCTACAAATGGATCTTGGGCCTAACTCAACTCCAAAAGTTAACTTGTAGGGTGAGAATTAGATAATTTTAATTTTTCATGTGAATAAAAATGATTCCGGGCCTTAAAAGTATACGAACGACCCTATAGTTGATAAGTGGACGAGCAAATGAAGGAAGGCACGTAGTACGTAGAAGTATGTTGTTAGTTATATATAGCGGTTAGAAATATCATATTCATGCGATATTGTCGTAAAACAAAGAGACAAAAAATAAAATTTCATCAATCTTTGATCAGACAGAAGAAAAAAAAAACAAGAAGAAAGAGAAATGGCAGAAATTCAACCATGAAATTTCTTTGTTCTCTTTCTTCTTCTTCTTTGTCCTTTTTCTCTTTTGTTTAATATAATTTTCTCTCTAAGCTTGATCTCTTTTTCCAGATTCATTAATTTTTCTAATTATTTGCGGTCTTTTTCTCCCTTTCCTTAAGGTTTTCGGTAAGTAACTTTATTTTTTCCAATGTAACAATTTTTTGTTTTGATCTTTCAAACATCATTAATAACTCACGTTCTTGAATTGCTAAATGTAATATGTTGTAAATTAGTGAAAGATCACAATCGTTTTAGAATTGTTTCATATGTTGGAATAAATTAAATCATGGTAATTTCCGTTTTGGGTGTGTTTGTTACGAGGAAAGTCATTCTCCGATGTTTGGTTGATGATTATTAAAGGGTGGAATCATTTTCCTTTCAACTATCCTCAATTGAAACTTCATCTTGATTGCCTCAACTAACATTTAGACATTGTTATTAGTCTTCAATATATGCTAATATTATTATTAATCCTTAATATATTTTTAATATGCATCTTTTTCAGAAAATAATTTGCATGAAAAGATGACATTTGTCGTACCAAACACATACTATTCATATTTGAATCGTGAATATCTAACGTTTTTTCCTCAAGAATTAATTCATGACTAGCATAATGTGTCTTGATGTTCTTTTTGTTTTGGATTAATTCCTTTTCTGATTATTGTTTTTTGTTTTTGTAATCTTCATAGGGATACTTTTCATGTAACATGTAAAATTCACCTTTTGAAGCATTGAATTTTATGTGGATTAATAAAAATTGCATTTAAAGAGAATTTGTGACAAAAATGTCTTGCTGTGGAGGTGGAGAAGAAGACGTTTACAGTGGTGGCCCACCGTCCAATCAGAATGCAGCTCCTCCTAGAGCTGGCATTCCATATGGTGGTGGTACTGGTGGTGGTAATGATCCTACCTTCTCTCTTTTCTGTTTTTAATTCCATGCAATTTTCTCAATGCCCTGCATCGACCTTCAGATGGACCAGTCCATAGATACTCTTGGGGATTCCTTTCATTATTCACAATATATATAGCTGTACAAAGGTTGATTCCTAATATGTTACGAATCCTAACTTACCTTACAAAGGTTGATTCCTAATACAATTAGAATCCTAAGTTACCTTAAATATACATCTATCATAATTACAAAATATACAGAGAATATTCGGAATATTCGCTAATACTCCCCCTCGGACGGAGCGGGAGGAGGCCGAACGCTAAGGCTGGATTGGAAGTCGGTGAAGAGCTGTCGCGGTAGTCCCTTTGTGAAGATGTCTGCATACTGATAAGAGGAAGGCACGTGTAAAATTTTGACCTGACCACGGGCAACCTTCTCTCGCACAAAGTGGATATCCATCTCAATATGCTTAGTCCGCTGATGTTGGACCGGATTATGAGACATATAGATGGCAGATATGTTGTCACAATAGACTATAGACGCCTTGCGGAGTGGACACTGGAGCTCTAAAAGAAGATTTCGGAGCCAACAGATCTCAAAGAACTACATTAGCAACACCGCAATATTCTCGCTCAAAGACTAACGGGATAGTGTGGCCTGCCTCTTGGCGGACCATGAGATAAGATTATCCCCAAGAAATACACAGTATCCTGAGGTGGAGCGACGTGTGTCTGGGCATCCTGCCCAATCTGCATCCGTGTAGGCAAGTAACTTGGTTGGGGCAGAGGGGTATAAGTGTAATCCAAAGTCTAGTGTGCCCTTAACGTATCTGATAATACGTTTGAGGGCGGCAAAATGGGACTCTCGGGGGTCGTGCATGAACAGAGATACGAAACTATGCTGATTGAACGTGTTAAAAAGGGGACGATATACACCTGAAATCGCATGGAAAGAAGTTGTTAGAAAGACCTACAATCTTTTAGAATACACACAAATATAGCAAAAATAGGGCATGGTGGGGGGGGGGGGGGGGGAACAGATCTATATAGATGACACAAATTAGTTGGGAATATGTTTTAATCATGTTAGTACGTTTACTTTAAGGTCCTGTATTTTCTAGTAGTCTTTTAGTCTTGCCAGAGATTTATATGTCAATAGAAAATATAGTGAAATTCTAGTACTTTTTTTGTGTATAATAATGGCGTGGGATGAATTTAAATAGGAAACATGATCGGTGAGAATTCATATAACAGATCTCGACTTGTTTGGAACTGAAACGTTATTATCGTTGTTGTATAGATGAGTATATTTTTTTGCTAAGTCATATGGTATTTGGCTAATAGATGAAATGTTGGTCTTTTACCACACACTTCCCTCCAAAACCTATGTTCTATAAAATGAAAAACTGCTTGTTTTTTATTATTGTAGCAAGTGAAAGAGGAGAGCCAAGGAGTGCTGCAAGAGGTGGAACTCCTCAGAAAGTATTACCAATTGAGGCACCAATTTTCACGTTAGATGAGCTTAATAGATTGACTGAAAATTTTGGTCAGAAAGCTTTGGTAGGAGAAGGATCTTATGGCCGCGTTTTTTGCGCTAAATTAAGTGATGGCCAACAAGCAGCAATCAAGAAGTTGGATACTAGTTCTTCACCAGAACCTGATTCTGATTTTGCAGCTCAGGTGAATAGCCTTTTTTCCATTCTTGATCATTTCCCTTTTAGTATGATGAAAAGAACACTTACATTTGAAATGTTTTAACTTATTTCAGTTATCAATTGTTTCAAGACTTAAAAATGAGCATTTCATGACGCTGATGGGCTATTGTCTCGAGGGAAACAATCGTATATTGGTATATGAGTTCGCAACAATGGGATCTTTGCACGATGTATTACATGGTATGTCAAAGAATCTATCGTAGTACTTCAGATATTTGTTGCGCGAATCCTTCTTCCCGTATGCAAGATCTTGTTGCAGCGTTTAGTTGATTTTGGGTCCCAACTTGTTTGAGACTGAATCTTAAGTTGATTGTGGATCCCAACTTGTTTGGAACTAAGGTATAGTTGATTCTGGACCCCAACTTGTTTGGGACTGAAGCGTAGTTGTTGTTGTTGTTGTTTAGTTGATTGTGGGCCCCAACTTATTTGGGACTGAGGCGTAGTTGTTAATGTTGTTTAGTTGATTGTGGGCCCCAACTTATTTGGGTCTGAGGCGTAGTTGTTAATGTTGTTTAGTTGATTGTGGAGCGTTTTATTGTTGCAGGTAGAAAAGGTGTACAAGGTGCTGAGCCAGGTCCAGCACTTACTTGGAATCAGAGAGTTAAAATTGCTTGTGGTGCAGCAAAAGGCATCGAGTATCTACACGAGAAAATTCAGCCGCCTGTAGTTCATCGTGATGTCAGATCCAGCAACGTGTTGCTCTTTGATGATTTTACAGCAAAAATTGCTGATTTCAACATCTCGAACCAGTCTTCTGACACAGCAGCACGTCTGCATTCCACTAGAGTTTTGGGGACTTTTGGCTACCATGCTCCAGAGTAAGCCCTCATAACATGTAGTTGCTCGAGATAGCCTATTGTTTATGGAGTTTTCACAAAACAATGATAAAACAGAAACAATTATGATCTTACATTACCTGTGAGCTGTTTCATTTGCACCACAAATCAGGCATAGCAATCCTACTATGCTAAGAGAAACAACGAATAACATTGATGCATTAAGTAATTAGACAAGTTTGTAAGATGGCTAGTTATTTACTATTAACTAAAGGGGTCACTTTTTGTGTAGGTATGCAATGACAGGACAGATTACGCAGAAAAGTGACGTTTATAGTTTTGGCGTTGTTCTCTTAGAACTCTTGACAGGAAGGAAGCCAGTAGATCATACAATGCCTAAAGGACAACAGAGTCTTGTCACATGGGTAACTTCTTATCCTACACCTCTTTTCTTTTTTCAGCATTTATTCTACCACTCTGTCTGTGTGAGGTTGCTTACATTGTCGGTTCCAAAGCCCGAAATAAAGAGCAGGGTTGAGGTGGGCTGGCAGTCAGCGTAAAACGTGTCAATTCATGATGAATCCTCATAATATAGATATGGTTGTGTATATCACCTGTTAGTGAGGATTCATATAACCGACCCCAACTTGTTCTGACTGAGGGGCGTAGTTGTTGTTGTTGTATACCACAAGTATACTGATGCATACTCAAAAAAAATTCAGGCAACTCCAAGATTGAGTGAAGACAAAGTGAAGCAATGTGTTGATCCAAAGCTAAATAATGACTATCCTCCAAAAGCAATTGCTAAGGTACTCTACTAACTAAAATTCTAGTCTAGAGAGGCCTTGTTTGATTCTTCTACTTTTGTGAATCTTACCTATTTCCACACTATGTAATGTTTGTGACTGAGGTGTTGTTGTTGGTGGTGGTGTAATGTTCTCTCAGTTGGCAGCTGTTGCAGCACTTTGTGTTCAATATGAGGCCGATTTTCGGCCAAATATGACAATTGTTGTCAAAGCACTGCAACCACTTCTCAACTCAAAACCAGCAGGACCAGAGTCTCAAGCATAGTACATTTCTGGTTTTGAAACCAACAGAGGGCCTTGATGTTACGGCAAAGCTTACTCACACTCGGTGTTTATACCAGACTATATTTTCCATGGTAATGAGGTAAAAATACGTGTTGATTAACCATGGTTAAATGATTAAAGTGTATGTAGAAGACATATGCCATGTATTCCTTCTATTGTTGTGAACACAGAGTTTGGGCAAGTTTTTTCCCCAATATGTATTTTTTCACAATTAGAATGCTTGTAAGAACTTTTGAAAAAAAAATCTCATAGCTAGCCTAGTAGTGACATGTTGTTACTGGATACAAATACCAGTCTTAATACTTTTTGGGAGTTTTGTATAAATATATTCTAATTGAACAAGAATTGTCTCAAGCCAATATCCTCAAAATGACATTGAAGGAGATGAGAAATGAAAACTATTTTCTCCACACGAAGTTTGTAAATAAGTGATTGTCTGATAATGAGCAAGGAATATTCGTCTTTCTGCTAAACATGATGGATTGAACTCATCATTCCTTAGATGTTTTTTTATGAATGCCGACTAAGTATCGTAAGTAAATTGCTCCCAGTTGTTCAATCATTTGATAAGCAGATTCATTCTTTGAAAATGATTACTATGAGTCAGACCCAATAAAATTTGATCAATCCTATTTTCTGTCGTTAAGGTGGAGAACTAGAAAATATTTTCTATAGTAGCAAAGGACATTGAAGCTTCAATTCATAATTGTTAAATTAATATGGATTTATTTGTTATATACATTACCAGTGTAAATGATTATTACACTACCGGTGCATTTCAACTTGTTATAGCAAGTCATTGACTTTATTTTCTAGATCTAAAAGGTCAAAAAAAAATTATACTATCTTGATTGGTGAATACTTTTATTGTTTCGTTCATTTGGACATTTACAATTGATCAAATTCATATTTTAAGTTCTTGCAGAGAGTACAACAATATACACAATATAATCTCATAAATAGAGTCTAGTGAGAGTAAATTGTTACCTCTACATAGGAGAGATAGACCCTCGGCTAAGAATTCTTGCAGAGTATAAAACCCAAATTGCTAGTTCAAATTTAAATTTTTTGTTTGTCTACGTGACTACATCGGAGCAAATGCTAAGCTGAACAAACGTTAAACAAGAAGGACGCATAAGGGACGAATTTCTGTTTTCCTTTCCAAGATATCCAGACCAAAAGAGCCAAGTACATAAACTAACTCAATGATCCAAATTTTCACAGGTATAGCAAATCGCAATTAGTAGGGCAGGACAAAAGGACACACACATTAAAAGATTTTAAGATCAACTTTATTCCTTTTTTCACCAACAACCCCTTCACTCAATCAAGTACTTTGAACAAGAATGACAATCAATACATTGAAACGCTTTTTCTTGGAAAGTACATCCAAATACCAAGACAGAGGTAAGGTCTGCATACACTCTACCCTCCCAAGACCCCACCCTCCCAAGACCCCACGTTGTGGGATTTCACTGGGTACGTTGTACATCCAAATACTGCCAAATCTGTCAACAAAGTGATACGTTGTTTATGCTCATATGTAACACTTAATCTGCAGAACCACCAAGTGATGATAGGATGGATATAGAAACTCCCCTTTAACCATAGGAAACACAATTCAGAGAGCTCGGATACGGAATGGTTAAACCCAAAAAAAAAGTCCTGAGCCTGCATGGCCCGTTGATTTTGTTCAGCACCTATAAAGTAAAAGCACAGCTAATTTTAAGTGTAGCTGCTTGTCAAAAGCTGAAACAGCCAGTGACAAAAAAAGTGCAAGGTAGAAAGAGCAGGAAATGATACTTAAATTTGAGAAAAGATTAAAATAAGATTAAACACTATCATAATTTTTCTATGAGATCAAATGTAGCATGATACAAAGAAGCTCAACAGCTATACCACCATGGGATACCGAGAAAAAAGAAAAAAAAGAACAAGGCGCCTCTCATCTACTATTCTTACAATAACTTATGTTTCATCCTTGTAACTGTTTCTGCTTCTATTTTTGAACTCATCCTTTGCAGCAAGACCTGTGGCGAATGGATATAAACAGTTATAGCACCTAACAATTTTAGCGAGATTATGCAGAATGCCAAGCTAACCCAAAAATAATGAAAGGCTAAACAGATGTACAAACTTTAAGGACAGTCGCCCTCTAATGCTAAAATCTACCCAATAAGATATAACGGCATAATGAAGTTGATCAATTGAACATGAATATCATACTGACAATAGAATCAATAGCATGCTGCTTGTTAACCTGTTCAACTAATCATTTTCGACCCACTCGAATCACTTAATGGCAAAACACAAATTACCATTTTCAAACTTACTGACCATGCCAGTCCTAAAAATTATAAAATCATCGAATCATTAACAGTTGTAGTTCAGTCAACTTAGGACAGTCCTAAAAATTATAAAATCATCGGATCATTAACAGTTGTAGTTCAGTCAAACTAGGCAGCAGATCCTTTTTCACCTTTACTTTTCCTCAATAGCGCACGCACCCCAACCAACCCCCATGCTCACCAAAGGAAGAATCACATTAAGTTATTGAAGAGACAATTTTTCTTGGAAAATGATATGTTTAGATAATGAGGACAAGAGTACACACTCATCGTCAGCGTCTGGTTCTAGGCTTGCAGCGGAACTCAGCTAAGAGCGCTATATGATCAGAGGACCACTCTGGAGAAGGAAGTGCTGTGTCTTTTCTCAAGCTTTCTTCATCCAAGAGCTCCAATAAAGATTCAACAGTTAATGAATCAGCTGAAAGAACAACCAACACACATATCAGCCTTCACGACACATTCCTTTAAAGCCACATATACTGCACCATCCAAATTACGGACCGAACAAAACACAAATGAAAACACTGCAGTAACAAATACACTGTTAATCCAATTAGAGAGAATTTTCCGCTATACCTGAGTAGAATATATAATCATGAGTGCCAATAAAATCTCTGGTGCAGTTTGTAAACAAGGGCTCATTGGTATTAGGATCCATCCTCCTCCTTTGCTGCTCTAGTCCAAGTCCCACCCCCATTCTGGCGAAGGATGAATAAGCACTAACCTGCAGAGATGGATGCCACAACAAAAGAAATGCTTTAACATATCTTGCAGATCTTATTTAACTTCTTCACAAGGAAATATAATACAGATTTAGAAGCTTCAATTTTGCTCTAGGGAATTGAAGAGTTTCAGGAGGAATCATATTTACAGTGGAAAAGGTGGAATTGGAGAGTGTAAAAGGAAAAGATACAAAATAGTGGGGAAGCGGGAACAGGAAAGGAAGCCTTCTAAAAGTTATTGAAGTTTTACCAATGGCAGCTGGTGTGTTAACTTCGTAGGTGGACGCAAAATACCAAGAGGATCCACTGCTAGATCTGGATGCATTGGATCAACTTTCCCCAAAGCAAGAAGTGTATGAGGAGCACTGCATTGTGACAGTTCACGTTAGTATTGGTATTTTCCAGCCTGTTATTTCCAGGAAGTGGGGAGGGCTTGGGAGAATAGCATCAACTGTGCCCATAAAGAGAATTCAATACACAACTGACCTTCCGGGCATCGAATTAAAATCACCACAGACCAGCATTGGGATGTCAGCACTGGCAGCGATTTTTTCAAGTCCTTTAAGAAGTGTGTGAACCTGAGTAGTAAAGCAAATTAGCCAATGACTTTTTAATCAGAAAAGAATGGAGGAGACCTATTTAATAATGTATTTAATAGCAACCTGCCAAAGTTTGACATCCCTTAATTCTTGCTGAACATTTACATGTGTGTTGGCCTGCATACAGAAATGGAAGGAACAATTTCAATAGATGAATCAGCTGGATAAAGATTATGATCTACATTCATTTAAGCTATCCCAGAAATACAAAATCGTAACGCATAATTAACATTCCACGAGAAGTACTTCTCAGTGTTACCGACTTGCTTTATTAAGCATAACGAAAAGGAAAAGTCGAGCAAGAAAATAATCATCATGGCATGACCACAGTTGTTAAAATGTCAGCATAGAACGGGGCTATGAAAAGGCATGTAGTCCTTTTTCAAAGAAAAACTGAAGATTTCAACGGTAAAGGAAAACGATGAAAGAAAAAATCAGATTCCTTACCACACAAACTAGTTGACGCTTCCCAGGGTTGTCAACCCCCTGGTTGCTGAACTTTGCTTCCAAAACCACTATAAGTGCAACATTGTCCTATTAAAGAACAGGTAGTCAGACATAATACGCCAGGTTGGATTTAAACTCTGGCAATACAAAGATAAACCACTAAAGAAATTCAGGAAGATACCTTAACCAAACGATTTAATGCGGTCTTCTTTTGGGCAATGGGAACCACAGCATCAGTCAAAGATTGTGCAGCTTTATTAAACTCGACCTGCAAAAGAAGTAATGTGATTATTATTTGTCATGATACAAGTGCAACCTTTCTAGTTTACTATAACAAAATAAAGACCTTCTCCACTCACAGTATTCGTACCTCATATTTTTTAACATGTGAGAATCTATCTCGGCGGAAAAATGTAGCACAACCATCAACATTGTTAATACTCCCACTAAACACCTGCACATGGTGAGAGTTGGTTGGTTTAGAGATTCAAAAAGTCGCAAATGCAAACATACATTGAGCAGAACGAACCTCAGCTGTCTTCCTTTTAAACAGAGCTTGGTAACCGTGTTTATCCAGCTCAGGAGCAAAGAATTCCTCAAAATGATTACTTTGAACCTGAAACGGAAGCATACAACGACACATAAGTACTTTCCCCCTTCTTTATACGTACTTCCTATTTTCCACAACAATTATAGCGGAAACTAACTGTGTACGTGTATACAACACTTAACTGATGAGAGAATCACCCTTTAGTAGCCAATCAAGTACAGAAAAGCAAAAAAATCATTTCATTTAGGAAAGAAAACGAGAATCTTTTTCAGTAAAGAGCAAATTCGGAAAATTACTCATCAACAGATACTGAAATTAGTTTGACCTTTACAAAAATTGTAAAACAGCCCATTCTTAAAAATGGATCTTCTATTATCAGATATTACTCCTTACCTCTTGAAGACAAACAATGTCTGCACGGTAGCCAACTATTTCACGCAATAGATTCTGTCTACGATATGTCCAAGAAAGAGCCCAAGAGGGGCAATAACTGTATAATTCGTTTGTTGCATATGCATCAGACAGAATATTGTAGGAGAGCACAGTGAAAGTTCCTGAAGGTGATAATCGACCATCCAAATCAAGATGTCCAGGAATATCAACTCCGCTAACCGAAAACATGCGACGTGGAGTTGGACATGGAGCTGGAATCACCCGGGACGTCAATATGGTACTAGCAGGTCCAACAGGTAACTTTGTTTCTGCATCTACAACAACACATTCAAATTTAAGCACGTGGCCAATATCATCTGCAGTTGGCGTATATGTTTTAGCCCGTCCAACTTCAAACCAGGTTTCGCCACCACTTCTCTGGGTTACTGCTGCGGGATATAAAGGCGTGGTTCCATTCGCCAAGCTACCACTTGATTGAGAAGGAGTCAAGCTTGCATTAATAACACCAGATCCAGTACTATTAAATCGCCCAAATATTTCTTCCTCATCGTTTCCATTTTCATTCACAACACTAGCGGCACGTTCATGCAGAGCACGATGATGTTGCCATGCATCTGAGAAGCATTTAGGTGAGCAATGGTAACTCTTAGCGACAGGGATTTTGGCCTTCACACACCCAAGGCACTGCAGTGTGGCTTGCTCAGATGGATGGATACTACAGATAGCAACTTTTTTATCACTTTGTATACGATACCTGCAAAGAACCCAGCATAGAAGTAAGCCACTGGAGCAACAAAGAATATAGCATCCCAAAAGATTAAGTGGCATAGAGCTTCTTTAGTTGCCAATAAAAGTAAACTCACAAGTCCCAATAGCCAACAAGTACACCCTCTTATGACTAACAAATATTGCTACCCTGGAACCACAACGAAACAAACATTTCGGACGGACAGTTGTAGTGGAGAAAGTGCCAAGTTAAAGTACCAAACAAGAGGCGTTCCAGTCCAACAAACTCCACCTTACTACAATTATCATACATCAAGCATAATTACCAAAATTAGTGAAGCAATCCCAGGGGCCAACTGTGGTCACTTGGTTTTATTGCTGAAAGTAGTTTAAGATTAAACCGTGATTTCCAGAAACAGTACCAAATCACTGCATGCGACTGGTGTACATAAGTTAAAAGCCAACTGATCTCAGATTAAACCGTGATTTCCAGAAATGAGTCAATTGTTCTCTTTTTTTTTATGATTGTGGTATACGGGCCTTGCTACCTCCTACCAACACAGGTGATGAGTCAGTCATTCTCTTTTTTTTTCTTTTTTCCCAACTTACTCCCTTAATTGCACTCATATTCTGTGGAGTAAATATTTGATTTACACATCAAGACAAAGCTGCGCAACAAACAGCTTAATACTAAATGCACCTAGTGGCACTTTATTGCTTTAATAGCTCACCCATAGCAATGACTTTCCCTTGATACCACTCACATATGGCACTTGCACAGATGTCTGATCAAAGTTTATTTTCAGCATTTATTGTGTCACCAAGTCACATCCATAGAATGCTAGCGTTTCCAGCAACAGTTCTCAAGACATTTGGACCAGAACAAGTTTAAAATGTATCAACCATAAAACACATGTACTTGCTATAAATTTCTATTGAAGAAGATACAAGATATATGGGGTATCAGGAAATGAACTAGACACCTAGGACGATCGACTCTTTAACATTTTAATACAGTTATAGAAGTTATGAAATTGGAAAAGTTGAAAGACGACAAACAAGATCAAGATGGGAGGTAAGGTAACAAGCTGAGGAAAAAATATCAGGGCATCAATTGTGAGCATTTTCTCAGCTCGTCTCCATGCTGAGTAAATAAGGAGAATCCTACTGTTGTTAGATCCTCTATCTGACATAATCATTAACCTCACTTTCCAATATGTGGAATTCTTCCACATCCAATTAAGTACATATGTTTGATAAGAAAAAGATGCATCTCAAAAGTTAAATCAGACAACATACTCCTTTTGTCCCATTTTGTGCAACACACTTACCTTTTTAATTTGTCCCAAAAAGAATGCAACTTTTCTCTCTTTAAAAACCATTTAATATCAATATCCTCATTTTCCCCTTAATGATATGACTACTTGAAACCACTTTGCATATATTTGGTTACACGTTAAAAGTCTTATTTAATATCTTAAACTGTGTGCTTGGTCAAACACCTCCACATAAAATGGGGTAAAGGGAGTAACCTATTCAAGAAAGAATCATGTAATCTAAATAAAATAGGGATTACTTTATGGAAGAATTATAGAAACCACATTATACCTGGTTTGCATATATATATTTCACATTTCACTCTGCCAAAAGACAAAAGAACCAGGGCAACAAGATTACAACACAACACAAATAAGACAACCAGACAGACAGATATTTCATCAATAACATATTTGGGATAAAACGTTAGTATTTTCCAATTTCGGGAAATTGACCCAAAATAATGACAATTTCCTCCAAGTATCAACAGTATCTCATACAATAAGAGAATCAGATATTTTACTTAATAGGATTAGACGACCAAAATCTCATCTAAGAACACATTTCATCCGTTTGATGAAAAGATTAGATATAGCAAGAATTTGATCTTCACAGTATCTAATGCCTTATTTTCTGGTTCTTCATAAGATCATTCTATAGAAGGGAAAATGTTTGACAATAACCAAACTAAACTTGAATGGGAAGCTTCGTCATCAGATCATACATGTTCCAATTGGTAAAAAGCATTGAGGGACAACTTGTCTACAAATTTCATTTTACCGTGCTGTGGTTTAGAAAATATGCACTGACAGCCTTTTCTTTAAAAATTAACGACCTAACCTCCCTAGCTTGTGTAGCAAATTGCAACTTCTACACTCATAAACAGAGCTTAGACTTTCGATACCATTATCATGGCACTTTAATAAGATATTAGGACAGAAATCAAATCCAAGCTGCAATTTCAGAGTAAAGTTCCTGCACTTGAAGGAGAACGACAGCAGGTTTTTAGCCTCATAAAGCCATTCTAAACTATTTCTTTAAAGACAGTAACCACTGTACAGATAAGAGAAACTCAACGGACATATTTGTTTTTGCCAAAAGTATAGAACTTTCAGCTCACTCACCCCACCACACCCCAAAAGAAAAGATAAGGAAGCTTCCCATCTGCTGCCTCAACCCAGAAAATGTGATAACATATTCAAGCCACTCGAAGCAAGTGAAACGCAAGCATCAACCAAGTGAATAGATATGTTTTTTTTTCTTTGACAACAAAACTTAAATTCACTTCTCTGTTACTAAGGCCCACCACTATTACAATAACAACAACATACCCAGTATAATCCCACCCCACCAGGTGGGGTCTGGGGATGGGGAGGGTAGAGCGTACGCAGACCTTACCCTACCTCGTGAATGTAGGGAGGCTGTTTCCGATAGACCCCCAACTCAAGAAAAGATGCAAAGACAACAATAATAGCAACAATATAAAAAGATAAATGAGGTAAGGAAACAAACACGTCGTAGCAGAGATCTAAAAAATAAGTAAGTGTACAATGATAATGATACTCCTAGTACGGAAACAGTGAAACAGTGAAATCCACATATGTCAACCGGTTACCAAATGCCCAATTTGGAATTGTCTCTCTAGACAAAAACAAAATGACTGATAGCATCATTCCAAATAATCATATATCACCATCTATTAAATGTGCACATAAAGTGCGAAACTAAAAATGGCAATCAGCTTGAGCGACCGGCTACCAGAAAGTTACCAAAAAAAGTTCCCCATCCACACCATATGAATTCACATACAAACAAAAACTTAAGAAGAAACAATTAGAAGGAAAAAAATCACCCCTTTTTTGCTTTCTCGTAAAGAGCAAAGGAAGTCCTCACCAAAAAATTAGGAGATAATAGAACAATCGTGCTATTTCCAACACAACATATATTCAGATCAATTCAAACTATGAAAGGCGTACTCTTTCTGATTGAGTTTGCACATCTACTACTTACAAATCCTCAAACATTAGCATACCATAAACAGTACACCCCACAAAATGTCAAAGCAGAAATGCCACAAAGTAACCTTTTTTTTCAAACAAAACAGTAGAATCAAATCACAACTTGATCGTGTTTGCTCATCTACTTGCTCGCTTACAAATCTTCAAACATTAGCAGACTACAAACAGTATACTTCACAAATGTTAAAGTGGAAATTCCACAAAGTTAACCATCTTTCCAAACAAAACAGTATAATCAAATCACAAAGCAAAAAATTACAATGCAAAGCTAAAAAAACCAACTGACACTTGAATCTCAAGAAATAACCATCACCTGGTGCAACAGTAAACTTGCACAAAATGTTAAATGTGCCATAAAGTTACATTTTTCAAACAAAAACAGTAGAATCAAATCATAAAGCAAAATATATAGCGAAAACAGCAATGCAAAGATAAAATAAACCAACTAACCACTTATATGTCAAGAAATGCCAATAAAGTTACAATTTTTCAAACAAAATACAGTATATCAAATCACAAAGCAAAAAAGTACTAAAAATTAAGCCAAGTAACCACTTATATCTCAAGAAATACCCATCAACATTAGCTACAATTTACAAATGTTAAAGTGGAAATGCCAATAAAGTTACATTTTTCAAACAAAAACAATATAATCAAATCACAAAGCAAAAAAATACAGTAAAATAACTAAAAACTAACCACTTATATCTCAGAAAATATCCATCAACTGGTGCAGACTCCGGAACATCCTCAGAAATAACTGATTTATCCTTATTAGGGCGACGTGAAAGCACATAAGGCGTGAGTTCACAGCCTACAATCGGTATATCGGACGGGAGATGTACCCGTAACACACTCAGCATTCTCGATACGGGACCCACACCACTACTACTACTATACCACAAACAACACAACTAATAATTAAAGAAAATAAAAAATAATCCACAAAAAATTGATTTTTTTGTGGGCGGGTATATGGCGGATCCGCCATAACCTAACTTCTACCACCAATCGCCAGCCTTACTTTTCAATTCAATAAAACCCTAAAAATCAATTAAAATCGAAGAAAAACCCTAATTTTGAATTAAAATGGTTAATTTAAAGGGGAATAAATTGGATCAAATGCCGGGTTAGAGAGATTTGGGGAAACCCGATAGATCGTAAATTTTTGTTGATAGAAGGGGGAATTTGTAGAGAGAGAGATGAATGGATTGATTTGGTGGATTTAGGGTTTTACAAGAGAGAAGAAAGGGAAGATGGAAGAGAGTCGTCCGAACATGCTATATTTACAAACAAAGAAAGAAAAAATTAAATGATTGTGGGTGTGAATATTATTTATCACCCATTATTATTATGGTTGTCCAAATAATTTTTGAAATCTAGTATCAAATTAATGGAATCAAACTAATCTAAGCTAGCGTTTGGACATAAATTCTCAAAATAAAAAAATTGAGAAACTTGATTTGGGTGAAAATTTTGAAGTTTTGAAGATGTGTTTGGCCATAGTTTTTATAAAACGTATTTTTTTGTTTGAAAAACATGAAACATTACTTATACTCATAAGTTGTAAAAACTATCAAGAATATCAAATCATACAAAAAATACGTGCTTACTAATCTCAAATTATGCGAAACAAAATATTTTAGTAACAACTTCATTTTGAATCAACTTTAAAATGTTAATTAAATCTAAATATGAACTCAATTGTCTCAACTATAAAACAACCCAGTCATCCATTCTCTCAGCCTCGCAGGAGTGGCAAACTTTCAACCTGAGATTAATAAAGTGATAGATACTAAATAGAAATGTGATAAAGATTCACATAACTATAGGGGTAGATAATAGAATTAGTTGGGTAATAAATATATGGGATTTTTTATAAAATATAAAAAATTGGGGTAATTATTAAAAGTTTTGAAAAGACTAAAACACATATCTTGGCCCAAAATCAAGTTTGAGCCAGAATTTGAGATTTGAAGATCTTTTTTTAAAATCTGTCAAATTTTTATGATCAAACAAATATTTGAAAAAATGTTTTCAAAATCTACCCCAAAAATTTATGGCCAAACGGGAGCTTAAGTGTACGCGCCTTACACATGTTCCTTGTATTAATGAATAATTTTTTTAAAATAATATAAATACAGTCAAACCTATCGAAGTTTATTTCGATATATTTTGACCAATAAATTGTTGTTATAGAGAACATAACAATTATCTTTGACGTAAAATATATATTCGGTTTTACGTGAAAGATAATTGTTATAGTAAAGTGTTGTTTAGTTGTTATATAAAGATGTTATTATAGAGAGATCTGACTATAGTAATTAAAAGATTTGTTTACGTCATAATATAAAAATTAACAAAAAAATTACAAATTACAAATTTCTAAATGATAAATATTAATTGTATATTGAGGGTTTGAATCACTCATGTGGTTCTTTATTCAATTTAATATAATTAGGTTGAATTTATAACTATACATAATAGAATTAGATTGCATTTATAATTGTACATCTCCTATATTAGGTAGAATTAAATTTATCTTAACACAGTTTATTCTAATATTTGTTACATTATACAAAAGCGTTATTAAAATAGTATTTAATTGAATGGTAAAAAGATATTAGTCATCTTTACACGAACACTTGAATAAGTGTATTTCATGCTAGGTATAAAATTTGTGTATGATAGCTTACCAACAATAAAAAATTAATACGCACCTTTTCCTCATGTTACGAAAGTGCTAAAACTTAAATATTCATTCTATTCATACCTTAGAAACCACATAAACAATTTGAAGTCGACAATTAAGATTAGCACTTATGAAGTCGTATAGTGAGTTATTATTGCCCTGTTATTACTAAATCGATATCATATCACAAACAAATCATTTATTTGTAATTCTGTTTTTAGTTAAGGAATTGTTATGCCACCAAACTTTTAAGTTTCGAATCCGGCGACATAGTAATCAGTAAGATGAAAGCACCAATGTAACAGTAGCAATTCCAACTGGTTGTATTATAAAACCAAATCTTTCAACTGTAGTACTAAGAAGTAAAGAAAGAGACGAGGGATTAGAAGAACAAGGAGATGAGAATTCTATAACTTGTTGCCTGTCCAATTCATCCTCACTTTAGTCTCAGGCTGAGTCTCAGGCTGGCCAATACAACGTTTTAGCATAGAAATATGGAAAACCGGGTGAATCTAATGTGAAGGTCCAATTTGTAAGCGACTTTTCCTATTTTCTTGAGCACCTTATAAGGTCCAAAGAACTTACACCCTATCTTGTGGTGAGGCTGCAAGCGTAAAGAATGCTGGCGATATGGTTTTGAGTTTGACAAACTCCCCAACTAATATATGTGCGCCCCTTATCAGCAGTAGCTTTCATTCATTTCTGGGCTTTGAGCAACTTTAGAAATTCATCTCTTTGCAACAAGAGTTGCTCCACTAAATCACTGGAACTGTCCCCTACCCATATACTGCTTCAGAAGGTGGCATACCAGCTAAAGTTTGTAGGCCAGTGTAGTACCAATATTCGGCCCACGGAAGCATATCAAACCAACGCAAATAGTGCTCAAGGCATTTATTTAGGGCCTTTGTTTGTCTGTAGGTCTGTGGGTGATAGGCGGTACTCATGGCCAAGGTAGTTCCCTGCAGGCATTGGATTTCCTGCCAAAATTCGTGAATGAACCTGGGATCTCGATCAGTGACAATAGTGCGCGGCGGCCCATGTAAGCGGATAATTTCAACCACAAAAGCCTCAGCAATGGATTTGGCTGTGAAAATAGAGGGAAGAGGAATGAAGTGGCCGTATTTGGACAAACGATCCACCACCGTCATGACTGTGGATTTCCCTCTTTGAACTAGGAAGGCATGTGATAAAATCCATGGCAATATCTTCAAACTAGGATTGCTTATGGGGGCGGAACGATTGGGTATTTACACATAATGATTAATTTATCGATTATCAATTTTTAAATATACTAATCCACAAGTCAACCGTTAAGATATCAGTTGGTTCGATATCGGTTTAGTGATTATCGATCGGTTATCGGTCAGTTTATCGATTAAATCAACATCAAGCTAGGAGTTATGCCTGGCCTAAATTGAAAAATCAAAACATTACTGCCCAGCCATATTTCAACATGTTTTACTAAACAGAACTCTTCAATTGAACCTTAATAATTGAAAATGAGAGCTTGATACACCATTGTGATTTGCACCAGCTGGTCCTCTGTAATATGGCATGCTTAGATGAAGAAATAAATTTGACATGAAATAATACAGTTTTCTGCATTTGCAAAGCACACCAGATAAATGCAGTATATTAGTGCATTGGATGCATTGTAATAAACCATAAATGAAGCTCTTAATCTCAAGTCTCAACCAGAAACTATAGTACAACTAAAAGTCTAAAATACAACTGATGATATAATCACATAGCAGAAGTCTGAAGCATAAGGGTAGAAATGTAAATATAATAATCTTTAACGGATTAACGATTTATCCGATAAGAAAATTGAGTAATCCATTCCTACAACAATAAGTCATTAACTATAAAATTATAACTCATTCACTAACCGTTAATCCGATACTAATAAGCCAATTAATCAATTTTACGGTTGGGTAATTGGTGAATGTTCGGTCTGACGTATGGATAACATGCATTTGTTTCTACAGTGTAAGTTGTTGGTCACGTATGTCTACTAGAAATACATAAATTACCACAACTAAACAGCCATTAGTTAATGAACTATTAATTTTAACTTTTAAGTAATATTTGACGATATATCAATCATGTGAAGTACCTATCTTGATACTGACCATCAGATATGGTTCAATTAATATTAATGTCTATCTAGACATATAATTCATGATTCAATTGCAATATCCAAGTTAACAAGGACAAGTACGAGTGGTCACAAAATAAGTTCTCCAAGATTAACTATTTTAGATGTACTTTCACAATAATTGTGATGGAAAAATATCAATTCAGACCTATTGTGGATTCTTTTTTTTATTTTGTAGTATCATACAAAAATAATCAAATACTTTTGTTGATTTTAGAGTATCATACAACAATAATCAAATATTTGGACGAACCCAAAACGATAAGAGGTGCTAAGAAGTGGTCGAGTTGACTAGAGTCCATCCTTGCAATTTATTAGTAAAAGATGAACAACCAATTCTTTCTAATAGTTATAAAAGTCACAGAAAGACATTATATAATTACTTTTTATCTAAGTCGAGGAAATTTATTACTTAATTATTTTTGTACACTTGTATTAGAGACTACACAAATAAAGTCCGGCAATTGACATTACTCCCTTAGGTGCCTACCAAAGCAGCTTATGGGTAACTCTTGTCCAAAAAACTTAAAAACTGCCCATTTCGTAGACCACTGCCACACCCTTGAGTGCCAAGGAATGCAGGCAATTCTCCAATAAAAATAATCAAATTGCTAAAGAACACACGGCTATATCAACAAATACATCTTAAAATGCAAGGAATTTAGGTAATAGATGGACATACTTCACTTCACTTTGTAGCAAAAGTTCAACAAATGCCTCTAATGGCAATGTAAACAAAATTTAAACTAACAAGCAATGTCTGGAGCTGATACCAAAAAACTAATACTGTCTTTCAATTTCAGAAAAGAAGATTGAACAAAACAACACCACAGAAACGTACTAAGATCAATAACCTCCCTTCAAATCATTGACGACATCATATGGTATGGGGGTAACTGTCTCAAGAGTAGCACCTCCGACCATGAACCCTGGTTTGGGTCCTTGTGGTTGCCTCTTTGTGCTGATAACTTCTCCTCTAGCCTTGGCGTCAGCCTTTAGCTGATCATTCTTCTTAATCCTCTCTCTGACTTCTTCAGTGCATCGAGACTGCTGAACATGCTCAATCCTCACATGGATCCTCTTTTTCAAGATTTTGTTACGAACCTGAGATACAGAACAAGAAAAAGAGGAATGAGATGACACACATCACAAAAGTTCATGATGACCAAAGGAAAGCGAATACACTCAAAAAGGACCTTTAACAACAAACTTTCCCATCAAGGATGGAAAAAGTTAAAACACACTTAATGGAAGACAAAAACGAGAAACTGCATAATGATCCAATATATAATTAGTTTGTCCTTCAATAATTCAAATAGTATTCTACTGTTTGCACAATTAAGGGGAATGACAACAGTGTTTTGAGCGACTAACAATACATGTCATTGAGAGTCATTTTTATTCTGAAAACTAAATTTACCTGAGTTTAATTTCCTTAATAAGTGAAAACTCTTACCACATTGTTAGTCCGACACTCGATTCCACTAACTCAAGGAATAAATGAAGATAACACAATATTCATTGATGACAATTACATAAACCATCTAAAGAAATTTTTTTCAGGTATTGCCCTTCACATAATATACCTGAGTTTCATTCTTGTTGCGGGGACAAGCTTTTGGTGACAATAAATCACAAATTAGAGGTGTCTAACAACCTTTTCATATACTGCAAGGAAAATGTTTGTGTGCATACATACAACAAGGGAAAGATTGGTGAGCACAAAGCTTTCATGGAAGGGATGTAAGGGTTCTAATGGACCAAAACCCCAGCCAAAAGATAGAAACTGTTGCTAGGGGCGGGAGCCAAAAGGAGGCAAAGGGGTTCAACCCCTCTTTGCCAAAAATAGGGCAAAACAAACTTATATGGATTATATTGACTGTTGAATCCCCTAGCCATAAGGGAAGATTGCTTCAAGCTATAGGTTCAAACCTATGTGTAGAACTCAATTTATCCTGATGTATAAATTCCTGGTTAAGCCACTGTGTTATAGCATTAAACCAAACATATATACAAAGAGATTGACATATCTAGTTACATAAAAATACAGAATCCAGAACAGAAACGAGCAACAAAAAAATTAGAAAATGCCAGACATATTTACATAAACTAGTAATCCAATCAACGAGTACCCAGCACACAACGTTAGAGCATAGGTTCACAACAGCAAAATGAAAAACTACCATATCTCTCTTCAGAAACTAGCCATAACTATATAAACCTATGAATCCAATAAACAAATATTAAGCAGACATTCACAACAAGGAACGAGTAACAACAAAATTAGGAGATACCATATCTCTCTACCGAAACTAGCAAATAACTATCTAAACCTATGAATCCAATCAACAAATACCAAGCAGGCATCCACGGCAAGGAACAAACAACATCAAAATGAGAAGATGCCGTATCTCTCTACAAAAACTAATTATTACTACAACAGACCAAGCGTAAACTAATTATTACTATCTAAACATATAAATCCAATCAACAAATACTAAGCAAACAAAGTTAGAGAAAAAATTCACGAAATACCATATAAATGCTCAAAATTACAAAGAACGAGCAAGGGCAAAATGAGAAGACGCTAGATATCTTCACAAAAACTAATTATCACTACCTAAACCTATAAATCCAATCAACAAATACTAAACAAACAATGTTAGACAACAATTTGGCGAAATATCATAACAACACAACATACCAAGTGAAGTCGCACACCGTGGGTATGGGAGGGTAGAGTGCACACTCTACCTTGGTAGGTAGAGCGGCGAAATATCATAAAAACAAGCTCAAAATTATTGTCTCTTTACAGACACTAATAATTATTTTCTAAACCTATAAATCCAATCAACAAATACTAAACAAACAAAGGTAGATCACAAATCCACAAAAAATTATATAAACATGCTCAAAATTGATGAAACAGCATGTAAAAATTCAAAATTGACAAATTATCATATAAAAGATCAAAACAGATGAAATATCATATAAAGCTCTAAATCGACAGAATATCATATAATCATGCTCAAATTTGACTAAATATCATATAAAACTCAAAACTGACGAAATACCATATAAAATGCTCAAAATTAACCAAATATCATGTAAACATGCATAAAATTGACGAAATATCAAATAAAAAGCTCAAAATCAACACAATATCACATAATCATGTTCAAAATCGTCAAAATATCATATAAAATGAGCAAAATTAAAGAAATATCATATAAAATGAGCAAAATTAACGAAATATCATTAAAACACGCTCAAAATTGACGAAATATAATATAACAATGCTCAAAACCAGTGTTTTTACCTGCTTGTTGACTTCAACACCGACGGCACGCTTGGTAACATTCCAAATACGACCAGTACGTCCATGATAGAACTTATGAGGCATACCTTTGTGAATAGCACCATTAACCTTAATATCAACGTAATCACCGGTTTTGAAACTCCTCAAATAAGTTGATAGTGCAATAGTTCCTTTCTTTCTGAAAGCACGAGAGAATGAATCTCTCGTACGTGACCTTAATCCATGACCTGCCGGCATTGTTTTCGTTTGCTCTCGAAATGCACGCTAGGTGTTTGTGAAGAAGTAAGAGAGAGGAAGTGAAAACCTAAAGGGAGGGAGGGGTAAATAAGAGATGTTTGTTTATATATGTGTGGAGTTTCTAGGTATTTGGGTTTGGGTTGGGCTGAGAGAAATATGGGCTTTTTAGTAATGTGGACTGTTTTGGGCTTTATACTGTTATTCGGTAGCTTAAATTTAAGGTGATTTGCAGTAATGGATACTTTTGTATTGGTGTTTAGATTTTTTTACCTAGCTTTTGATATTTGTGCAGAAATGACCCTTTAAGTTTAATGAAAGAAATCGAACTAAAATAGAGAAAATGACAATCTTTAACACTTATAATTATATACAAAAACAGCATAACTTGTTAACCGTTACAAATATAGGAGCTTTTATAAGAGATGTTTGTATATATGTATAGAGTTCCTAGGGTTTTAGGTTTGGGTTGGGCTGAGAAAATATGGGATTTTTAGTGATATGGACTATTTGGGCTTTATCAGCTTGGGCGTACTGTTACTTGGTAGCCAAAAATAAAAAGTCCAAACTAAGATATCTTAGGGGATCGTGTGATAGCTAGTTAGGAGCTAAGTTATTCATGACTAAATCCTGCATATGTAATATTATTGTGTTTGGTAGTATTCTTTTGTTGTGTATAAAATTAAACACACCTAATGCAGTGTTTCATTTGCAATTTAGAAACCTGCATAATAATACATGTATAAGATATGAGGAAATCTGTGTATTATTTTATTTAGTATTGAAGATGGAATAACTAATTCCTGTATAATTAATCTCTGCATAAAATAATTCATAAATTCCCTAATAACTAATCAATGTATTACTAATACATACATAACTCTAACCATCTATCAAACGACCCCTTAAGTTGTTCATATAAGTCATGACAAATTGGTGCGATAACTCACAAACTTTACATACATTGCCTTTTTAATGGTTCTCAATTTTGCTTTTGTTAATGAGGGTGAGTATAATGGTAGCACGTTAAGCATTCCGGGTAGGACTATGGCATTGTCTATTGTTAGAGAGAAGTCTATTATTGGCGGAACTGGGCTTTTCAGGTTTGCACGTGGTTATATTATGGCAAATCCTCATGCTTATGATCCCCAAACCCGGCAATGTTGTTGTTGTTGACCCTTTTTCAAGGCCCCTAACCTAGTCCTGATTTGGTTCTCCAGTGGAAAGATTTGAGATACCTTCTCCTACCCGGGAGATGAAAAGACATATAGATTCAAATTGATTCATTCACCAAAAAAAATTGTGACATTTCAGTTCTTACGGCTTGTTCAAATCGATTATTCTTTATGTAGCGAAATGGTCGATTCCTTCGATTATAATCGAAAAGAAGATTCACAAGAGATTTTTGAAATCATAAGAGGTTTTATTTTTTAAAAAAAATTATCAAGCAGTTGCAATTTAAAATTTTCTGGATTCCCCGTGTTATTATTATTCAGATAAGAATCTTCATAATAATAAATTAGACTATTACTAGTATTAATATTGTTATAGCAAAGCCCATCAATGACTCTCTTACATGAAAGGATCTGAGTCCATCCAAATGATATTAAGCAAAATCATATTCTGGAAAGAATGGCAAAGTAATGGATTGTTGTCTGCTCATAGATTTCATATCTCTCCCACGTGTGATTCATCCTAACAACTATCGATTAGGTTAAAGAAGTGCCTTGGAATCTCGTCAGTCATATGGCATGGCTATGTTTCCACTTTTGTGAGTTCCCATTTTTTCTTTGGTTCGCTTTCCCGGTTGCCCTTCTTTCTAGTTGCTGCAGTAAATGAGACTGGGAGTTGAATTTCCTTTATGACTTTCGCTCCGCTCTTTCCACGGATATTTCAAAACCCGTTAATTCCCTTGCATCGGATTCCTCGTTCTATTCCTCCAAGCGAGCCCTCCCTCACAACTTATTTTCTTCTCAAGAACTTGCTATTTCATATTATGTTGTATAGGCTATCTTCCGCCATCGTCATTTACTTAGCATGCCTACATTTCCTTGACAACCCAAAAAAATGAGTTTTCCACGCGACGATCTTTATTTGGAATATGAGCCGCTAATTTTTCTCCCTTTTGAATGTATTTACCCATATGAACCTGATGCATACAAGTCTTTCTGTTTGTTGGAAGGCTTATACATAATACATAATCAAAAGAATGCTTATAGTGTATCCATTACCTGATAAAATGAATTTTTCCGGTAAAAAATGATTTTTCCATTGTGTTCGATTATAGCGGAAACCCCAAAATCTAGAGCTTATGGTCTTAAGTTCCAACCCAGTTCCAACAATGCACTTCTCGGCACATCATCGGTAGGGGAAAGCGGAACTGCTTGACGTTGTATACTAAATACAACAAGCTCGATTCGCATCATTATGCTCAATAAAAGGAATGAGGGAAGCTCAAATCCAAAATATTGGAAGGAAGGTAAAATTGGAAGATGAATCTTTTCCCCATGAGCTGGAACAACTTGTTCTTCATGACCCGGTTCAACGCCAAAAAATGGCTTGTCCCTACCAAAAATTATTCATATTTCTTGAAGAAAGCATATGTTCCTTGATCTCTAAGATATTTCATAAAACTTTGTATTGATCCTCAATCACCAATCCTTGCATGAATATGGATTGTGCTCGAGAGGCTATGGATCGATTGGACCTGCCAATCGAATGAATCGTAACACTCACAATGATCGACTTTACGAAAATTCCATTGGATTCCGGAAGCTCGTAGCATATCACAAAATCTTGTTGGTTGTTAATTGAATGAATGATTCGAGGTGATGCATGTATAAGGAGCGTTGTTACATAACTAGTACCCTATCCTAATTTCAAGATGTTGTCTATCAAAATGCTTATTGTTCTCGCGGGAGTGATAAATTAAATTAAAGATTGATGTGCACACAAATTAATTCGGATACCATCGTTATAAGAAAATAAATTAAAGGATTCACTTATTCTAAATTGAATTGAACATTATGTAGAGCCAAAAAATCTGAATCCAATAAGCAGTAGACATTTGACCTTTAATTTGATTTTATTATACAGTTTCTTAATGAACTAGGAAATCTCTCAAGAGTAATCAAATATATTTTATGAGCAAAATAAGAATAATATTTTTAATAAAAAAATCTCACTTTACAAGCAAAAATATAAATCTAATGGGCGTAGCATGTCTCTACTGCTTAGAATGCTAGTACAATCAGTATTTTACAAATCTGTAATCACACCCTTCTAGCAAGTATAATTCTATACGGGTTGAGAAAAAAAAAATCGATGGAGAGTACTGTTACATAATTAGTACCCTATCCTAATATAAATATGTTATCTATAAAAAATGCTTATTATTCTAATGAGCAAGACAAAATTAAATTAAAGAATGAGGTGAGTCGGACACCGTCATCATGAAAAAAAATTATTAAGATAAATAGGAATCTCAAAAAATAAAAGTAAAAAAAAAATGCTATCGCTATAAAGATATTATTATCTAACTTAAATGCTAAAGAGTTTTAAATTAAATTGGAGATTATGGATAGTCAAATTTCTTAATCTAATAAATCGTAGCACAAACCTTTAATTTGATTTCATTTTTAAATTATTTTAGTGAACTAACAAATCTTTAAGAAGTAATCATAGTATATTTTATTACCAGAATAAACAAGACTAGCATTTTTAACATAAAAATCTTACTTAACAAGCAAAAACGAAATTTCAATGGGCAAATCGTGCATCTACTACTAACGATACAAGTAAAATCATTTTGAGTAGGAAAACTAAACCTTATAGCAAATATACATTTATACAAGTTGAAACAAAAATTTCAATAAGGATTGTTACCTAATTAGTGTGAGTACAACAAGTGCAGAAAATGAAAAATAAGTAAATATTACAATTACTAGAAAGGATAAACTACTGAAGATTAATATGATTACAACGAGAAACTTATAATCTTTTGTTCACAAAACTGAAAAATAAGGACAAAATAAACTCATGTGACTTGGCTGAGTCGAGTGATTACACTCTGTCTTTAAGACAAGATTGCCTCGTATATATCATTTTACGTTAGTGGGCAATAGTATCTCAAGATAAAACAACAACTAACAAATGAGCAAAGAAAACTCAAGTGTTTCTTGTGAAGAACTTGAATATAGAAAGAGTGCTAGTGAGGAAGAAGTTTTCGAAAAAATCTAGGTTTTATTTTCCCCTCCCCTTCAATTGAACCAAAGGTCTCAATTTATAGTGTAAGAAAGATGGCTTTTCAACTAGCCAACTAATGACTTTTAATTGCCATGTAATGACACTTAGTGAGGGGTTACAATTCAATTAAGTAAATGGCTTAATTCATGTGTCAAGTAATGAAGATTCAATGCTCCAAAACCAACCCAGAAGGCAGAAACTTTCTGCCTTCCGTCGCACACATTGCCTGGGAAGCGCCCCTGCTCCAGTGATCACCGGCCAATTTGCGTCGCGGCGCTGCAACATTGGCGCCGCGACCCTTTTCCGAGCGGTTCCATCTTTACACTATGCACACTTCTTTCTTCGTTTACCAACGTGGAATACTTGTTATTTGGCCAATAACCGTCTATCATTCTATGTCTCAAACATTTTACTTACATACCAATATCTCTTTCATTAACGAAATTTACAATACTTGGCACTATGTGTGCACGTGTGGAAACTACGTTTCCCACGTGCGGGGCCTCAATTGTTCGAGTCATAAATAACGAGATAAACTTTATTCCACATTACTAAATTTCCAACAATCCCCTCTTGAAAGAGATTTTGGCGCACTCATAAGGTGCCTATTTCTAGCAATCTTTCAGCGGACCGATGTTGCATCTGGAGAGGTAGCTTCCGCTTTGAACATTTCATAGTTGAATACCATCGGACTTACTTACTGCGCGGTGAACGTGATGTCTTGAACCGTCAGTGTTTAGTGTAAGCCAAACCAATAGTATCAACACAACAATTTCCTTTATTCAGTTCTTCTTATTGTTTTGTCCGTTGTGGCCGTGGACACTCTTGGATTCTTAAGTGTGTTCACTTGAGGCGGCCTGTCCTCGCATTTAAATAAGTGATCTCCTACAAGGTATCCTGCTATACCCCACTTCACAAGTGTTAGGGATCATTAAAAGTTTCCCGACACCTAACCTCAACCAGTGAGGTTCATTGAAGGTTTTGATTTTAGTGCTGTTAGCAACTGCTAATTTCTCATGAGTTTTTTCTCTAATTTTTTTTGGTACTATACCTGTTTTTATCATATTTTAATCCGCTCCTGTGTCAAAAAGTACAATTGTTTGAATTTTAAAGTCGTCCGAGAATTGAATGGTTATTTTTTATTAGGTATCTTTTTGACGTGATTTGTCGTAAGATACTTAGAAAGTATATATATATATGTGTGCGTGCACGCTCTCTTGATCCTCACAATAAACTAATCAAACCAATCCATTATACGCCACTTAAAACATGTCATTATATATAACATAACCATACACTATCCAATTCACAGTTATAACATGGCCACCTAAGATATTAATATGTACATTTATAATCAAACTATCCTTTTAGGGGAAACCATTAATGTAATTTTGAATTAATCAAAAAAAATAATTGGCACAAAGTTCATTTAAGAATTGATAATTCCAACCTTAAGCAATCAAACTATTTTACGTCAGAGGGTGTTTAAATTGACTTTTAAAAAATATCTTATAAGCTAAAAGCCTAAAATCAAAAGTTTGCAATACCCAACATTTAATTTATTTTTGTACTTTTCATGCCTAAAAGTAAGTGTTTTAATTTTTTTTTTCATTGTCGAACACCACAAAAACCAAAAAAGTGTTTCAAAGTCAATAAGCATGTAAAATAAACCGATCCAAACACCCTTGTAGTTTCCTTCTTCGGAGCCCCGAGGGTTGATTTGCCTTCGAGATGGACTTTTACTTTGTTTAGTTAGACTATTTTCAACTTTTGGGTTATAAAGCTCTAAATCGAGCCCAATATCCATTTCAGGCATAATCTCAAATCCTCTTATATCGTGGATCGTGCACATGTTCACCAATACAACAGATGACTGAATGGGAACACGACAAGTATACGAAGAAAAGCTGAAGAGAGGAAATCTCCATCATGACCCTACAATCAATCCTGGTCTCGGTTCTGCTCGATGCCCTCGTTGTCTTTCTCTCTTGAACTCCAATTCAGTATGTAACATGTTCTACTTGTTTATTTTTTTGATAAGGAATAATAGTAAGAAATTACGCAACCACTTGGTTAAAAGCCACACGCTCTCCCACTTGTTTTTATGTATTTGTTAATTGTTTACATCTTCTTGCCTATTACATGTTTGATGAAATGCATGAGTAGTGATTTGAGTTGTTTTTGTTTGATTTTGGTGCAGAAAAGTGGAGAATGGGCGATTACTCCTGTTTTGCATGATTTCACGTCTGTGGTAACTATGCTATGTCTTTTATGCTAATATTTAACAGTGTTTTAAAAAGGCAATTCAGGCCCCGGGGCGTGGCACTGGCAAAACGCCCCAGGGCTTATGTGCAAGGCTTAGTTCATGTGAGGCTTACACCCTAAGCGCCCGACTGTACGTCCTAAACATGCCCGACGCCCAACGCTCAGGGCTCGCCTAACGGTTCTTACACAAATTATATGTTAAATTTCTTGATAAAAAATCATTGACCATCTAAATTCTTTAACAAATGAATGATACTTAAATCTTTTTTCATCTATAAAAATAAGAAGATTGAGTGTAACTCAAATAACAAGTGGTAGTATTGCATATTTACTACTTATTTGAGAACATCGTGGGGGTGAATATCACTTCATATTTCTTTTAAAATACATAACCGAATTGTACATTTTTTCACTTGTCATTGATTTTTTGTCATGTGTATCAAAATTATCATATTTTATGATCTCACTATTGGAAAGTAATTTTATTTTTATTCATGAAGGAGTTACGTTTTAATTATAATATTGATAAAGTTTGTTGATTATTTGCTTATAAGAGATAAAATGAATAGTATGGTAGTAATATTGTTTTAAGAAATTGTGATTTTTTCATTGTTTGAAAGTTAATATGTTAGAGTTGATTTGCATTTCATAATAGCTTTTGCATAAAATTGAACAGAGGAGAATGTTTATGTTGGAACATGATTTTGTTTTTGGTGGATTCTTTAAGAATTTACAAGAAAATATTTGATGCTGACGAGCTCTTAATGTTGTATATGAATGTTTTGTATGCTTCAAAGATTTGTTTCATAGTAATTTGGAATTGAGTCGAGTTGTGTTTAATGCAGAGGAAAGTTTCTATTGTAATCTTTGGATGAGTTTCATTTTTGAATGTCTCCCCTGAAAAATCTGATAGAAGTAATCTTTCACCTAAAGCTGAAATAATTAACCTGCGTTTTACTAATCAAAGTTTTTTATAACCAGTTGGACAAAAATACCAAACGAATAGTGAATAGATTTATATCACAATCATAATATGAAGAGCTTTTAGCAGCTAATTAAGGTACTAATATTCTTTACCGTTGTATAGGCTGGCTCTGGAATGGGTGGACTGCTCAGTGCAATTCATGGTTTGAATACAGGCATGATTAATTAGTTATCTCTTCTGTGCTTATCCTTATTATCTTTATTTTATTCCTCTCCTTATACTAAATTGTGGTTGAAATCTTAAACTAAATAT